>VAFG01000105.1:1446-34363 GCA_013461545.1 Syncephalastrum contaminatum
CTTCTTGATCCTTTTATCTTTCTTTATTTTTCCCTTTCTACCCTTTATATATATCACAATATCACAAATTGTAATAGCCAGAAACAGAATCCCGAGCTACTACTATATAATACATGAAACGTGCCCAGGAGATAGATTCTTCATCTTATCATAAAGGAGAAGTAGATCAGGGCTATCTAGAGGAGATAAATCATATTCTCAATGCCTAAAGTGTTATCGTTGCTGCCTCAAAAGTTTTTTTTTTTTTTCATAAGCTATATATATTTCTACCATTGTTTGTCATAATCTTGCACAGGAGTCCATCAAGGTACGGGCCGAACCATGTGCTCGCCGCTGCTGCTATACATGATGTGCAAGTCTACCGACACATGACTTTTTGCTGAACAGCTTTTAAGAGGCCCAAATTCACATGTGAAATATTAAGTCTAGAGTTCATACGGTATTATATTTTCTTTTTGGTAATATATCCATATATCGAGGTTATTACTGTTCAAAATTATGGACACCTGGCAAAAGCTCTGTCTGTCAGCATTCGATGGCGCGGATGCACAAGCGAGCAGTCTCTTGCTTAATCTTGACAGACACAGCACGCATGACGGCAACGAGATCCATGTGCAGTTGCCATTAGAGATAAGTGTCGAGCAGAAACAGACTGTGGAACTGCTCGGCTTTCGAGAGATGAAAACCAATCGATCAGAATCATCGACAGTGACAATAACACTTACCATGAGCTTGGAGCAATGGCAACAATACCAGACTGCTAAACGACAATTCAGGCGCGACTGGCACAAGGCACGGCAAGAACAACTAGGCCGAGACCTGAAGAAAGCTCTGACAACGGTCCCGGCTTTATCAGTTGAGCTTGACCAGCGCTGCGCTCTCCTGGCTGAGCATTCCAACTCGGCTGCCCTCTTACCGCTGTTGCGTGGCATTACCGGGTTTATCCGACAACAACTCTATCATTCCCATCTTTACTGCTGGTCCCTTCCTGAGGATATCATTCTGCAGTCTGGTGTCGTTTTCGAGTGCATTCGTGTCTTGCGGGGTATTTTTGGTTTTCGCCTCCACTATGACAGAGACAATTCTGCCGTTATCTGCCTGATGAACGATACTTTGTCAGATGGAGACCTAAGCCGCCTCGCCCGGTTATTGCCTCGTGAACCGTCTTCCGCGGCTGCCGCTTTTCACTACACAAAAACCATTAGAGACCCCTCACTTGTCCTCCAGCGCTCTATATTATATCGATTTTCATATATCCTCCTTCATCGGATTCATGCCCTATTGCGTAAATGTACATCTCTCCTTCCGTTCGCCTGAGAAGTGATAAATTTATATATAGCAAAAAAAGGCAAAAGAAAAAAAAAAAACCAACAAAAAACGAAACAAAACCAAGTTTACACGTCTTTCCCCTTTCTTCTGTTTGTTTTATATCTTTCCGTTTGCCTTGACAGCATCTGCTGCGCTCTGGCTGGAAGCAGACATGGGAATACTCTGTGGCTGATTACCATTGGGCTTATTACTGACTGTCTTAGCATAAGAATACACAAGACCAGCGATAAAACCTAAGAGGCATTCGTTATGTTCAGATGTTTCTTTAAAAAGTTGTTTCTTTACGTACCAATAGCAATGGCAGTGACATTGGCAAACGTAGCAGGGTCTCCAAAGAAAAGGATACCCGAGGCGGCAATAGGGAGCTTGTTCAACGCGCCAACCATGGAATATGTTGTCGATGAAGTTGTGCGCACACACCATGCTGAGGCATATGACATGGCGAATGCCGATACGCCCGAGAAAATCATAGCGTAGACCATTTGACTACGTGTCTCCTCAGGGCTACAAGGGTTATGGATGAATATATAGGTCATAAAGTATAGAGCACTTACAATGTACGAGCCAGATTTTCGGCGCTCCAGTCTTCGAATATGAACGAGGGGATAATCAAGAGGGGAATAGACAAAAAGTTGTTGTAAAAGACGGTGTCAAAGTCCTTAAAGTTGGTCATCTTGATACGTTTACGCATATAAAGGACGAATGCGGCTGAGGAGAAGCAGTTGGTTGCCATCCAAAAGTAACCGATGAAAGTCGAGTCCATATTGACAAGCTCCGAAAGGGTGTCAGATACGTCAGCCCAGCCAGCGATCATTGACGAAAAGACCTAGTGTGATAATGAGCGCTCTATCTATCTCCATGTCATATGCTGCTCCTCCTACCCTCCCTTTTTCTTTTCCTTTTTTACATACCATTAAACCAAACGAAACCAGCATCATGTGTGTCACGTTTCCACCAAACCAGAGCACCTCGCCATAAGCAATCAGAATGATTGTGAGATTCTTGAAGATGGTGTAGACAGGGATTCGCAAGTATTGCAGTGATTTCGAACCAGTGTAAATCATGGTTACCAATGCAGCCGCGATTGGAAACCATTTGCGAGCTTCATCCTTGTCGAAATCTCGGTACTTGATCAGGTTGAGGAACTTGAATGTTTGCAATAATAGTACAGTGACAATATTCTATTTGAAATATAAACAGGTCAGAAACTACTACTCCCCCACTTTTTTAACCTTTTTTTTTTTTACCTGCACCGTCAAAAGTAAAAAGTTCATGTTGAAGCCATACCCGCTCACGACGTATTTGTTGGTGACCGTCATCAGAATGCTCGCAAAGCAGTAGCTTGCAATTGGAAGAGACGCGCGCACACTTGGTGAAAGCGTGATGCCGGATGAAGCTACCACGGATGGTCCATTGGTTTGCGGAGTGGAGCGTGCGGGCGACTCATTGCTGTCATTAATGACAACTTTATAGTCTGGCTTTGCTTCTGTCATTGCGGAAGGAGTGTATCAGCCTTTCAAGGCAAGAAGAACAGATTGCTGAAGATTCGACGAAGGAAAGGGTAAGAAGATAGAGTCTAAAGAATAGAAGCGCGGAGCTAAAGAGGGCGAAAACGAGATAAAATGAAAATCGCTTCACGGAACGAGAGGGATAGAAGAGGAAAAAAAGGTAGGGAAGGAATGCCTCATTTGGTTTTATGGCTGCGTTTGAAAATGATGAGCTTCTGTGTTTGAGATCGACCGATGATGAAAAGCAAAAAGCGACAACAATAGATAACTTAGATTGTTGAACACCAATCATGAATATAACATATCCCATGTTCACAAAAAAAAAAAGAGCAGTTCCACGTGTCTATCTTTAATATGTTATTAGTTTATCTACATTTCTTGTCTTTGATTTCACACTCTGCGTATGTCTTCACCCTTTCCTTTTATTTTTTCTGCCAAGCCCTCCAAAAGCTCCGCATTGCCCACTTTCTGACTTTAGGCTGTAATTTATATTGCCAGACATTATCATGCAGGTTTCACCATCGTCAGGAGCATGCGATTTTATCTATTATACAAGGTGATTCCATTACCGTAACTCCTTATCCGCTTCCTTGTACCACTTCGAGCAACCAAACCATAGCAGTTGTCCTTACAAATGCATCAAAAGTCGATCATTTTTGCTTGGAATGGTAATCCCCTTTCCAGGTATTGTGCACAAGCACATGTCAACGATATAATGATGATACTATTATAAATGGTACGTAGATTATGAATACTTGCTACGTCTTGGTATAAAAAGTTCAACCTGGAGTTACGCAAATTCTGAGGTATAGATGTATCATTTATAATTTTCTTCATGCCGTCACCATCCCAGTACAATCACACGGCAAGAACCTGCTCTATATTGACGGGGCCTCTCAATGGTAGTCTATCCTAGCTTTATAACATTAAAAAGAAGTCAAAGTCTCTATGTTTCCATAGAAAAACGAACTGACTATGCACAGTGTAATGACTTCAGACCATCAAGAAGAGTTCATATGAAGCAGCAGTATTACGTTCGAAAGCCAATCATAAAGTGGAGTGCTAAAATTCGTTCATGTCGGTGAGGACGAGTTGGACAGTTTGTTGCGCATGTGACGATAAGTATATCGAATCAGTTTCTAGTGGAAGACACGCAGCAAAAAGTAGCTTATCGAGAGCGGCATTTGTTGCTTGTGATTATGACGCAAGTCATTGCCTTGGATATATATAGGGTCAGCAAATGAAAAGGGAATAAAACGATTACAATGGTATAAAGTATAACTAGGTAATAATATGATGAAGAATTTTGCGTGCTATATGTCTACCGTCGATGCAGTATTCCTTTTAAGAGGTCAGCCAATCAATTTTGACCATGAAATCCATCCAAAATTGAAATTACGCGCCCTGAAGTGCACAGCAGTATTTTATTTTATCAGAAATACTCATACACACATAGAATCCACACATACCCAGTAGTTAAACAATGCGTGTCTCAGCATTTCTTCTGCTAGGCTTGCTGGCTGTTTTGTTTGCACTCGTGGATGCCGGGCGCGATTTTTACAAGGTTCTAGATGTACCACGCGATGCACCAAAAAGCCAGATCAAGAAGCATTACAAAAAACTGTCCCGTGTATACCATCCGGACAAAAATCCCGGGGACAAAGATGCGGAGCAAAAGTTTATGGAGCTCTCATCAGGTTTGTACCCCTCTCAAGCTAGTGTCTTACGAATCCTAATATAACGGATATTTGATACGATACATAGCCTACGAGGTACTCGCTGACGATGAAAAGCGCCAAATCTATGATCGCTACGGTGAGGAAGGCTTGAACCAGCAAGGCGCAGGAGGTGGTTCGCACAACCCGTTTGATATCTTTTCCCATTTCTTTGGCGGTGGTTTCGGTAATTCAAAGGAAACAGCAAAAAGAGCAACCAAGAACTAAAGTTCGCTCTATTAAGGTCGATCTGGCAATAGCGCACAGCAAGAGCGAAGAGGTCCTGACATGATACTTGATCTGGATGTCACCCTCGGAGATCTTTATAATGGAGCTTCTATCGACCTAGATGTCTCTAAGCAAGTTGTATGCGATCATTGCCATGGCAGCGGCGCACGTCGTTCCGAAGATATTCAAACCTGTCAAACATGCCTCGGCCGCGGTGTTACTGTCACGCGCGTCCAGCTTGGTCCGGGCATGGTTCAACAATTCCAACAGACCTGTGACAGATGCGGTGGCAAGGGCAAGACTATTAAGGCAGTTTGCCCACTGTGTCATGGTCAGAAAGTGCGCCGGGGCAACGAGCAGTATGTCATTGAAGTCGAAAAGGGCATGCGCGATGGCCAGTCAACCGTGCTTGAACAGGAATCCGACGAGTACCCGGATGCTATTCCTGGTGATATCATCTTTAATATCGCCACCATACCGCATCCTGTCTTCCAGCGCAACGGCGATAACTTGTACACTATCCAACACATTACCTTACTCGAGGCCCTGGTCGGTTTTAGCAAAACATTAACGCAACTTGACGGACGTGAGATCAAGTTGACCCGCAAAGGAATCACCCAATATGGTTATGTACAGACAATCAAGAACGAGGGCATGCCGTATCATGATCATCCTACCCAATTTGGTGATCTGTTCGTGGAGTACAAGGTCATCTTCCCAACCCAGATCGATGCAGAAACTGTTGAGAGTAAGTCTTCAGAATCATGATCAGTTTCGAGGCAAATATGCTTAACGGATCCTTCATTTCGATAGTTCTTAAGCAAGGTGCACATTTCCCGGAAAACCTGCAAGTGCAGCATCAAGAGCTTTAAAAAATTATAGATGCGCATATACACAACTCAAATTAAAATAAGAACAGAAACCGGAAGATAGACAATGTGTTTATGTAAAATTGCTTCTCTTCAAGTAGATTATACATGGCAATCCTGCATCACTAATACACTGGCAATCCTCAAAATTATGGCCAGACGTTATCCTCAAAGATTCGAGCACAGCGGTCGTAACGGTACGGTATTTTTTTTTAGAAACATTTCATTTAAGATTGGTCAAGTGCGTCAAAAACTACTGGCATCGGTCAGGTAATACGATTTCCTGTCCTTCTCTGATATACTTATGAATTTATCCATACGTACGATATTGAATACGTGCTGTATGCTATTACAACGAACCAATTTGTGAAGAGTTTACCTGTCAGAAGAATAAGAAGTCTCTTATAATAAATAATATATATCTCTGGTGCCTATATATTACAATACATACGTTGGTATAGTTTAACTTGATTCTGGTTGCATCACCATTTTTCTCTTTTCGAATAGTAAGGACAAAGGGTGCATTTCGTCGGTGACCGCTAAAAGTCCGTTACGCACTATGAAAGACTGCGCACTATAGGTAAAGCAGCATGGTGCATACTTGCTTTTTTATTTTATATGACAACTTTAACAGATCATTAATAGCTAGCGCTAGTGCATGTAGGTTGACATTTCAGCTAGAGTCAGAATGGCAGAATATATGACGAGACTATAGATACATACTCTTTTCTTAACTTTGCCAAGCGTCAAGTTGTGTTTGATCACAGGGCCAATTTCTTGCACCAAAACCAGCATCATACGCTTAAAGACATAAACAAACAAACCGGCACGCGGGTTGCACATATGAACAAAAAGTACTCGAACGCCAGTGTAGGTACTCCATTTAAGGAGCATGCATCTGCAAAGAAAAAGTAAGAAATAGGGTATGTAAGCTACGCCAACAACAGTAATATCATACGTAGCCGCTTTAAACTGCACTTCGTAGTTGAAATTATGTCACTTGTTTCTCCTCTTTCTCTTTCTTTCTTTGTTACCAGAGCCAAAAATATTCATTTTCTCTTTTTCATTTCTTTTTGTTCGAGTGCATGAACCCTTGGGCAATACAACCGCCGATCATGTCGGGATATCCTCCGCCGCCACCCATGATACCACCCTCAGTAGCCACACCTTATTATACGCCAACACCAATGATGGGAATGACCCCACCTATGGACCCCACCATGATGCAACAGCCTTTACTCGGGGCCCCTCCGCCGCCACCAATACCCGTACCTGTGCCGGCAACGGGTATATTATCCGCAGATCGCTTGAGTTTACTTAGATGTGCTTACAAAATGTTAGGATATGGACAGCCGAACGCAGATCCATTCGCGCCGCCTGGTGGTATACTACAGCCACGCGGATACTTTGGCATGTACCCAGGAGGACCCCCGATGAGTTGCTGGGAAGATTGCCTGGGCTGGTAAAATGTTTGATCTGTCCCCTATGCATGTATGTACTCAGCGTCTTTATTGCTTTATTTAGTGTCAAAGTCGCCTTTAGCTGCTGCTCCGGAGGCAGTGCCGATGAGGAAGAGCAACAGAAACAGCAGCGGATGCAGCAGCAGGCACAAGCTCCGATGAAACAGTAAAGATATATATATTGGAGAGACGTATCATAATACACACACAAGGCGGCAAGAAAGTCATATAATACATACTATACACATACTTCTAGTATGAAAGTGTAAATAGACACTCTATCTGATTCCCAGGTAAAATTTGCAGTAATATATGTACAGTACAATCTTTTAGGATGTTGGACCCTGCTCCCGCCCATGTTTCCGATATTACGTACATGTGCATATACACTCGATTGATAGATGCATAAGTTACTGGCGTATGCGTAGAAGTTGCCGCCCTGCTGATGACCAGAGACTCTCTCTTTAGACGATATAACTATCGAATATCTATGTATATCTGGCCACGTATAAAGCTTTAAACGCTTGGTTGGTCAGCATGTGTACAACGGGGCGGCCACGCTTTCCTTATAAAGTTTTATTTACGAGAGAATTACCGGTCCTGTGACCTGCGGCTGCTTACTTGAAAACATCCTCGTATATGCTATAGAATTATGCTGAATGTGTACTGTAGTACTACGTAGGAATCTTATCTATGTGAGCAGAACACGTGAGGCTTTTTTGTGTGCGTGTATGTAATGTTTGTCAATAGTTAATGATGGTGCATTAGAAAGTGTTTCAATGTCAGCATGTCCTATGACTGTAGCAACATACTGTTGCCAGCCTAAATTCACACATGTTCGCCCTAGTGAAGACATTATACAACTAGCTTTTAATAACTTGGCTGCATGTTACCATCCGTAGAAGTTTTGCATCGTTTTGTGAGTTATATAAGTACTGTATTCATTTAAGTCCAAGATGATGGCTATATATATGTACATATTTGGGTGGTGATATGATATGATAGGCGTTACATAGGTAAATAGACTAAATAGAAGCGATGGCAAAGTCGTGATCGAGGTAATATTGAATTTTCTCGCGCCATTGAAGCCATGCAATAGCTTGTAAGAGAGAGTCGCTCATATCGTCCTGCTTCGTTTCATTCAGAAAACGGGATCGAATGTCGGGGCAAGCAAATTGGATGACTTGGTCGTGATGAATCCAGTGATTAACGAGCTTGGTGCAGGCTTGCTTCTTTCGGTAGTAAGCCGCAGCAGCAGTGACAGTTTTGGCGGCACTTGCAGGGGGCAAGCCAAAAAGAGTTTCATAGACGGGTCTCCATGTCTGGGCGACGGCCTGCCCGGAGATAGGCTCCATCCAACAGGATGCTGAAGCTTTGAGGGTATATAGTGCGGTCCACAGCATCGATTCAATCGAGTTGACGCGAATCGTGTTTTCCAAGACAGCCGAGCCACCGTTCTGGCGCCAGCGCTGCTGTTCGATGATAAAAGCGTCTACGGGCCCTAGTGTCTCAATCTTGGACTGCACGAATTGCAACACTTTGGGTGCACTCACGGAAGGATGAAATTTATCCCTCTCAAGGCAAAGATCATGGCGATCCCAGCTGAGCACAGTGCGATCCGCTTTGAGGTGCACTATGCCTAGATTTTTAAAGCCAAGATCAATAGAGACAACCGATGACGGGATAGTGTTGTCTTGATTGGCAACGGTTAACGCGCGACAGACATGACTGAGAATGCGGTCCTTAATAGCCTGTTTGGTTCCTGAGGAAGCAATGCCGCACTCCTTGGCAATGCATTGCAGCTGCGTCGCCTTGTGTTTAGAAAGGGCTTCAGCCAATCGTGCTCGTTTTTCTTTTCTTTGTTGCTGTGCTGCAGCCGTGGACAGCTGTCGCCGTAGAATCCAGGGGTAACGTAGCATAGTCGTCCAGATTTGGAGTATGCAGCTAGAACAATGAAATTGAAAGAGTTTAAATACACCCGTCGCAGAGGCACCTTCCTGCGCTTCCAGCATTTTCTTTCTTTCTCTTCTCTACCGATAGTTCTCGCTCTTGTCCTGTTGCATCATGAGAACTCCTGCTTGCTTGAACCCAAATCGTGACCGCAACGAGCCTGCTCCATCCCCAATAGGTTTTGAAAACACGCCTGCGGTGGAGAAACCTATCGAGCTGCCTATTGACGGTACCATTCCCAGCTGGGTCAACGGTATACTTTACCGCTCAGGCAAGTCAGATAAATAGATCATAGTGTCCTGTATCGCGCCTCTCACCTTGTGAAATGTTCGCCTTCTTCCTCTTGCCATCCAGGTTCTGGCCGCTTCAATATCGCGCTCGATAATGGTGACACCCACCACATATGCCATCCTTTTGATGGTCTGGCTATGCTGCATCGTTTTGAAGTCTCAGGTGTAAATCAGACAGTCAAATACAGCTCGCGCCATACCTCGCACGGTCTCGAACAACGCATTCGTGATGGTGACAAGACTCTCCTTACCTTTGGCCCTGACCCGTGCAAAACCATTTTTGGCCGGCTGCAGACCTTCTTTGCCCACATCAAAAGCTTTAACGAGGTAGCCCGTCGCCAGGAGAATGACCCCGAGTACGATATGGTTAACGTAACCATGACACCCAACTTCCCATTGGGTGAGCGACTCGAAGCCGAAACTGGCGTGATGCGCGGCGAGGCCATCGTCGTCAAGCGTGACGCAGACACTTTGCAGCTTATTGACAAGGAGACTCTCGGTAATTGACCGCCCGTGCACGACCTGAAAGACACACTCTATATGTATTGTACTTATCTTTTACTTGCTAGAACCACTCAAAATGTTCACTTACAAGCACGTTAATGAAAAATTGTGGGGCATGCTGTGTGCTTCTCATCACCAATTTGACGAGGAGACCAACGAATACGTCAATTTTATGGTGCGCCTTGGTCCCATACCTAGCTTTCAGACCTTTACATTGGGACCTTATCATGGTAAAAACATTGAGCCACCCAAGGCGCGCATGCACGAACCTATTTGGCGCCACCTCGGCTCATGGAAGACAATGGAGACACTCAAGCCTGCCTACATTCACTCCTTCAACATGACCAAGAACTACATAATTGTTCCGAACTTCCCATACTACTATGCCTTTGGTGGTATGGCTGCAATCTACTACTCGAATGCATACCAAACATTCTATTGGGAAAAAGACAGACGTACTCTCTTTCATGTAGTTAGCCGCCGCTCGGGCCGCCACGTAGCGACCTATGAAGCCGAGCCGAGCTTTGGGTTCCATTCAGCCAATGCATGGGATGCAGTAGAAACACTGCCGGGCGGCGGCAAGGAGCGTGTGATTTATCTCGACTATTGTATGTACGAAAATACGGATATCGTCGATGCCAGCTTTGAACTCGGCAAGACCCCGACCCATATAAACCTGGACGCAGTTCAACCTGCACGCTTTGTGATTCCCAAGAAGGCCCAAGGCAAGCCAGGCAACAGAATTGCCCCTTCGCAGGTGCGTCGCTACCGTCTGGGGCATTTGCCGCAAGACAACGACAGCCCAGACGTGACTCAGTGCTGGTCGAGTGGGTATCTCCATTCCCGCATGCTCGAGTACAACAAGCGTCGTATCGCCTCTTACACGGTGCTCGCTCAAGACGTCGAGTTGCCTCGTTTCAACCAACAGTACAATCTGCGACCCTACCGCTACCTTTACGGCGTATGTCAATCGCGCCATGCTCCTTCTTACGCTGCAGGTGCGGTCGTGAACGGACTCATCAAGGTGGACCTCGACAAGCCTTATCTAGGGCCCAACACGGACGAGGCGAGCACGGCGCGAATTTGGGACGTCGCTGGATGCTCTTGTTCTGAGCCGGTTTTCATCCCACATCCGAATGCGACTGAAGAAGACAATGGTGTGGTACTTTCGGTGGTCAATAGGGCACCTACTGGATGCTTTTTGTTGATACTCGACGCACAAACCATGACAGAGCTTGGGCGAAGCCTGCTCGGTGCATTTAATGCGCCGACATTGCACGGGTCTTTTGTGGATGCGCATGGGCACGGTGTTGCTGTGAATTAATAGGATGTTTATTGTGTTGCTTAAAAAACAAGGGCAGCACCCTTGGTCTTCTTGTCACCACCCAGCTCGAAGTGCTTGCAGCGCTTGATAGGAAGCTGCATCTTGTACTTGCAAGCTACAATCATTTAAATAAATGGTGAGAGATTATTCAGAGTGATGGTGTAGCGATAAAGTTTGAATACATACAGGTGCACTCGAGACGAAGGACGATCTTCTTGGTAGTCTTGGCCTTCTTGTGGAAGATAGGCTTGGTCTGACCACCATAACCGGACTGCTTACGGTCGTAACGTCTCTTACCCTGCGCGTACAGAGAAGCCTTACCGGCCTTGTACTGGGTGACCTTGTGGGGCGTATGCTTACGGCACTTGAGGCCCTTGCAGTATGTGTTTCTGGTCTTGGGAATGTTGACCTACACGATACACGTCGTTTTAGTTATCGTGTATAAGGCTGTCGAAAGAAATGGGAATAATGATGGTGTAATGAGGAGCATGCCGATTCGAATGGAAGGTATCGGCGCGAATTTCAGCCAGTCGAATACGGTATGATCGTCGATAAATCAAATAGATGGAAGAGCATGCAGTATAGACAGGATGCAAATGGATAGGTGGATGGATCAAGGTATGAATGGATGGATGGATATGATATCTTACCATGCTGACAGGGAGAGCGGCGAGACAGTACACTTCTTTGCCTCCCCGGGTTCCTCAAAGTAGCCTCCCGGTACATTATTTATCCGTCTCCTCGCCTATCCAAACTTTTGCATATATATAATTTGCACCCAATGCAATATTACTAACCTTTCTTTTAGGACGCCACTATAACTTCTGTAGTGGTAGATATACATGTGTATACAATTATAGTAGAAAGCGTGATGGCTGCTCCTCTTCTTGTGCGTACATATCGTCTTCAGAATACTCCACGATAACCCAAAGTCGAATATATGAAGGTACATGGAGTACTCCTATCAGCTACATTTGTACATTCTTTCTACATATAGGGTGCTAGAAGGTCAAGGTTAGAGAATGAACACGTAACCAAGATGGGATGTGGCGCCATGCAAGATTCTTATCTCGTGTCACACGCGACGAAAAAGCGAAACACGCCTCTTTCTCCTTTTCTCGTTTTACTTTATTTTTCGCACAGTATGCCTCTAGGAAAACAAGGCTACGAAGCCATTCCGAGTCGTGACGACGAAGAAGAAGGCGATCTGCGAGGCGAAAGTTCTGGGTCTGTCTCTGGTTCTTCACCGTCTCCTTCTTCTCGCTGGCAACGCGTCAAGCAGTCGCCATTCACACGTTTCTTATGCGCGCATGTCGGCACCATTCTTTGCGGTCTCGTTGCTATTGCGCTTTTGGCTGCTTTTCTCGTAGCTCTTTTACTGCCTGACAATGTCCTTCCCATTCGCACAGACTCACCCCTCAAACCTGGCATCTCGACAGACCATATGGAAGCGGGTCTCAACGTGTGTGCTGCTCTTGCCAATAAACGGCCGATCGAGAATTATCCTTCTCAGGACCGAACAAACCCGCGTGGCCAGGGCAGTCAGCCCGTTTTATTGACAAATGCAGTTGTCTGGGATGGCCAGGGCGGCGTCCAAGAGAATCTGAGCATTCTTCTCCAGGACGGCATCGTCAAAAAGATCCATTCTTCCGTCGAAGCACCCAAAGGCGCCAAAATCATTGATGTCAAAGGTCATGTTGTCAGCCCCGGCCTCGTAGATATGCATAGGTACGTGTGAAGAACTTACAATGGTGCCGCTTGGATTAATAAGTCAAAAATTACCAAATATAGTCATTTAGGCGTCGGCAACTGGCCTGCCTTCGCGGGCACGGAGGATACGAATGAGATGACGCAGCCGCTCACGCCGTTTGTTCGCTCTCTCGATGCCTTTAACCCGTCTGACAAGGGCATTCGCATCGTTGCCTCGGGTGGTGTCACCACCGTGCTCGTTCTGCCCGGCTCCGGTAACCTCATGGGCGGCGAAGCCTTTGCATTCAAGCTACGTGACGTAGCCACTACAAGCAACGAGGACATGCTCGTTCAGGCCGGTACCACCGATCCCAAATGGCGCTGGATGAAGATGGCCTGCGGCGAGAACCCAAAGCGTTTCTATGGTGGTCAGGAACGTATGCCGAAGACTCGTCTCGGAGAGGCCTATCTCTTCCGCCAACGCCTCGATGATGCCCGCGTCCTCTTGCGAAAGCAAGATGACTGGTGTGCTGCTGCCACCGACGTGCAGTCGTCCGGCGCTCGCATGGAAACTCCTTTCCCTGAGGACCTTAGCCTTGAGTCGCTTGTTGCGCTGCTGCGCGGCGACGTCCGTCTGAATGTGCACTGCTACGAGACTCACGATATCGAGGCCATGGTCCGACATTCGCTTGAGTTCGACTTTAACATCACCGCCTTCCATCATGCCCTTGACGCTTATCGTGTCCCAGACATTATCAAGCGTGCCCGCAATAATATTACTATCGCCACCTTTGCCGATCATTGGGGATACAAGAAGGAGGCTTTCCAGGCCTCGCCGTTTGGTCCCAAAATCTTGCACGATGCCGGCATTCCTGTCGCGCTCAAGAGCGATCACCCTGTCCTCAACGCCCAGCACCTCGCTTTTGAAGCCGCCAAGTCAAACCATTACGGTCTTCCCCTCCAGGAAGCCTTTAAGGCCGTTACTTCTGTGCCCGCCAATGCTCTCGGTCTTGGTCATCGCGTCGGTTCCCTCAAGGTCGGTTACGACGCCGATGTCGTTATCTGGGATCGCGCCCCTCTTGATCTCGGTGCCACGCCGCTGCAAGTCTTTGTCGACGGATACCCGCTCTTTGATGAACAGCCTATTCTGGACGCCGAGCCTCGGGATGAAATCAAGACCACTGTCACACAAGACCTTACCGCTACTTTTAAGCAAGCTGAGGGCAAGCGATCGTTTTTGATCAAAAATGCTGCTTATGTCCTGATGGGTAATCAGAGCTACAGTGATGTACAGAAGCAGATCTTGGTAGAAAATGGCCGTGTCATTTGCATTGCCGAGGACTGCACCGCGCAAAAGCTGAGCATGGCCATGGACGAAACGCTCATTGAATTGGATGTACATGGGGGCTACGTTGTACCTGTAAGTGGCTGATGATGGGAACGCACAGGTATCCTAAACAAAAGTCTGTATAGGGTCTTATTGCCGTAGGATCGAAGCTGGGTATGGTGGAGATCCCTTCGGAGGCATCCACGGGCGATGGCGTTGTCCGGCCCTCCACGTCGCGCGACCCCAAAGATGTCGTACTGGCTGTGGATGGTATCAAGCTCGGTACACGCCATCTGGAGGAAGCCTATAAAGGTGGTGTACTGACTGCCATCAGTGCCCCTGTATCCAATAATGTCGTTGCTGGCGTCAGCGCTGCCTTCAAGACAGGCGCAGATACCCGTAAGTGACACCATACTTTAAATCTCATTTTTGCTCATATGGCTTTTGTATCTAGTACTTTCAGAAGGCGCTCTGTTGTCTCCTGCCGTCGCGTTGCACCTGCAAGTCGGTGACCGTTTCAAGTCAGACGCTTTCCCCACTGTATCTTCCCAAATCGCCTTCATCCGTCAGATCCTGACCGAGAACACACAAGCTGACAACTATTACGGCAAAGCAGCCCGCGGTGAAATTCCCACAATTATTGCTGTGCACAACAAGGACGAGATTGCTTCGCTGATCAACCTCAAGAACACGCACTTGCCCAAGGCGCGTTTTGCCATCCTCGGTGGCGCAGAGTCGCATCTTGTTGCGCGCCATCTTGCCGCGGCCGAGGTTCCTGTCGTGCTCTCGCCTTCGCTGTGCACGCCCGAGGCCTTCGATTCCATTCACTGTCTTACCGGCGCACCTCTCTCTAATGGCACGGCTGCCCATGTGCTCCACTCGCATGGCGTCAAGGTTGGTCTCGGTGTCTCTGACGATGGTCTTGCGCGCAACTTGGCGTGGGATGCAGGCTGGCTCGCAGCGACGTCGCCCGCCAACAGTCTTAAAAGCAAAGATGCGATCCGCTTCGTGACTACAAATTTGCTAGACATCTATGGCCTCAGCTCAGAAGCCAATATGGCTGTCTGGTCAGGCAATCCTTTGGACTTAGGAAGCCGGCCCCTCTTTTACTTCTCAGAATCGTTAGGTATCCATGAGACAGGTCAATAATAAATTGGGCCAGCGGTGTACAATAACCATACACAGGTATATAGTGTAAAAGACAGGCCGTGTCATAGAACCTAGATACAAATGTATATATATCATTTCACGCATTGACCTCTCTTATCCTGGAAAGCTGCATACGTACGACGCGTACGAACAGGAGCAAGGTGTATATGATAAGTAGTAATTTACGGCTTGTTGGGAAAAGATCAGGGATCGTATGTTCATTTCGCAAAGAGGGGAATTAGCTGCTTCTTTGTCACCTTGCCCATGGCATTCTTGGGCAACTCGTCTACAACCTTCAACATTTGTGGGACCTTGTATACCGCTACACGGGCTTTCATGGCAGCTCTAAATTTGGGGAGATCCAATTTCTGCCGCAAAGAAACAAAAAAGAAGAAATGGTGAGTAAAAAGGTGAGAAATATTTAGGAGAATATTTAGGTACCTCGTTCGCGTGTAAGACAACGACAGCAGCAACCTTTTGACCCCATTCGGGATCCTCAACGCCTATCACTGCAACATCTTGCACATGCAACTCCGTGCAAGACAGTATCTCGCGCTCTATCTCCAAGGCAGATACCTTTTCACCACCCGTCTACGCAAAAATAGCCATGCATGAGTCGCTGTACATGTATTTATCAGGGCTCCATATTTATTCTTTACCTTAATGATGTCAGTGCTGGCTCGGCCGAGAATCTGGTAGTATCCCTTGTCTGTCGTACGCATGGCAATATCACCCGTACGAAACCTATGCTCTTCTATGTAAATATAAATTGTTTCCCTTTTGTCTGCACGTACCACCCATCCGACGTGAACTCCTTAGCCGTGGCCTCAGGACGTTGCCAATACTCGGAGAAAACATTATCACCCTTGATCTGGAGCATACCAGACACTTCACGTGTATTCGTGATGTCCTTGTCATACTGACCAGAGCCTTCTTCGGTCTCAGCCATCAGCCGGACCTCAACGCCATCCAAAGGCAAACCCACTGTTCCCTTTCGTAAAAGTCAGATCTTTGCCGTAAGCGATGAACGACGTTAAATATGATGATGACAGCTTACCTCAGCACGGTCATCATAAGGCTGACTCAAACCCATGCCGATTTCTTCACATCGAAGGTGTAAAGGTGAATATACTATAGAGAATATGACACATTACGCATACCTGTCATACCGTAACGCTCCAAGAGAATTTGACCAGAGCTAATCTTGCGCCAGTGCTCACGCACGGGGTTGGGAAGTGACGCCGAGCCAGAGACCATGAATCGAAATTGTTTACACGCTTCAGAGTAAGCTGGCTTCTTGTCATCCTCGAGAGCAGAATAACGGCTGATCAATTTGGCTATATCGTGGGAAGTATGGGAGAAATTAGAAAGTTATTCCTTACATCCAAACAAGAAAGCAGAGATGATATGAGATCGTCTGTGTCACATACAATAGACCGTCGGCACGGACATGAATGTCGTCAACGCCGGAAGCTTCTTCTCATGACCAGCCAACCAGCGGTCCCAGACCTGAACAGGATCGAACTTTTGATGCATCTCGACGGTGGCACCGGCATATAGAGGACAGGTAAGGGCATTGATGATGCCGTGAACGTGATGCAGCGGTAAAATGTGATGGATACGATCCGAGGAAGTCCAGTGCCACGCCTTGACGAGAGCAGATGTCTGCGCATTAATGTTTTTGTGGGTCGATACAGCACCCTTAGGTTTGCCTATTCAAGTAGCATCTGAATAATCCTCTTTCTTCCCTTGATGTGCAATATTACCTGTCGTTCCACTAGTGAAAATAATCAAAGCTCGTCGGTCGATATCCATGTCAAAGAGCGTCGGTAATTCCATGTTCTTTCATTCCATGTTAAAAGCATCGCGGAATATGGGGACTGTCCGCTGCTTACCTCGTCTACCTTGAGTGTTTCTTCCATCACTGTTTCCTGCTGAATATCAGCCTCCTTGGCCAGGGCCTCGCCGCGTTCTTTAAACACGGGGTGGGTTAAAAGCAGGCTAACTTGTGAGTCCTGGAGATTATACAGTTGTTCAGGCAAAGGATGCGTGGTGCCTAGATTTCCATATGAGATTAGGACTTGCTGTCTTGCGACGCCTCCAAACTTACATAGGGGAACAGCAACACCGCCAGCGGCCCAGATGGCCCATTGGCAAACAACGTACGCGAAACCGCTTTTTTTAAGAGAAATAGAAAGAAACAGGTACGTTTTCTGCACGTCAGTCCTTCTCTCTTTTCTTACCTTGGAGCCAATATGGCAATACGCTTTTCTTGAAGGTCACTTTATGTGGTTTTATTAGTTTTACAAAAATGCTCGAGCCAACACGAACCCGCTGTCTTTCAAGAGTGTCTTTCTTAAAGCACCGACGGCTTGCACAAGGTTTTTGTATGTAAACGCGGTCTGGATACGGACATCGTCAATGGCCACGCCGTTGTCGTTGGCAGCGTAGTGAAGCGCGTTCGCAAAGACAGGGAAATTAGGAAGTTGCATAGTTGAAGAAGAAAAGGAAAAATGTACGCGAAGCGCAGATCGGCTTTAAGTGGTCCCGTGAGCGGCGTTCAAATATTCGGAACCGATACGCCCGACACAAGTTCTAGCACCAGACTCACACATACATCATACCGCAGAGAGCAAGCGAAAATCCCGAGTCAGACTTGCTTCCGCGTGAAACTCGTCTTAGAATATAGTCTTTGATGAACCTATGAATTCATGAAAATGGCTCGAGACGAAAATAGCGCCATCCTTGCTACACCTGTACAGCAGCCGATACCAGTAATTAGCTGTAAAAGTAAACGACAGTTAAGCACATCTAAAGTCGGCACTTGCAGTGTCTTGAGTATTTGGGAAAGAATAAAAAGGTGTAATTAAAAGCTCTGGGAGTGTTTGAGAGCTTTGGAGAGACGCGAATAGTATTTATCGTATATGTTTTTATACGTAGTCAAACCTAGACTTTTAGACTTTGAACCTTATGTAAGATGCACTGACAATAAAGGGGCTGTCATTGCTAACTCTGAGTGGCACCATAGGAGACGATCGCCAATAATACTGTGCGAGCCTTGATACTTAAGTATCTATCTGACAGTCGACAATAATGTGCGAGCTAATATCAGTACCATCACAGTTTAGGCGAGGGGAAATGTATACCTATTCGATAATTGAGTCCGCTCTCGGTAGCGCAATTTCCGCGGGATGTCGCCAGATCGTGTGAGGCCCCCCGGAGAAAACATATATATATCTGACGTGGGTCAAGGGAATATGATTGTAGCTATAGTAACGCTAACAAACTAGTTGTCAGTCCAGTAGCGGTCGGTCGAATGGAGAATCGTTCCTTAGCGTTCTGCAAAACTAGATGGGTTCAATATCGATAGACTTGCCGTATATGTAGCCCAAACTTCCGTAGAATTGCTTGCAAGCATATTAAACTAAGAAAATTGGTAATAGCAGCAAACAAAGAATTGTGCTTTTTGATAACGTGTGACTAAACAGGATGACTGAAAGTCCTCCAGTCTCCTGTCTATAGCGTATATGTGTCATAACCGACCAGTGCCCAGGTGCCGTTATTATTTCCTTCTTTCTCCTTTTTGCCGGCACATAACTCTTGTTAGTCATGCGTCGCCTTTGGTATCATTGAAGCAAATGGAAAACACGTGGTGATCTCAACGCGAAACCACGACGCGCCCTTTTCTTTATTTATTTGCTGTCTTGCTACCTCTGCCAATCGTACACTTCCGAAGGTCTAGAAAAAAACATGCACATAAGGAAAGCATAGCTGACTCAGAGTAACATGGCACTTTTTATACTATGTCTAACTGCTATCTTGTAATTGTCAGGAAAATAAAATAAAGCTTTTAAAATCATACGGATTTGTCCATTACTGCTTTTGACACGGCAGTATTTATTATGAATCCCGCACCGGACCTTAAAATTGACGAAAAGAGGGGGGAATTTAGCTGTCAGAGTGCACGCCAGCCACTTCTGACCAGCTGTCATCTCTTCAATGTAAGAACAATGACGCGTCAACCCCATCTCGGTTACTCATCCTATTCAATGTTGTCGTTTATAAAGGGCTTCTTCTGCTCTCAAGGTCATCAATCCCAACTCAGACGTTGCGCGACGCGGTCAGGCCCTGCAGCTCAATATTACTGCTGCGATCGGTCTGCAAGATGTCCTCAGATCCAACCTCGGTCCTCGAGGCACCATCAAAATGTAACTTATACTTCTCTCTATCATCTTGTACTTTATTCATTTGCTTCATCATCTCCAGGCTTGTCGACGGTGCAGGTGGCATCAAACTCACCAAGGATGGCAAGGTCCTGCTGAATGAGATGGTAAGTTGTTTAAGTTCTATCTATGTCATACTGACAGTTTCATCATTAGCAAATTCAACATCCTACTGCGGCCATGATTGCCAAGGCTGCCACCGCCCAAGATGAGATTACGGGTGACGGTACAACGTCGATTGTGCTCCTTGTCGGTGAACTACTCAAGCAGGCCGAGCGCTACGTCTCGGAAGGTCTTCACCCGCGCGTCATCACAGAGGGCTATGATATTGCCAAGAAGGAATCGCTCAAGGTAATACAACAAGAGAGAGACATATTTCAAAGTTGAAGGGTATACTGATTGCTGATTTGTATCATCCGTTAGTTCCTGGAGGAATTCAAAACCTCAAAAGCCGAGGTCGATCGCGAGCTGCTCGTCTCCGTCGCACGGACGTCTCTGCGCACAAAGGTTCATCGCGTCTTGGCTGATACGCTCACTGAGGCTGTTGTCGATGCTGTCCTCGCCATCCACCGTGAGGGTGAACCAATTGACTTGCACATGGTCGAAATCATGAAGATGCAGCACCGTACTGAAACCGAGTCTCGTCTCGTTCGCGGTCTCGTTCTCGATCACGGTGCCCGCCATCCCGATATGCCAAAAAAGGTCACTGATGCTTTCATTTTGACCCTGAACGTCAGTCTGGAATACGAGAAGAGGTAATGCGTCCATATATTCTATTCGTTCTTATCTTATGCCACTGTCTCGCCTAGCGAAATCAACTCGGGCTTTTTCTATTCTACACCCGAGCAACGTGAAAAGCTCGTGGAGAGTGAGCGCAAGCACGTGGACGATAAGATCCGCAAGCTCGTCGAGTTCAAAAACACAGTCTGCTCTGGCGAAAACGCCAACAAGGGCTTTGTCATTATCAATCAGAAGGGCATTGATCCCCTTTCCCTGGATGTCCTTGCCAAGCACAACATCTTTGCTCTCCGTCGTGCAAAGAGACGCAACATGGAGCGATTACAGCTCGCCTGCGGTGGCTCGGCCCAAAACTCGGTTGAGGACCTTTCGCCTGAGGTTCTTGGTTACGCCGGCCTGGTCTACGAACACGTCCTCGGCGAGGAGAAATATACCTTTGTGGAGGAAGTCAAGGATCCTTTCAGTGTTACCCTCCTCATCAAGGGCCCCAACCCCCACACCATTGCCCAGATCAACGATGCCGTCCGCGACGGTCTTCGTGCGGTCAAGAATGCCATCGAAGACAAGTCTGTTGTTGCCGGTGCTGGTGCTTTCCAGGTCGCCGCTTCTCAGCACCTGCAGGAGTTCAAAAAGACCGTCAAGGGTCGTGCACGGATGGGCGTCCAAGCTTTCGCCGATGCCTTGCTCATCATTCCCAAGGTCCTTGCCCAGAACGCCGGCTTTGACGCACAAGATGTCATTGTTGCCCTGCAGGAGGAGCACCAGGATGGCCATGCCGTCGGTGTCGATCTTAAGACGGGTGAGACGATGGATCCCAAGCTGGATGGTGTGTGGGACAACTACCGTGTCCACCGTCATATGCTTCACTCATGGTAAGAGAGGCAAATCGGTTTGAAAACTGTATGCATTGGCTAACCCTGTTCTACCTTTTCCTTCTCCAGCTCTGTGATTGCAAGCAACTTGCTGTTGGTGGATGAAATGATGCGCGCAGGAAGAACATCTCTGAAGGGCCCCGAACCCGGTGCTTAAATTTCAATCTAGGAAAGAAAAAGAAAAAAAAATTGATTCGACGCATTCGCACAACCATAGACGTCTGTATCTGCTGTTTTGGTTATCTATTGAGTTACGAGGGCAATATGACTTTTATTATCAAGGAAGAGTTATCGCCCTGCAAGGCCTGTCTTCATCGTATTCCATTATGCCTCCACATCAGGTGTCAATCAGACAGTTGATATATATTATTCTGTTTGTTTTACAAAAGAAGCCAGAGTATATTGTAGTGCCTCATACCGCCTAGATAATGGCGTCAAGCGACATCTATTTGACGCGTCTAATATATTGGATACTAGCATCAAGAAAGCAGGTGACATGAGCTCAGCTCGAGTTTACTTGCAGGCGACTACATGTCAAATTTCAGGGAGGTCACCCAACCAAAGCGTTTTTTTATACCCCGTATAGTAAGGCAACAGGGGCAAAAGGGCAGCAAAAAAGGGAGCTATATGTGTAAATACGATCTTTTGTATGTAGAGAGCACGTACATGCTTGTCGTGAATGGAATCATTTTACGTGTTATTGGAAGTATATGCTTTCATATACAGTATATGTTGGTGAGTGTGAGGCTCGACAATTGTATTATTTAAAGAACAAAAGGAAAAGGGAAAAAGATGAACACGTATTCGAAGGAAAGGAATTAGATGCGTCTATCGTTGCCTGCCAGCTTTTCCCGGACAGCGAGAATGTTTTGCTTGATCCAGTGGTCCTTCTCGCGCAGCTCCTGCTCTTCCTTTCGAAGCCGAGCAATTTCTTCTCGCAGCTGCTGCTCGCGTGTCAAAAGCATAGCGGTCGTCGACATCTCGCGCTGGTGATGATAGCTGCTCGGGCTGGTTGACCCGCCATTGGAGCTGCTATGACTGCTGCTCCGGTCATCCATCATCATTGATGGCTTGGAGGGTTTGCCTCGGAGGTATGGGTTGGTGTTCATGCGCGTATCGGCCATCATTCTTGTCAAGAGAGAGAGCGTCTGAGAAGTCTATGCGAAGGGAAAAGATGAAGACAAGAAGGAAGAATACGAGGAAAAAAAGGAAAAAAGAAAAAAAAGACGCCTTTAACGTCCTGAAGAAAAAAAAAAAAAAGGATGTCAAGGAGGTCCGCAGGAGCAACAGGCGAGGAGACTGGCGAGGAGAAGAGAGGAGCGCGAAAGAAGGGAGTGATATATAGTACTAGTACTACTAGCGGCATACATATGTAGGAAACTGCATGAGCTTTTTTCTTTCTAATTCCTTCTTCGAGTAGCTCAAAGGAGAGCAACACTTTATGCTTGGCCCGGAACATCTATATGCGCGCATATCAAAGCAGAGAATGGAGCTATTTTATAATATCAGTCATACATACGTAATAATGTCATTATTGCATGGTATACATAGACTATGTTGATTAAGCTACACACTTCAGCATACGAAGCTTTAAATACCTGCCCGACTGCATCTTGCATGCGCATGTATATGTACATATATCATAAAACAGCCTTAAGCCCAGCCGAAGGGCCATATAAAGGCACCGAATCCGATGGCCGTTCAAATATATACATGTAACAAAGCTATAAGACTTATTTGTATGTTTCGATTTCGATCGAGTAAACATTTGTCTGTGTGCTCGTCAATGTGCGAAGTAAAATATTATAAGCAGCTAATGCGCGTGGATAACCGTGAAAACATATTCACAGTTTGAACACCTTAATTGTTTGTTTTCCGCACTATGATACATATGTGGTCATTAATACCAATCCAGTTCACATTCTAGGAATCAGGCAATCTTGGGTAGGTATGAAAATACTTTTATGTCATGTGAAAACTGTAGTGCATACTGGTACTTTTGCCTATGTCGGATGTACTAACAACTAACAGATGTGTATCACCACCAGACAACATGTCCCAGCTAGGTCATCCACAGCTCGGCAAGAGAGAGCGCGCCCGTACCTACTGTGTTCAATAGACTACTGGCTTCTCTTTTTACGTAAAAAAGGGTTCGTTCCTATCCGATATACAGGCGTATCCACGGACTCTGTGTGGTACTCCTACTCCGTTGGATTATCTCTTACGAGTCTTCTTTACATTCCTGGATCACCACATAGATAATTGGCAACTCAGGGTTATTCGAAAAGATGGATAGACCACAGTCGAGTACATAAGTACATAAGGAATAAAAAATACAAGAGGTATATGGGGTGGGTATTACTAGGCAGTATTCTTAAAATCGAAGAGAAATGGAAGAGTGTCGGATTTGGATAGGGCGGGTCTGTGCTTCTGAGTGGGTGAGCGACTGATTTGGAATTGGAAAGCTGCCATCCAAAGAAGCTCCCTCTTTCCCTAAATAATCCATCCAACATGGCTGCTGCCGCCGCACAGATCTCCAAGAAGAGAAAGGTATAACCAACACGTCAATAGATGGATGGATGGATGGATGAACTCATTCAATATTCGATAATCGATATTCGACCTCTACCTGGGAAATACAATCTAGTTCGTAAGTGAATCGCATTTTCTTGAAATGAATTAATGACTGACTGAATGGCGTTACCAGGTCGCTGATGGTGTGTTCTACGCCGAATTGAACGAGTTCCTTACCCGCGAGCTCGCCGAGGACGGTTATGCCGGTGTTGAGGTCCGTGTGACCCCCGCCCGCACCGAGTACGTTACCATTGACAGCGGAAAATACACACACAGTTGCTAAACGGACAATGACAACAAAATAGAATCATTATCCGTGCTACCCACACCCAGAACGTTCTTGGCGAGAAGGGCCGCCGCATTCGCGAGCTCACGACCCTTGTCCAGAAGCGTTTCCGTTTCCCCGAGAACACGGTCGAGCTCTACGCCGAGCGTGTCCAGAACCGTGGTCTGTGTGCTATTGCCCAGGCTGAGTCTGTCAAGTTCAAGCTGCTCAACGGTTTGGCTGTGCGCCGTGCTTGCTACGGTGTTGTTCGCTTTGTGATGGAGTCTGGCGCCAAGGGCTGTGAGGTTGTCGTGTCCGGTAAGCTCCGTGCTGCTCGTGCCAAGGCCATGAAGTTCGGCGACGGTTTCATGATCCACTCCGGTAACCCTGCCCGTGACTTCATCGTCACTGCCACCCGCCACGTTCTCCTGCGCCAGGGTGTCCTTGGTATCAAGGTGAAGATCATGCTTGACAATGACCCCACTGGCCGACAGGGCCCCAAGGCTCCTCTGCCCGATGTCATCACCATCCTCGAGCCCAAGGATGAGGCCGCTATCACTGAGCCCGTCACTCAGGACTTCCGGCCTGCTGCTGCTGCCCCGGCTGCTGAGCCAGTGGAGGCTTAATCCTAATAAAAGTCACCTTCATGCCCTCTGTCTATTGTACAAACAACCCAAATCTCGTCTTGTATTGGCAATGTGCATATGTGTGGATGTGGATGTGTATTCTGTGTGTATGATATTTCTATTTAGATCCGACTAGACTGGATTAGACGGACATTTTCATGTCCAGTTTAGCATGCGGCTGGTAGTTTTCGAGGATAAAGTCATCGGGCGTGAAGTCGTCTATGGAGGTGATTTTGCGCTTGAATCGGAGGGTAGGAAAAGGGCGTGGCTCGCGCTGCAGCTGCTGCTTGAGAGCATCGATGTGATCGACGTAGATGTGAGTGTCACCCATGGTATGGACAAACTCGCCTGGATCGAGGTCAGTGACATGCGCAATCATGCATGTCAGCAGCGCATACGACGCAATATTGAACGGCACACCGAGGCCCATATCGCACGAACGCTGGTATAAGACGCAAGACAGGCGAGCACGTTTACCGTCGCGAGGGGTCGAGACATAAAACTGGCAAAAGGCGTGGCAGGGCGGTAGAGCCATGATGGGGATATCGGCAGGGTTCCATGCGGACAGGATGATCCGTCGGTCAGTAGGGTTGTTTCTGATGGTATCGATGACCTGCTGGAGCTGATCAACACCCTGCCCTGTATAGTCCGTATCGCAGTCCTTGTATTCTGCCCCAAAGTGGCGCCATTGGAATCCGTAGACCGGGCCGAGGTCGCCTTCTTTGCGGTGCGATAGCCCACGAGAGTCCAGAAACTCGCGGGAGCCGTTCCCATCCCAGATCTTGATGCCTCGCTCGCTCAGGTGATGGCTGTTCGTGTCACCCTTGATGAACCAGAGGAGCTCTTCCAGTACGCCTCGGAAAAAGACTCGTTTGGTGGTCAGCAATGGAAACAGATCTTCACTTAGGGAGAAGCGCATTTGGGGAGGGGCAAATACAGCCAGGGTGCCTGTGCCAGTTCGATCGGCGCGATGCTCGCCCTTGTCGAGAATATGTTGAATTAGATCCAGGTATTGCTTCTCTTCGTGTACGGCCACCATCGTTAAGCGAGTAAAAAACAAGAAAGAGAAGGAGCAAGACCACCCAAAATTTAATACGCGTTTTAACACGCGACGCGTTTTTGACTCGGCACATATTCTGCTCTTCTACGTCAACAGCCGGCGTCCAGTCTCTACTGCGTAAAACATCCAACGATTGCAACAGTGAATCAAACCGATTGCAAGAAATTTCGGAAGCATAGTTCAATGTCTCTGTTATCACAGCATCCTTTTCAAATAAGCACGGTTATACAATGAACACACTGTGCAACCCCTCCCCACCAGCGATATGGTAAACCTGTATCTCCTTGGCTGCTCACTGAAAAAGGGTCGCCCTTATGACATATCCTTATGCAGACTTTTATGGATGCTTTTCTTCTTTTGCCACGCCGAAACTGGTTGAAGACCATCGTTCATGTCCCCAACAATCCCTTGGCTCCATTAATAATTATTTTGATCCATATCCCTGAACTTAGGCAAATCACGCGAATGTTATATGCTTTTTCTCATATACATTTTATAGGCAAATATTATAATACATAAGTGTGGGAGACCGGCGCATCCACAAGTCCTAATGGTGGTAGAACGGGAAGAACGAAAGTAGATGTGTGATGAGAGCTGAACAGGAAAACAAGCGATCGAAGATAACGAGAAAAAGAAGGGGTCGAGGAACGAAGGAAAGAAAAGATGAAAAGAATGCTTATACACATAAGGGAGAAAAAGTGGTATAGTGGTACGAAGTAGTAGCGATAATGGTAGTGGGGTGTTCCAGCTTTTCTTTGTTCGTTAGACGGTCATCTTCCTCCGAAGGGATGCAAAGGAGGGTGCCTTGTTGAGCCATGGTAAGAGAACCCGTTTCGTGCTCACAGGAGGTGGTGTAGAGACCGAAGGCGCGACCCCCTCGATCATCGATGGCTCCTCACTTGGTGCGCCGCTCAACAGATTGGCTGGTCTATCAGATACGGGCGAACTGGGCGCAGATGCCGATTTCGCTTTCTTGGTGTAATTTACGTTGGGTACAGGGCGCAGGTCAAACCGCCGGCCGAACGAGTCGTATTTGTTGGCCTTTTTCTTCTTGTGATAGATCTCTGAGAAATGCTCGGCCTCATCCATGCGAATGAACCGCGTCGCGGCGAATGGCTTGCTTTCTTCTTCGTTGTCGTCTTCATATTCTACAGGCTCATAAATGTGCACCTGTGGGGGCGCCACGCTGAAGCTGACCCGTCGCTGCGGCTTTTCTTGTTGCTGGAGTTCCTTGACAAGGTCGGTATACATTTGCTGCAGGTCGATGTGGCGTGTGCGACCATAATACCGGCTAGGCCAGACTGCAGTGTCTTCCTTTTGTTGTGTTGTTTCGCACGTCGTCGGTGGCATCAAAAGAGTCGTCATGGTAATATATTGTCTGGTTCAAGGCGAAAGGAGAGAATGAAAAGAAATGAAGAGGAAAGAAGGGTAAAAAAGAGAGGTACCAAAAGTATCTATAAAAAAAGGGTAAAAAAGGGAACGAACCTGATGATTGTAGTTGGCACGTTTAGCGGAAAGGGGTTTTGTCTCTTGTCAAGAAGAGAAGGCATGCCTTACTTCGATGCATTATGATTGGTCGCACCAAAATGCACATCGCTGGTCAAAGTTGGCCTGTGATTAGCTGCACGTGACTGGTTCATCCAAAAGAATCCTTTTCAATCAACGTGACTCCGCTATCGCATCTCACTGGAACGATGTGTTAAATCAATATGAACAGAATCTCCGACGTACATATTCCATCAATGTTGTTGCTTTCACGTCATTATTTATAGAAAGTTATGCTTTATTCATTACGCTTAGATGCAACTGACTCGTTTTTGGTGAAAATGATTAATAGAATTTTATCAATTATAATTATGTAAAGGCAACGGCTGACTCATACGAGACTCGTCCCGTTCCTGTATGTATAAAATGAAGAAAAAGGCACCCATAATATATCCACGCCAAAAGAAAAGGAAGCCAATCTCTTGAGGAAAGCGCAAATTTGAAGGTCATACAGGAAATATTCTGCTATGCAGTGTATGCATAAAGAACGTCTAATTTACAAGCACCCTATGCATTACCAAAACGTCAGCCAGTGAGGCTCGGTATTTGGGTAACGTGGCGGAAAGACTGCATCAAGTAAACACCTACCTACCCTCCTTACATGCTGCATACCTACCGAATACATGTAGCATTTTTCGCTCTGAGAAAGAGGGCAGTGTAATAGCGAAAAATCCTCCTCGTCGGCTGCTGTGCAATAGTGGGAGCTACAACGCCATTATTCGATCCGCACTGTTGTCGTCGTTTGAATACGGTACTATTAGGTGCGAAAAGAAAGCCTATCAAAGAACGCTGCGGAGATCGCCTCGCTATATTTTGAAAGTGAAGCTGGGTGGACCTAGGTGCACTGACACCGCGTGCACCTTTGCCTTTATAAGGCTATTCTGAGACTCAATTGAAAGCACCAACCACCAAGCTTCTTTCATAAGGTAAAGGGGGTATCGATCTGAAGTAATACAACACAACAGCTTCCTCCGGTGGTCCCTTATATCAAAAGGTCAAGCAGTTACATTGGTACGTCACAAACTTGTCAGTTTAATGTAGAGTAAAAAGGGAAAGAAAGTAGGTCAAAAGCTTACTCGGCGAGAGACCGCCGCTATAAAACTATGTATTACAATTACAGATGCGTTGTTATTTACATCTTATGTAAGAAACAAGGTTTAGTAAACGGGCTCGTGTTTACGATGGCATTTTAAGAGTATACTGTAAACCCATAAAGATTTTTTTCTTTTTTTTTTTTGGCTTACGGGGCCGATCTTCACGATTCCAAAAAGGGCACAGACCCGCTCCAACGCTTGCGCAGGGTTCAGCGCCAAACAAAAAATATGTATATAAATGCTCACGAAAAAAGCACAAAGTTGCATATACACCCAAACTTTTTTATTCACCCTTTTTTTCTTTTTCAAGTATTCTAAACAATGCAAATATACATCAATTTCCTTTCTTGCTTGCACAAGGTCGCGAAAACATTATGACGATTTACGCAGCAAGGATGCCATGTATGTATGAAGCACCAAACAAGAGAAAGGCAGAAAAGAGCAGGAACCGATGAGAATCGAACGCGCCTCGAGTCAGAGTTCTGATTAATGATAGCTGCAATGCGTGAATTAAAGTTCCCTATATAAGCCACCCGGAAAGGGAGAGTGGGTCGGTGTTTGTCACTCCAAGCATGCGCTGATGTCATGTCCTCCCCAATTATCAAAGTTCGCTTCCATGACGTTGGTGTTCTTGAAACGGTAATTATGACCGCATAGGCCCGAGAGGTTGGAATAGATCCCCATATATGGTACGCGCGTCTGGGGTGATGATGCTATACCTCCTCTTCTTCCCTTTGGCTGTATCCTCCCCCCAATTTTTTTTCTTGTTGCTTCTTCCTCTCTTTTCACTTTTTTCTTTCTCGAGTTGCATCTGCTCTTTCTTTCATCTCTTTTCTGTTCTCTTGTTCTTTTTTTGACTCGTAAGAAGTCACGACCTGCAAGAAAACAACAACAAAAAAAGAAAGCCACACGATTAAACCACACGCTACGCATACAACAACAGACACGCCAGGTTCTCACACTCTCTCATACAGACACACATACATACATACACACACGCACACAGACGGTCAGACTTTATCCACCTATTATTGACACACACGCACGGGACACATCCGATTATCATACTTAAAAACGAATGCAGCAGCAACAACAGGCGCCTTCGGACGTGTATAATTACTTGTTTGACGGAGGCGCGTCCTTTGATTATGGGAGTTTTGGACTACCCCAACAACCGCCGCAAGCACAACATGCAGCCGCAATACCCGCACCGACGATGACGATGCAAGCGGCACACGCCCAGCCGGCGACGTCGACGATGGCGATGAAAAGCGAAGTGGACGATCATAATAATAATAATCCAGGAGGCACGTCAGCAGGAGGAGGAACGGGAGGGGGAGGGGGAGCAACGGGAGAATTCCGACGACGACGCAACTGGTCGGAACGGATCCTGAACGAGATTACCGGCATAATTGTTGTCCTATCTCCCATTGGAAAAATCATGCACTGCTCTGGTTGTCTCGACCTGACTGGATACGCGACGCACGAACTCATCGGTCAGACCCTCATGGACTTTTTGCACGTCGACGACATTGATGTTTTTATCCGCGACTTTAATCGGGCCTTTCATGCGCGCTCTCAGATCAAAACGCTTTATCGCTTCCGCAAAAAAGATAACACGTATACCGTCCTCGAGATGATCGGCCACCCACGCGTTGATGTCCCCGGCCAATCCCCACAATCCTTCTTTGCCATTGCCCAACCTTACCCGACCCGCATGGGCGGACTTTTGGACTCGTTCCTCGAACTCAAGATGGAAAACGAATGGTTACGCCATCGCCTTCAAGAAGTTAACCACGCGCCGCTTTATGACGAAACGGACATCTGGATAGATGATGCTACACAACAACAGAACCAGAACCAGAGTCAGAATCAGCCGCTACCACAGACACCTCAAGAACAGAATCACCATCAACAACGACAGCAGCGACAACAAACAACATCAGCAGACTATAATCCATCCATGCTTGTTTTCCAAGACGATTTATTATCGATGCCACCAGCGCAACCTCCTCCAGGGGAGGTTTCTCCCGTTGCAGCGGCTGGCATGGCTGCTGCTGCTGCTGCCGCCGCCGCTGCTGTGACCGCATCTGTCAGCTCTGCACCAACAACAACTGTGTCCTCAATGTCGACTCCAGCAGCAGCAGCCGCAGCCGCAGCCGCAGTCTCTCAAACATCAACCTCCACATCTGTCCCGGAAAACACAACACCAAATAATACGACTGCCGTTCAAAAAGATACCACGAAACTTAAGCGAAGGAAGAAGCACAAGGAAGCAGACGACTTTGTTTGTACAGACTGTGGGACCACATCCTCTCCAGAATGGCGAAAGGGTCCTCAAGGTCCCAAGACGTATGTTTTTATTATTCTCTTTTATTATCATTTTTTAAAACAAAAACGCATAGATTATGCAATGCTTGCGGACTGCGATGGGCCAAACGGATTAAGAAGAAGGATGGCAGCGACTAATGGATAGACAACCTTGTTAACTGAGGCTACTTACAAACTCAAGAGCATCACTCGACCCACACACGCACACTCTCACATCACACACACGTCCTCTCTCTCTTTCTCTCTCTTTTATTAGCATGATGGAGGAGGCAAAAAAAAAGTCAAATCATCCATACGTCGTAGTCATTCACAGCATGCAAACCACCAAAAATACTAAAATGATCAAAAAAAGTAAGCCTACATACATACTTTCTGACTTCTTATCGAAAGTGATCGATATTGTTGCTTACTACAATCTGGCTATTTTTGTTATAGAATATATGTATGATTACTAGTTGCATATGTACACATGCATGACGAATGCGGGCTTCATGTGTGGTAAACAGTACCTAGTAGAACCACACTATTTAGTGATTGCATATGTATGCAGTAGAGCACGGAAGAACATCGGAGGAAAAGGAAGGAAAACCCGGGAAACGGGTTTGATATAGTACGAAACATGGTTATGTAGTCACGCGCTGTCTTGGCTTGATGAACGAAGTGATTTCTCGACTTAAATTTTCATCGAAGAAGAGAAAAGATTCGATTTTCTTCCTTGATCGGTTGTTGTCATATTAAGGTACATGATACAAGTGATCTTCCCCTTGACAGGGTATAGCTTGTTTTTGTATTCTCTCTACGTCTATACAGTCCGGGTCCATGGTATGCGGAAAAGGAAGAAGCGTCAACTTCATATGCTCATACTAAAGAATACAAAGGGGGTCTTAAACTGCAGCAAGGTACTTTAATACACCCAGTCTTCTTATGCTCATTCCTATTTGCAAGATGGTGTACTCGCCATTGGGTGGTGTCTCTTTCTTCTGAGTGTTTTCGCATATACGCGCTTGCTCTGGGAACGAAACAACTCATTTCAAGTCTGGGATGGTCAAAGTAAAGACCAGGAAGATTCTCGATACTGCCAGAAGTGCGACTTGGTTCGATTGCCTAGAACAAAGCACTGTCGGGAGTGTGACGTGTGTGTGCTCCGAATGGACCAGTAAGTCATGGAACAAGATACACAAAAATGGTAAAAAAGGGATGATGATATAATGATTATTATTTACTGCAGTCACTGCCCGTGGATAGCTGGCTGTGTTGGACTGCACAACCAGAAGCTATTCCTCCAATTTTTGGCGTATACGGCCAGTTACGTCATTTGGATTTGGATGACGGGTGTTCCTGCCATACTCGATACCATCCAATCTATCGCTGGCAAAGACATGTTTACCTTGTCGCGTCTGTGGGCAGTTTATGTCTTGTATCTTCGGTCTCTCCTTTCCGCTGTTCAAAACCTGGTCATGAGCATCTTCACTTTCACGTGGCATCCCCTTCTTTCCCCTTCTCTCGCTTCCGAGTGGTCTCTTTATGCCGGTATAGAACTGCATTGGCTGGCCTTACTCATCATGCAAGTATCGCTCGTTTTTATATCTATCTGACGGTCATCTGGCACCGTTTTTGCTAATGTGGTCTTCATTCCTGTCCTTTTCTGAACAGTGGCTTTCTTTTCATGCTCGTCCTCTCCGGATTTGCATGCTTCCATTTTTACCTGGCCATCCGTGACACAACCACGCGTGAAATGTTTGGCAGGCGGCGTCGGCGCCACAACCACCTTTCTGCTTCAACAAAAGTACACTAAAACATACTGTACTGCAATGTAGCATTAGATAGTCCAGAGAATACCATAGCAAAACGGTATGGACTGATCGCGAGTTCTGATAGGGAAAGTCTCGTTATACTTGATTATTTTGAAAGAGGCATATCAAGGCATGATAATTATTTATTAATAATAATATTGCAATAAAAATATACGTATCTGAATCATGATTTCTTTGGCTCTTCGCTTCGATGGCACTCGTTCGGGATAGCCAGTAGATGCAACCTTTGACTAAAATAAAATCAAATAAGCTCAAAGGAGTGTTCTATCGAATTTTTTTTTTCAGCCACTCTGTGGGAATCGCCGCCGAAAATGACATGGTCTTTAAGCGAAAAAAGGACAGCACTAGAATAGACCGTGTGAGTAAGTCCACTTGTATGGCATGCTTTTAGGCAAAAAAAAAAAAAAAGAGACGGAGGGGAGGGGGGGGGGGG
>VAFG01000105.1:34511-48302 GCA_013461545.1 Syncephalastrum contaminatum
CGGGAGGGCACGAGACGACACAAACCGGACGACGAGTACATTACAGGCTACTGCAGCAGCGAGCTCAAATTAGGGAGGGATAATTGACTTATACAAGCTTATCAGGCCAGAGAAGCTTCTTCGAACGGTCTACATACGTCATATATATATATTTATGTGCAGCAATCCTAAGTTTCAATGCATTCGCTAGGAATACACAGAAGAAAAATAAGAAACAGCAACAGTAGAAGAAAACATTGGTATCATTACGGACACGAACGCGCCAATGATATTTCTTTGAAGAGCAACTTGCGCATATCAGTGGAAAAAGGGCGCGAGAAGATGCATATGGGAATAGAAATGAGTGGCAGATACCTTTCGCAAAAGATATATCACGCATAAATTGAGATTTTCGGATTCATCTACTGATTTTATCGAGAATACACTGCATAGACGAGAAGAAAAACCTGGGACAAGTTGTGAAAAGAGAGAATGCAGCAGCTAATCATCAATCGCTGTGCAAATATGCAGTAGCCTGTAATAGAAAAGTCGCAATAATGAGGACTACCGTCCGCATATCATGATGCTCGACCAAGTATAATTGCACGCATTTGTGAAGCTCGGTACATATATAGAGGATCTGCCTGCATGCGATGCGTACAGCATATGTACACGAGCTAGTCTACGTAAATACATGATCTATTCTGAACCCTTGCATGTAATTTCACGGGTTTGATATTCTTGGACCCGGTTAGCCAAAGCTGTAACATATCTATGATACAGCCTGAGGCACCGGACGAAGGTATGGAGCGCAACAGAAGGGACTCCAAAGTATAATTTCGCCGATCACAGAACTTCAGAGAGACGATACCATTCTGCCATAGCGTTTCTCTTGCATATGTACGCCACTTTCCCCATTGACAGTGATGAATTGCAGACTTGTGCTGTGCTTATGTATCCAGTCAACTGAAGAAATATAGAGCACTAACATGAGAGCATTAGTTCTCTTGGTGATGGTGGTAAAGATATTATGATGGTCAGATTATGATGTATGCCGTCAACTGGTGTATCACGCACTAGAACTACCAGACTGAGGTATTTGTACTCGGTAACTTTAGCAAGAGCACATTTGCCTTATATTAGAACGCTAAGAAGGAGAGACGTATGTGCTAAAGACTAACAGAGTCGGCTGGTTGCATTTTATTTAGTGTTCATCGCAGTAAAGGTCCAGTAGCTTATTTATACCATGTATGAATATCGGAAAGAAGACAGCAACGACGCGACGCACGTCTTTCCCCCGTTCGCTGCTCGCCAAGTATGTGATGATTTAATAAAAAGGAAACGAGTCTTTGAATGTGCACTAGCCTTGCTGACTCATCTCGCCCATGTCAGGGCGTTCTCTTCTGGTTTTTGGGCCCTTTATCTTCTTCGTGGTTTGATACGATTTAGGCATGCATTTTTGTTTCGTGAGAAAAATATCCTTTTGATTGCCATACATATGATGCTCTTCTCTGGCGATGGAGTTTGCTCTTTAGAAACTATCCATATATGCTTCACTTAACTTGTGCGCAAACCATATACTTAGTTGATCAACAGATTGTGTCTGCACGTGTTTCAGTACCAATCAAGAATGTCCCTAGCCTGTCTATATCACACATGACTCTCACAAATTCAGGCATATGTACACAAACCCAAAACAATGATCTCTCATCTTGAGAGCTTAGCATGCACGAATTTTGGGGTTGCAAACACATGACGCACCCGAAACTCTGTCGAGCTGTGTTATGGTCCGTATACGCAGCAAAGTTCTCAGGCGGTGTGCGCATGTGTGTGTCGCTAAAACTTTTTGGATGACAAAGGATAATGTATGTTACCAATCAATCAGTCAAAGGAGTGAAAGAAAGGGATATAAAAAAGAAGATAGTACTATAACGTTAAGAATATATATGAATCTTTTTTGTTGACGGATGAGCGTGAGCGAGATGACGGGGAGGAATACGTAGTTGGGTGTATGGGCAATAGAAGTTTGCGAGTTCGAAGATGCGAACGCAGGCTTTTGCTTTGTCTGATATCTCTCCTTAGGCCCCCTAATCCCTTAATGAGGACGATGAGCAGGTGAATAGCCCATTCGGGGATAGGCAGCGTAGGTGCGCATGGGCTTGAGCGGAGGTATCGAAGGCGACTAGATAGGCATATTATGTGCATGTGAGCAATACGCTATTGAATATAGATGTACATACGAAGAAATGAACATCCAGTGACGCCTCGTTGACGAGACCCCATTTCTCGTTATCCTCAGAGACAGCTTTGCGGATGGCTGCACCGGCGACAGGAGGGAAGGCAGAATAGTCTTCTTCAGGGTCCTCTTTGTGCTGCTCGTGTTGGAACTGGATGGTGGAGGGAGGGAGGAAGCAGAAACGGCGGACGAACGAGTCAACGTGTCGCAAGTTCCACGACCAGGATGGGGTGGAAAAGTCAAAACCGCGAGCCTTGAGAGCAGCAGCGGTGCGTGACCGTTTCGTATGGTTGTGTCTGTGGGTGGTAGGATAATGAGGAGAGGACTGGGTTGTAGTGGGAGGGGTAGAGGGACTCGTCTTTGCATCGCTTAGCGTGCCGGCAAGCGTTGTTTGCGAAGACGGAGGGTGGATATAGTAGCGGAATGTGCGCTGGACCCGGTCGACACAGGTGGACGCAAGCGAGCGCTGGCGCTTGGCAGGGCGAGCATGCATATCTTCTGTGGCGATGTTATTGCTGTTGTTGTAGTTCATGTCGTCATAGGCATGACCGCGGCGTAGACGGCGGGGTATACAGTTCCCGTCGTCCAAATCTTCGTCATCGTCTTCGTCGTCTTTGTTGTCCTCTTTACTATTGAAAGAGTCCAAACGCCAAAGACACCACTGGTTGTGGACAAAGGTGCGCACGGAGCGGAGAGGTCGGATGAGTCGGGTCGCAAGCGGAGGGGCCCGTTCGACCACTTCCAAGTGTGCTTTCTCGCTCTTCCCTTCAAACGCCTCACGGTGCAGTCGCTTCGACATGCTTGAACACAAAAAAGAACAAGATAACAACAGAAAAGTTTCAAGAAAAGATCAAGTGTGGGTTAAAACACTCGTCTTTTCTTTTTCTCTCTTTGCTGCCTTTGCTTTCTTTTTTAGAGTAGGCTTTAGCAGCCAACTAAAGAAGAGAGGAAGAAAATGAAAAAAGGGGGAGGAGGAGAAAAGCAAGAGGCAGGTTTGGAGACTGGAAATAAAGGAAAAAATGGGCTGAGAAAAAAAAAAAAAAGGAAAACCAGAGCGCACACTGAGAGTGTGCGAAAATGTAAGCAAACGACTTATTTTGGAAAGGACCACACTTTTTTTTTCAATTCGTTCGATAGAATGGAAGAACGCACCTATGCACAGGTGATCAAAGGACCTCGGTTGGGCCACATTCAACGCGATTGCCAACGTGTCATTCTCAGGTGGTCAGCCCTGTCGGACTCAAACGACAAGACAAACGACGAAGACCTGATTGCGGTTCAGGACACGATTGTCGTCTGCGCCGACGTTCCTCAAGACGCAGTATCGACACCCGACTTTCTGCGTTTCGTGGGGCCTGTAGACCCGTTTGTGACTCATTATCATATCATCCGCCAGAGTGTGGATGACTACCTCGTCTTGCTCAAGTTTGGGTCCAGGCAAGCAGCGACTGATTTTTACAATCAATATAACGGTCGTCGTTTTTCTTCGATGGACGACCACACTTGCCAACTCTACTTTCTAACGCACACCGACCTTTATTGCTTTCCTCCAATCGCAAGCGACTTCTGCCCCGTTTGCCTTGATCGCATGGATGACCCCACCACCAGTCTGTTGACCATCCCTTGCCACCACACCTTCCACTGCCACTGCCTTTCCAAATGGGGTGATGGAAGGTAGTACCGTATCATGCCGCATCTCTCTGTTCTGATCTTCTATCTTTATGGTTTAGCTGTCCTGTCTGCCGCTACTCGGCAACCCATACTCGGAAAAAGACAGACCCAAACTCCCTCTTTTCGTCGTCGCTTTTACAGAGCACCATCCCCCCCTCCTCGGATGCGACCCAGTGTTTGACTTGTGCAGCTACCGAAAATCTCTGGATCTGCTTGATCTGCGGCCATACCGCATGCGGAACCAGAAACAACCAACAAGGTCACAGTGGTGATTCAAACCAGCACGAAAGCAACACTACCTCCTCTGATGGCCACGCGTATGACCACTACGCCGCTTCGCATCATTTTTACGCCCTCGAAATAGACACTCAACGAGTCTGGGATTATGCCGGCAATGGTTACGTTCACAGGCTACTGCAAAACGTCGTCGACGGCAAACTCGTCGAACACCCCGGCTCCTCTTCCAATCCTGTACGTCCCTGCGCATGGGCATGACCCTTCAAAATCATGCATTCATGCCATGTCTTTATTCTTATTAGGATCCTACCACCCCACCCTTGGAGAACGAGAATGGCTCGGCCTATGAAAACAATAAGCTCGAAGCCATGTCGCGCGAATACACTCATCTGCTGACAACACAGCTCGACTCACAACGCGTATTCTACCAAGACACCCTCGAATCCTTGACCCAGCAGATATCTGCTCTCTCGGCCCGTCTCCGCTCGCTTGCCCTCGAAAAGCAAACCCTCCTGCGACAAAACGAGACTGATACTCTTCGCAACGCTCAGCTACGACAGGACCTCCACGGTGTCACAGCTCAGTATCAGCACGATACGCAGATCCTCGACACGAGTCGCGAGAACCTGGAGGATGCGCGGCTCGGTGTCGAACGTGAAAGACAGGTGAGCTGTCATCCATTGTTCCACTGGATATTGATTTTGTTTCTTATGGGTTAGTCAACCACCGCGCTCTTAAAGGAAAGCCAGGTCTATCAACGCGCAGTCGATGCAAGTCAGCAGACGTTTGCAGAGCTCAGTGATCAGGTGCGTGACCTTCAGTTCTTTTTGGAGGCCCGCAAAAAGGTGCAGACCAACCCGGAAATGGAGGGCGGCTCTGTATCGGCTGGCAAAAATAAGCAAAAACCGAAAGGAAAAAAGAAGCGATGAAGTGTTTTCTCCTGTACACATATACCTGTACATATCCGTTTGCATGACAAAATGTACATACATTCATACATATCCTACAAATGGCATTTACATCGTTCGCACATTGCATAGCTAAAAGCACGTCTTTTAAAGGGAGGTAGTTCATGCATTCGGCTTTGGTAGAAATACGAGGTGTCCTCAAGTTTAGACGCAAAAGCAAAACATCTTCCTCCTAGATATCAAGTAATAATCATGATATATTTTATCGGTGGACACCCATTCTATTGACCCAAACCAGTACTCATTGTTTTGGCCGTATATACCGGATGATCATGCGCTTCAAAAGTAAATCACGCTCCCCTTATCGGACTGATCTTGTCTACTAGCGCTTCTACCTTCTCTCCCGATCTCCTCATTCGTCTCGTTCACGGTTTAGAGACATAAATATACCTAGCGTTGTTACTGCTAGACTAAGCGATTTATGAAGTAGACTTGATATGGAAACGGGCGGGTTCACTTTCGAATACGCTCTCGTTCTCTCATAGTGTAATTACAGAACAGTACCGGAACGCCGTACCTCGGACACACCGAAACATAAATGACAGACTTTTATTATAAGGATAAATTGAAGACAAATGGCTTATCAAGTACAGAGACTGGAGCGTGCCATGGTAGACAGGGACCATCGCCGAAGACAAATAACATGAGAAGCAAAATGGCAGATCCCAAAATGATCAACGACCGACACGAAAAAGAGATTAGCGGACTTTTTTTTTATTAGGCAGTGTCAGTACTGGCAGATAACAAATTGTAAATGTGCCCTTCGTTCAGCTTGATGGTTTTGTTTTCGCCATAAAATGCCTCAGAAAAGCTAATTATTGCTGTATAGTAACTGTATAAGTAAAGGCTTACAAGAAGCGGTCCGTATATAAAATTTGATGCTTATCAGCATTCCCTTAATCCGGCTATTAAATGGACACTGTTTTGAATGGCCAAGACCTTACAAGGGTCATAAATCGCAGCGAATGCTTACGATTTTAGACGGATCTGACGCCAAAGCACACTGTATGCCCAAAAAATATTCCAGAAGAGACAATTAATCTGCCTGCTTCCCTCCCAGGTCACTATAGTTCAAGGGTATCTCCTGGTGATCCTGGTAAATCGCTTGCCTTCCCCCGGACACCCCCACGAGTCCTGCGCTCCTGAGGAATTGATAAAGTTAGCACACAAAATAACCAGGATTAAAGCTACATGCTGTTTTTCTCTCCTTTAAACTACAAGTCTGCGCACCTTTTAATCGGACACAAGCCAGTAGCCGCCCATTGAAGTATATCTAACTTCCAGATAAAACGGAACGGCTATGTATACAGCTCTTCTGGAACTTTTTTGTTATAAATGATCAAGATCTGACCATGATCAATGAGGATATGTATATGAGCAAGAGTTAGTATAAATCACCATTAATAATGTTAAAGAAAATCCCTTCTGGAACATATAACAATCTGTATGTCGTTGTATGCCATACAAGTGTATATATTGCATTGTTATGATGCGCATCTCTTGTAATAATTATATAAACCTTTATCCTTGTTGGTGGGAATATAAATTTCGTCCATCGCTAGTTTATATGTATACTGCTTCCATGAGTGCACATGTAGATATTCGACAGTTGACTGTCTATTTTATGAATATGTTCGTATGCTGCTGTTGCCAAGTTTTCTCCTTGTGATAGCTACACACATATATGTCAAAGAACAGTCGCTACATATGAGTCTTTGTATGTATGTATCGGCAATTCCTCAATTGCGCGGAAATTCGTTCCTTTATCAGTATCGTTCAAGACTCTTTGGTACTACTTTACCTTTTTAGTGCTGGTGAGCTAAACCATGAAATCTTGTACTCAAGACATATGGTAGAGAATAGTTGAGACTTTAAGTGAGATATGTACCATGTTTACTTTTCGACACTACTTCTTTGATTTGCCCGTCAACGGCTCAACTAGAGGTGCATGGCAACACACGGATCTCCGAGGAACCCAATCCGTATATCTTGGGAAAAAGTATGGGATTCAGTTTCCTCCCCGACTTCTACGTTTTCCAAGGCGAAGTTTATCCAAGACAATTTTCCGTGGGTTATCTATTTGTGGCTATAAAAACAGCGCTGGCTTTGTGGTTGGGCGCAGGCAGAATGAGTCACCAGAAGCCAACAGGGTGAATCATGTCTCAACCATGGCTAGCTCTTAAAACAGGTGAGGCCAAATAAAAAACGTACTTCATCCTAAATATAATGAAATAGGCACGTCAAATGTTGTGCTCTTGCTTTTTATTTTTTTAATTTTTTGATAGATTATCGTGGGCTGGCTGGTGTAGCCCCATTGAGGTGCGTGAGAAAGATTGCGCCAGTGGCAAAAACGTTGCCTTAACGAATTTTTACGGTATGATAATATAATTGCCTCACAGTGATAGCGTATACTCAAAAATCGATTTTATCATCGATCGGTGAAAAGAGAGAGCACAGATATCATACAATATCCAGCGACACTATGTAAATGTACGCACATAGGCCTTATTTTACCCCATTAGTCACCGAAACCTTGTCATGTGCCCGCGCTTTCCTTTTTCAGAAACAGGTACAACCTTTTTTTTCTTTTTAAAGACGGTCGCCTCCACACATTCATTCCGCTTTTTCACGCATCTTCTTCCCCTTCGTGAGCTTTTTTTCTTTTCTGGCATGGCAGAGATCAAGGTGGACGAGAAAACCGCAGGGGACGTGGAGCATGACATCCAAGAGTTTGAAGGAGGAGACTCGTGGGTGCCTCCGGATAGAAAGGAAGAGCGCAAGTTGCTCTGGAAGCTCGATCGACGCATCATTCCATTTATTGGTATTCTGTACCTTTGCAGTTTCTTGGACCGAGTCAACATTGGTACATAGCATACTGTCTCCGCTTTTAGGATCTCTTTCTCACGCATCTTGTTTAGGCAACGCTAAAGTGGCTGGCTTGACTGAACAGATCGACATCACAGACAGCCAATACAACTGGTCTTTGTCTATATTCTTTATCGGCTATGTGAGTAATCGTTGAGGAGAGCTTCTGGTTGGCGCGGAGTATATCTAATATCATTCATGCTGATCTTTTTTTTTCCTCAAGATCATTTTTGAAGTACCCAGCAACTTGATGCTCAAGTTCATCGGTCCCTCCAGATGGATTTCAATCGTTATGATGGCATGGGGCGTGGTATGTATCACAATACACTGGGTGGAGGGTGATAAGGCTAAAATATGCATGCTGCATATCTTGAATGCATCGTCTCATTTAATCTCATATTTAGACTATGGCTGCCATGGCTGCTGTCCATAATGGCGCGGGTCTCCTCGCAAGTCGCTTCTTTCTCGGCATTACAGAAGCAGGCCTATTTCCAGGCTGCATTTTCTATCTGACCCTTTGGTATACCCGCAGAGAGCAAGCGACACGTTTAGCTTTCTTCTTTGGCTGTTCTACTTTGGCTGGCGTAAGTACAAAACGCGGGGGACGATTGGTTCTTGCTTTGTGAAACCTTTGATCTGACTTTTCTTTTTTCTTGGTTTAGGCTTTCGGAGGTGTGCTGGTAAGGAAGCCCGACACTCGACATAATCCGGGGACAAAGCACCATAGGGTTTGAAGCTCATATTATCTTTCTATGTGAATGTAGGCATACGGTATCATGCAAATGGAAGGTCTGCGAGGGCTCCATGGATGGCAATGGATCTTCATTATTGAAGCTATTCCAACGCTACTGTTTGCGTGCTTGACTTACTTTGTGCTCCCCGACTTTCCGGAAACGGCCAAGCGCTGTGAGTATAATAATAATCATGCATGATGGATAAAGTGCTACGTACCATTTCTACTTCACTAACGCGAAACTCATATTTCTTAGTTTTGAACGATCGCGAACGCGAAATTATTATCCGTCGTCTGAGAGAAGATGCTGGTCCATCGACAGAGACGCACTTTTCGTGGAAGCAATTGCGCGCAGCGTTTCTGGACTGGAAGGTCTATATGCACGCGGCTGGCTACATTTGCAGTGTAACGCCACTGTACAGCCTGAGTATGTTCCTGCCCAGCATTATTCAGGGCATGGGCTTCACCAGTCTTAAGGCCCAGGCCATGTCCGCCCCACCTTATGCGTTTGGTAAGTCTGGATTGTGCGTTGGGAATTGATCGACTGATCCTCGCTATAGCGTGTGCTGCGACGATTTTGACGGCCTTTCACGCGGACCACAAGCGGGAACGTGGTCTTCACATTGCTGTCCCAGGCTTGCTCGGTATGGTGGGATACATTCTGCTTGTAACACTAAAGGACAAAGGCCCGGTGGCGCTGTACATATCAACGTGCATTACTGCGACGGGCGTGTTCGGCCAGATCCCGGCCATGTTGTCGTGGTTTTCCAACAACATTGGCGGTCATACCAAACGTGGCGTGGCGACTGCTATCATTGTGTCGCTGGGTAACATTGGTGGTGCGATTGGCGGCCAAGTATACCGTGCAGACGACGGACCACATTATGTGCGTGGTCATACGATTTGCGCGTGCCTGATGGCAGGTGCGATTGTGATTGCGCTCGTTTTCAAGTTTTTGCTGCATCGTATCAACAAGAAACGTGACAATCTGTCGCCAGAAGAATATGCAGCGGCGTGCAAGGGCGAGGACCTGTGTGACCTGCACCCCGACTTTAGATACATCACTTAATCCATAGTTCCATTATTTCATACATGTACTTTTTCTAATTGTATTTTCAAGTCATACATATGACAGCATACAAGTAATATAACTCATAATCATAATATGATAGTAATAACGATAGGTATATATGTGTGTGTAAATGTGCATTTCTATACTAATTGACATGGTGATCATGGTCGGGAATAGAAATTCGCAGCGCAGGATTGCTCTGGAAGCTTTTCGGGGTCTTGTGAACTCAACTCTTCCATTCCCTTTCATCATGTCAGAATTCCATTCGCTTGCGAGTCTCATCAAGCGACTCGAAGTAGCAACTACGCGCCTCGAGGACTTGGCCATGTCTGCTTCGTCCGCTTCTGCCGTGGCTGCTTCGTCTTCCAGCAATCCGACTAGTTCTGCTCCTCCGCCATTGCAACCTCCTCCACAAGGTGGTGCTCAGGATGATTCCGTCTCTGTTCAAAAGTTCGATGAAGCAATTCTGCCTCTCTTGCAGAAGTTCGTTGCCATTTCGAACGAGATGGGTGGTGCTGTTGCCAACCAGGTGCGAGAGAGCGAGAGAGAGGGACTGTATTATTAGACTATCACTAACCCCTTTCGCGCTATTTTTTCAGGCTGCACTGGTCAACGAGGCGTTTGATGCGGAGAAGACGATTATTGCTCTGTCGGGCAAGGCCCAGAAGCCAGAAATGGGCTCTGCTTCGTTTATGAAGCTCATCGAACCTATCCAGAAAGCGTTGACTGCGATTGGCGAAATCAAAGACAAGGGCCGTGGTGATCCTCACTTTAATAACCTCAGCGTCGTTGCTGAAGGTATCCCTGCGGTGGGCTGGTTCACGGTCGTAGGTCATATACCTGCTACTTTGATGTTACGTCTCACTTTGATAATAGGAGCCTACGCCCGTGCCTTTTATTCGCGACATGAAGGATGCCGCTCAGTTCTACTCGAACCGCGTCATCAAGGAGTGGAAGGACAAGTAAGCGGGATTGTATACAAAAAAAGGAGATAATTAACAGGTAACAGGGATCCAAAGCAGGTTGAGTGGTCACAAACCTTCCTTGCCATTCTGGAGACTCTGGGTGGCTATGTGAAAGAGAACTACCCGACTGGTTTGACCTGGAATGCGCAAGGCCAGGCCGTCGACGCGTTACTCGACCAACAACCCTCAGCTGCGCCTGCTGCTCCGCCCGCTCCTCCCGCTCCCAGTGCAGGCGGTCCCCCTCCCCCGCCTCCCCCGCCGCCACCCATGGTCATTGACAACGCGGCAGATGACAAGCCTACCGGCGCCGCCGCTGTGTTTGCCGAGATCAACAAGGGCTCTTCGATCACGGCCGGTCTGCGCAAGGTCGAGAAGAGCGAAATGACACACAAGAACCCGGATCTGCGGGGCAATACCGATAAACCCATCAAGAAGCAGGGCCCACCTACACCCAACAAACCCGACAAGTATGTCCTCAAGAAGCCGGCCAAGACGACGCTGGAGGCCAACAAGTGGGTGGTCGAGAACCACGAGAACAATCACGAGATTATTATTGAAGATACGGCCATCAACCAGGCCGTTTATATCTATGGATGCAAGAACTCAACGATTTGCATCAAGGGCAAGGTCAATGCCGTAACGATGGGTAAGATAACAATTCAGGGTGAAGGTTTGGAGACTAAGATTCTATGTGTAGATTCGTGCACCAAGTGCGGTGTGGCAATCGACTCTACGGTCTCGACGGTGGACCTGGTCAACTGCCGCTCGTTTGGCCTGCAAGTCTTCCATGTGACGCCTACCATTGCGGTCGACAAGTGTGACTCGGGCTCGATTTACCTGTCCAAGGAGTGCCTGGGTGTAGAAATTCTGTCCGCCAAATCGAGTTCGGTCAACGTGCTCTTGCCAGAGGATATCGGCGAGGGTGAGACCGATTTTAAGGAACTGCCTGTGCCAGAGCAGTTCAAGACGACTGTGTCAGGCGGCAAGCTCGTCACGACGACGGTTGAGCATGCTGGTTAGAAAAATCACTATTCTGTCTTCATGACATAAATGTATTCCATATCATATTGCCCTTTCGTCATCTTTTTTGTGGATACAGAGAGAATGTCAATGTATATGTATCTGAGACATAACCAAACAAGCATAGTGATATGCAGCCATGCTATATAAAATTTCTCAGCCACTCTTTGCTTCTACTGTACCACTTTTCGACATGCTTCGTTTGGCGCTACGATCGTCCATTTCGCTTACGTGCCGTCGACAACGATGCACTCGCTTCTACAGCACGCCAACTCCTCCTCCTACCCCTCCTCCTTCGCAAGCCAAAGAACCACTGTCGCCACTGGGAAAGCATCTTGTTGACTCAATGAAGGTTTGACCGAATGGAAAGACACAGACGAAAAGCGCGTCCAATTGAACAAAATGTATTTCTGCAGATTGCTGGGCCAGTGACGGTAGCACACTTTATGCGACAAGTGCTGCTGAACCCTTTAAGTGGATATTACATGCACAGCGACGTGTTTGGCAGACAAGGTGATTTTATCACGTCACCCGAAATCAGCCAAATGTTTGGCGAGCTGGCTGGCATCTGGTATCTGACCGAGTGGATGCGCTTGGGTAAACCAAGCAAGACTCAGATTATCGAACTCGGTCCTGGTCGAGGCACTCTCATGAGTGATATGCTGCGTGTAAGTTTGGATGGTACGATCTCTCGGTTATTTACTTGATTATCCTAGGCCATGTCGCGCTTCCCGTACTTTTATGAAACCATAACGGGCGTACACTTGCTGGAAGCCAGTCCAACTCTACGAAAAGTGCAGCAAAAGACGCTGGCCGCTGGCGAGGGTCAAGAAGCACTCGAGTCTGCCACGCGACCCGACGGAATTAAGGTCCAATGGCATGACGGTATCGAGTTTGTCCCACGTAAGTGTATGCACTATTCTATTCCATAGATATTCACACTTCTATAGAGGGATGGTCGTTTATGATGGCCCACGAGTTCTTCGATGCTCTTGCAATCCATTCTTTTGCAAAGACGGAAGAAGGCTGGCGTGAACTTTTGATTGATCGCGATGACACGAATGAGACGTGAGTACCAAGGAAAAAAAGGAAGCCATCGATCGATCTAACATAGAATTAGGCCGTACAACTTCCGTATAGTCCAGTCTCCGAACCCGACTTCAGCAAGCAAGGCATTCATGGACGAGAACACGCTTTATGACACGGTGGCAACTGGTGATCGCGTCGAAGTCTCACCAGACAGCTGGAATGTATCGAAACAAATGGCCCAAATGGTTCAAGAGAACGGTGGCACGGGCTTAATTATTGATTACGGACAAGACTATGCGCAGGGTGATACACTCCGAGTAATGCAGTAACGGATGATTTAGGGTTACAGTGTTTGTTTATAACTCTTTTTTTTTCTTTCTATAAACAATAGGCGATCCGAAAGCACGAGATTGTACACCCCATGACGGATCCAGGTAGTGCGGACTTGAGTGCAGACGTTGACTTTTGCGCGTTACGGCGTGCAATGCAGGAATGTAAGTCGAAGGAAAGAATAGGAGGAAAGCATGTGAGAAAAAAGGAAGAGTGGGTCGGAGTGATGGGCTGGATAACAATTGAGTGTGATGAAACTTGAAGATGAAGGCGATTGGTATTAATTATATTGATATGATGTGCTATAGCGGTGGATGTATATGGACCAATCACACAAAGACGGTTCCTCCAGTCCCTGGGTATTGAGACCCGTCTGCAGGTGCTTCTCAAAAACGCAAAATCCGCCGAAAGTCGGACAAATATCGCGCAAGGATACCAACGACTCGTCGATCCGGCCATGATGGGCAGGATATACAAGGTCATGGCATTTTCGCAAAAGTCGGAAACCAATAAGCCTGTGGGATACGAAGACGACACGACTGCATAGATAGATAATAGATAACAAAAAGGGGAATAAAGGGGAAATATAGACTGCCCCAGATATATGCCCGCTGCACCTGAAAGAATACGATCCTACAAAAAAAAAAAAAAAAAAAAAAAAAAAAAAAAAAAAAAAAAAAAAAAAA
>VAFG01000105.1:48485-70215 GCA_013461545.1 Syncephalastrum contaminatum
TTCTGTGTCACGATCAGCCCCGGAAACAGAAGGGAACGAATTGAAAGTGACATCCAGTAGGGCGCGGCAAAAAAATTCAAACAACAAATCAGACAAGAAACGCGTCCTTTTTGACAACTCTTTCCTTATCTCTCTTTTTTTTCTTTTTTCTTTTCAACCTTTCTCCAACCTAAATGACACACCAAGCTCGCATCAACACGGTGGTTGAGAGTCTGACCAAGGCACCCCGTAACATTGCGTTCCCTGAGCGCAATGGTCAGCTCCAGAGCGTTTCTGAGATCTTTGGCCAGAATGTGTTTTCGCTCAAGGAAATGGGCAAGCACCTTCCCAAGCCAATCTTCCGCACCTTCCTCAACCAGCTCCGTGGCAATCTCACGCTTGACAAACACACTGCGGATGCTATTGCGCACGCGGTCAAGGTGTGGGCCATCGAGCGTGGTGCCACGCACTTTACCCACTGGTTCCAGCCCATGACCGACTCTACCGCTGAGAAGCATGACTCATTCCTTACTTTGAAGAGCAGCTTTGCTAACGGTTTTGAAGAGGCAAGTGGTAGTAATTTAAATTATAGACAACAAATTGATAACCCTGTCGTATTTTGTTATTTGCTGTTTGTTTATTAATAGGTTACTGCGCTCGAGACCTTCTCCGGCTCGCAGCTCCTGCAGTCCGAGCCCGACGCCTCGTCCTTCCCCTCTGGTGGCATGCGTACCACTTTTGAGGCCCGTGGTTACACCGTCTGGGATACCAAGAGGTAAGCCCACCGTCGCTTTTGATCAATGCACGATAAGATAAACTGATGAAAACTTTATTCTAGCCCAATGTTCATCCAGGAAGGTCCGCACGGCACCGCCATCCTCTATATCCCCTCCGTCTTTATCTCTTACAACGGCGAGGCCCTCGATGAAAAGTCTGTTTTGCTGCGTTCCTCTGAAGTTTTGAACAAGGCCGCTCTCGACGTCCTGAGCCTGATTGAACACTATGATGAGGGTAGGTTCTAAAAAAATAGGAAAATACGGAAAGCACGGGACTGACGTATCTGACATAGATCACCCTCGTCCCAAGCACATGTTCACCACCCTCGGTACCGAGCAGGAATACTTTTTGATTGACCGTGGTCTGTACACCCTCCGCCCTGATCTCAAGATCACCGGCCGTACTCTTGTCGGTGGCCTGCCCCCTCGCCATCAGCAGCTCGAGGATCATTACTTTGGCAAGATCCCCACCCGTGTCCTGGCCGCCATCAGCGAGTGCGAGTACGAGCTTGCCAAGCTTGGTGTGCCGATCAAGACCCGCCACAACGAGGTCGCTCCTGCCCAGTTTGAGGTCGCCCCCATCTTTGAAGAGGCCATGCTCGCTGTCGACCACAACATGTTGACCATGGATGTCCTCCACCGCATTGCCCATCGCCACAAGCTCAAGGTCCTCTTCCACGAGAAGCCCTTCCGCGGCGTCAACGGCTCCGGCAAGCACTGCAACTGGAGTATGTCCTCCGACCGGGGCGACAACATGCTCGACCCCTCGGCCAAGCCCGAGGAGAACTACCGCTTCTTGATCTTCCTCGTCGCTGTCCTCAAGGCTGTGCAGGACCACGGTGATCTTCTCCGTGCCGGTATCGCCTCCGCCTCGAACGACCACCGTCTTGGTGCCCACGAGGCTCCCCCAGGCATTATCTCCGTGTTCTTGGGTAGCCAGCTTAACGAGGTTCTCAATGCCATTGAGGAGGGCCGTCCCGTCAACTACGATGCCACCGGCACCCAGCTCCAGGACGTCCGCGTCAAAGGCACCGTCCTCGACCTCAAGGTCGCAACTCTGCCCGCTATTGCGCGTGACCTGACCGACCGTAACCGCACCTCGCCTTTTGCTTTCACCGGCAACAAGTTTGAGTTCCGTGCCGTCGGTTCCAAGCAGTCGGTGTCGTTCCCCGTCTCGCTCCTCAACTCGGCCATCGCGTCTACCCTTCAGGAGGTGGCTGCTGCGCTGCGCAAGCAGGCCGGCGACAAGCCCATCGCGTCCGTGGAGGACCAGCTCGCCGTCATCCGCGAGTACATTATCAAGACCAAGAAAATCCGCTTCGAGGGCGACAACTACTCTGACGAATGGCTTCAGGAGGCGGCCAAGCGCGGCCTACCCAACATCACAAAGAGCCCTGACGCCTTCAAGCGCCTGCTCGAGAAGCACAACGCCGACATGCTCCGCAACACGGGTGTCTTTTCCGAGGCCGAGCTGCAGTCGCGTTTCCACATTCTGATGGAGAAGTATGCCAAGGACGTCATGATCGAGGCCCAGACGATGTACACGCTCGTGGTGCAGCAGGTCCTGCCTGCCGCGTATGCGTACCGTGCCGAGCTCGCCGACTCGGCCGCCAAGCTCAAGGACCTCGGTCTGGAGGAGCCCGAGGTCAAGCTCCTCAAGGAGCTCACCCCCGTCGTGTCGGAGCTCCAGGACAAGGTCAAGACCCTCGAGGAGGTCGCCAACAAGATGAATACCCTCGAGGATATCGAGGAGCTCGCCTTCTTTGCTGCGGACGAGGTCCTGCCTGCCATGGAGGCTACCCGTACCCTGGCCGACCAGCTCGAGAAGTCCGTATCAGACAAGCTGTGGCCCCTGCCCAAGTACACTGAACTTTTCTTGAACATCTAAACATGGTATACTCTCATCGCTGCTAAAGAAAAAAGAGAAAAAAAATAAAGCAAGTACCCTTTCTTTCATGTCATTCCTCTATACATATTGTCTGCTATGAGTATTTTTTTGAAGACGATCCGAGACGAGCATCATGCTTGCAGAAAGATTTTGTACCCCAAAACCATAATGCGGGATGGTGAAGTAACTTTTATGCATGTATTAACAAGCTGGGGCATTGCATGCATTGTAAGCTTTTCTTTTCTGAGTCATGTCAAGCGAATCGGCCAACGCTCTCTCTAATCAGGCAGGAAAAACGGAAAACCAACAGCAGCACCCTGCTCTTCCCAGGGTTGCACATCCAGTTAATAAAAGTCAGGAATCGGATGGTAAAGAGATTACGTTATTGCATAATCATTGTGTGTAAGACTAGAGGATGTGGCGTTAGACTGTTCTGAAAATGATGGTATTTCCGGCTGGGGAGGTTCTGCGTTTTGTGCCTGGCGCAACTCCCATTTTAATCGTAGATCGCGACGTTGCCTGCGTGCTTGCCAAAGGGATCGACTGCGTGTCATCTTCTGGCGTTGGGCGTGCAATTCTTCGATACGCTTTAGCAAATAGTCGCGGTGAGTGCGTGTGATGAGTTCGCGTTCATCCTTGCCGTAGGTGTAGACTTCTTTCACGAATAGCTTGCCCAGGTCATACTGTCGTGCTTTGCAAAAGACGTGAAAGACCAAGACGCTGACAATGACCTTGTCGGGTCGCACTCCGTCGCGGTCCATGTCGTCGAGGTATTTCATGACTTGAGTGAAGTCACGCCGGTCACCGTAGAATCGCAACAAAAGAGCGTAAGTGTAGGCGTTGGGTACCGTAGCACGCTTCAAAGCAGAAAAGGCGGTTTCGATGTGGCTCGGAATGCCTCGGCGAATATGTAGTTCGAGAAGCATGTTGTAGATAACCACGTTGACAGGCACGTTACGTTCTTCCATGGTTTCCAAAAGTGCAATGACCTTAGCCGGTTCGTATTTGCGATCAATAACAAGGCGGGTCAGCATGGCGTAGAGGTACCGCTGTGCCCGGGTATAACGGCGCGACCATTGCGTTGTGTTTTGGAGATCGTCGAGATGCAGAGCATAAAGACCGGCCAGGTTCGACTTGCGATACAAGAGTCGCATCACTTGCGATCGCGCTTCCTCACTCGGCCGTGGATGGAGTGGATTATTTTTCTGTGCGTCCGTCTCTTTTAGGTAGTATGACAGTGCTTCTCTTGTGCGGCCCTCCTGGGCCAGTTCAATGATCCTTCGCGACGCACTGTTGCGATTGGTACTCAAGCTTGAAAAGAGAGCGTATGGATTGGCTTGTGGACAGCCGCAGGCTTGGCATTGTCGGGGGATCAATGAGAATAACCGGGGTATCTTGGGAGGCGTTGTCAACGTCCATTGGATTAGGCGGCTGTGCGGCCGCATAGTCGTCCTCTCTTTTATCCTTTGACATGCCCCAACTAAACTCGAATTTGATGTTCAATACATTAGCAAGTCACACTCCCATCATTCAGCCAATCGTACTCGTTGTTTATCTTGACCTTGGAAAAGAGGCACCGTCTATTCTTGAGCACTGAGGAAAATTAATGGCTGTTCACAGAAATGGTTTATTAATTGTATACTCTATTCCAGTTGATGATTATATCAGAGCTACAAACAAGTTCAAATAGCCTTGGCAATTGAGCACAGCACTGCACGACTTCCTTTTAAGGCAACTCGCGAGTCTTAGTTTTTTGACACCCATTGCCCAAAAAAAAAAGTGCGAGCTTCGGGCGGGAAAGCGCTCATCCGGGTTACACAATCTTCTCACGTCTAAAGGTACCGAGATGAAGACGAGCGAAAGAAAACGAAAGCATATGGTACGGGCATCGAATTCGTACCTGAGGATGCGATATATCATCAAATCATATCCCGAAACACCGGATGCAGTATGTTACATGGTGCATACATGAATCCGGCAATCCGGATTAGAGGAACATGCAGGCAGCCTATGAAATTAAACATTGTATAAAGTTCTATTTACTGTTTGTGGCAATGAGAATTCACAACCGCCACAGTGGCTATAATAAACTTCCGCTAACGATGTCACTGCATTCGATCTATATCTCAAATGAAATGAGTCGGCGACAGCTCCTGCGTGTGAAACTATTACAGCTTTTTCCCTGATGCATCTCAACCCTGTAAGCACATTATCCTACTGGCTCCAGGACGCTCCATATCAGGCGCCCAACCCGGACCCGCTCCCCGCTGAAGCCGACATTGTCATTGTAGGAGGTAATCACCTTCTCAGCCAATGCAGTAATCCGATTCAAAGCTGATCGAACCCCGTTTTCTTAATGTAGCTGGCTTGACTGGCATGTCCACTGCCTACTGGCTTCAGCAATTCCGCCCTGATCTTAAAGTCGTCATTGTCGATGCCCGCGGTGTCTCGAGTGGCGCCACCGGTCGCAATGGTAGGTGTGCCTGATTAATTCAATAATTTTTTCTTCCTGCGTATCAATAATTAATTATGTATATAGGCGGTATCATCAGTCCCGGCCTGAACGATGACTTTGAAAAAATGACCCAAGACTATGGCGAGGAATCTGCCGAACGCATGATCCAGTTTGACTACCGCAACACGGAAATGCTGTCTGATTTCCTGGACAAGCACAGTGACAAGGACCAGGGTGCCTTCGATCCAGAGCTGACCTGGACCAAGGGCACCGTCATTGCATGGTCTTCTCCACAGGAAGCAGCCGATGCGCTCCCGGGTGCAAAGCGCCTCGCCAGCCTCGTCGACGATATCAGCGTGCTGGAACCCGAGCAGCTCCAGCAAATGCTTCCCACGCTGCCCTTGTTCCGATTTGGCGGCATCCATGTTCGCACGACCGCCATTGCCTGGGCTGCCAAGATCGTCTTCTGCCTGGCTCGCCAGGTCATGTCCCATCCCAATAAGCCTTATTTGGCCACCCAAACCCGTGTCGAGCGTGTGGATGAGAACAACATCGTCTATACATCGCGTGGCCCCATCCGTGCCCGCCGCGTCGCTTACTGCACCAACGCCTGGACCCCGCATCTCCTCCCTGAAATGAAGCCCGTCGTCAAACCCGTGCGTAACCAGGTCACAAGCTCCCGAAAGTCCGCTCACAAACTCGACTATGTCGTGAGTGCAAACTATGGCTACCAGTATCTCTCCTGTCGCCCCAACGGCGACCTTATCATGGGTGGTATGCGCGACATTGTCCCCTCCAAGCAAGAGTACGAGGACGATGACTCGAGCCTCAACACCGCCGTATCTCAAGCCCTCAACACCTTTATGCGCGATGTCCTCAAGGCGCCCGTTGAGAAAGAATGGGTCGGCGTCATGGGCTTTACCCGCGATCGCTTGCCGCTCGTCGGTCACTTGGCTGATATTTCGTCTCGCAATGTCAACGGGCAATACATTGCAGCTGGGTTTACTGGCCACGGTGAGTGAAGAACGAGAAATTGACAAACACGCTCTGACTTGTAGATGTAGGTATGCCTCGTACGTACTTGAGTGGACGCGCTCTTGCCCAGCTTTTGACGGATCAGCCACTGGATGACTGGTTCCCCAAAGAGTTCCTCCTGGATCATGCCAGCCGTAAAAGCTGGTGGGCCGAGGCCAAGTTGGAGAGCAAGCTCTAAACAATTGACGATTGATTTCTAAACTAACCAGCTTCCTTATCTCGAACCAAAATAATAGTTAAACAGGGTAGTCTTCTGTCTATATTATGTGTATTAATACATACTTGGGATTCAATCGACACCAATGTAACGTCATGCCTTATCATTGAAAATGGGGACACAAGCGGAGTTTTACAGCATAAACTTGGGCCATGCACGCGTCCATGCGCATCGTTGTATACGTTCTCGGTTTTCCACTACGATCATGGCAAATGAAATCCCAACTCTCAAGACACTCCTTATTGGAAACTCTGGTGTAGGAAAAAGCTCTCTGCTTTTACGTTTTACAGACGATACGTTTCTTCCCCAAGAGGAAGTTTCAGCGACGATCGGTAAATCTTCCTCTTTTCTTCAATCTACTCACTCCATGATCTTGTGCTCACGTTATAATATTGTAAGGCGTTGACTTCAAGGTCACCATGATGGAAATCAATGGAAAGCGATACAAACTCACGATATGGGCAAGTACAATGTTGTCGTAGCATCCTTACGCAGCTAACCCATAACCATAATAAAAAGGACACCGCTGGTCAGGAGCGCTTCCGAACCTTAACTTCATCATATTATCGTGGAGCTCAGGGTGTCATTCTAGGTATAATATGTGCTCTATTTATTTTATATTCTATATACATTGCCGAGATTTTGCCAAGGGAAATAATCATGTGTACATACATTCTTCTGACCCCAAGACTTATTTATGTAGTCTATGATGTCACAAACCGTGAAACATTTGACGCCTTAAAGACATGGTGGAACGAAATCAATACTTACTGCTCCAGTCCCGACGTTGTTAAAATGCTCGTCGGAAACAAAGTTGACAAAGTAAGCACCTTTCTGTGAAGAACCTCACGTCTAAGCTTTTCTAGGATGCATCGAGGGTGGTCAGTTATGACGAAGGCGCTGCGATGGCACGCAAACTCCAGACGCTCTATATCGAATGCAGTGCAAAGACCAATGTCGCTGTCAAGGACGCATTTGAGGAACTCGTCACCAAGGTAAAGAGAAAGGAACCCTCTTGATAAGATGACACTGACACATGCACAGATCATAGAAACTCCCAGTCTCTGGCAGAAGCAATCATCCAATGAATCCAATGTCCGCGTCTCGTCGGGAAGCAATACCTTTTCCAGTAGTGAAAATGCTGCATGCAGCTGCTGAACAATGAAAATGACAGCCCCTTCTTCGCTTATCCTTATGCTCCCCTTCTCTGGACTCTATTCACTGTTTTCTTCGTCTAACGCCATTTGTTTACCCCGCAGATCATCCATTGTTGTCCTCCCTTGCCCGACTAGTTTCCCTTCTTCGTCCTACTCCCCCTAAGCCCCTTCTTTTTTTTTTCCGTTTAAACCCTGAGTCACTTGCAGTCCACCGTAACGCACAGACACAGAGGAGTCATTGCTCCTTGCATTAAAGGTGTACCATATTTTTAAATCAAGATCATCTGATAACGAATGATCATTCAGACTCAGTGGCCGCACATGGCAACCGTCGTGTGCGCACATAAATTTTCACGCATTGTGCTCCTCCCTTTTACTTCCTTTCTCTCTCTACACTTTATACACTTTTAATCCATCAGTTTAACCTTCACCATGCCTCTTAAGGTTGGTGTAAAAAAGGTCGAGCTTTACAAGTCTGTTTGGACGAGGGCAGACAAAATCCTTATATTCTCAGGGTACGCCTTGTCAACGCGTGTTTACCGATGGATTAATCAATAGTACGTGTTTAAAATAATCAGTCTCGTCCTGCTTTCATGCGCCATCACTTGGGAAGGCAACATGGTGCTCAGTATTACACCCAACGTTACCAGCATGCTCGGCGCCAATCACATTTCTAGCATCCTCTTTACCATCGTATCTATCCTTCAAACCGCTCTTTTGCCCATGTATTCCAAACTATGCGACCGTATCGGTCGTGCTGAGGCCTATACTCTATCCATTGTGATTTATTCCCTCGCCTTCATTGTCATGGCTGTCGCCAATACCTACGCCACCCTCATGGTATGTCATTTCTCACACTTTATATGTCCCCTTATGTAATAGGCATCACGATTTGTTTGTTGACATCCATAACGCCCAAACGTGTCTCACATTTACGCCTTAGGTTGGACAAATAATATACGCCTTTGGCTCGTCCGGGACCATGGTGCTCGGTCCTATCTTGATCGGAGGTAACTATCGATGCCATTCGAAAACGCATGACCTTCTTTTTCCAACTGATCACTTGGGATAAGACATGACCAGCGTGGCAAACCGCGGTCTTTTTCGGGGTCTCTACGATGGACCGAGCCTCGTCAGTTATTTTCTCGCTCCCTATGTCGCGCAAGTCCTCCTCGACCACGGTCAGTGGCGCTGGATATACGGTATGCTGCCCATCCTGATGGCGATTATGGGCGCACCCCTCCTCCTCGGTCTCTGGCACGTCACCTTGAAAGTCAATCGTACCTACAAACAAGATTCTCAGCCGCTTTTGAACTCCAGCACACCTGAGGACAGTCAACCCATCCACTGGGTGGATGAGATTGATTTGATTGGCAGTACTCTCCTGGTCGCTGCCTTGTGCCTAACCCTGATCCCGCCCGTCCTTGCCGTCTCGCACTGGGGAGGCTGGCAGTCGCGTAAGTGACACATACACTTCTGCCGAGTCAAACTGACAGTAAATATATAGCCATCACGCTAGGCACGCTTTTTGCTGGCTTGGTGGCATGGATTGTCTTGTGTGTGTGGGAGACCCAGTATGCCGCCCGCCCGCTCCTACCTGTCATGTCACGCCTGATATGGCCAGAAAACGATGCACTGAGGACCGCCAAATACGCCATCCTCATCCTTTCCATCGTTACCATGGTATCGGCTGTCAACTGGCAATTCTTCACGACCTTTCTTCAGGTCACGCGCAGGGCCAGCCCACAGAGAGCGACCTACCTCGAGCGCGGCTACTCGATCGGTTTTATTCTCGTACAGATGCTCATAGGTTACCTGATGAAGCTTTACACGAGCCAGTGGCGGATGTACATCTTTATCGGTGTCGGCTTTCTCATAACCTCCGTGGCTATGATGATATATGCCCGCTCGCCCGATACGTCAGATTTCATCGTTGCCGCGTCGCAGACGCTGGCAGGTATCGCATCCGGTATTATCACCATCCCATCCACGGTCACTGCCCAAAGTTGTGTCTCCCATGACGGTATGTTAAAACACATTCTCTCCACAAGCAACTCATGCACAGGAATAGACCTCGCCATCGTAACCGCCTTGTTGTCGGTTGGCGGAAGCATTGCGGCCAGCGTAGGCTCATCCGTGGCGGGCGCTATCTGGAACACAATGCTCCCCAGCCAAATCATCAAAAACGTCCCAGGCGACTATGACCTCCACCGCATTATCGCCGATATTGACTATATCTTGTCGTTGCCCCTAGAACAGTTCGAGGGTGTTGTTCGCGCCTACACTCAGGTTCAGAAAACACTGTCCATGACAGCCTTGGCACTCGTGGGTATAATTGTTATCTTTGCTCTTCGTATGCAGCCCTTTGGTCTCCAAGATTTTGAGGTGCATACCAATTTCGGTGACTCACAAAACGACATGCCTGTCCCCGCTCCTGCAACATCTTATGATGTTGCCAGCCTATCCATGCCATCGCCTACTCCTGATAGCAGCACGCATGTGTCCCACGATATTCCCGCTGGTAGAGCTGGTATTAGTGACAAGCTAGCCACAGCATAGTCATCTAGTATTTGCTAGACCGTGTATATACTCACTTGATACATACTTACATACCAATAAACTACATTTATGTATAATATAAGATATGCACACATGATTATTCATAGAGTTTGAATAGTATGCACAAACAAGCGGGACCTAAATGTTACTAGATTTGTGGACTTGGTCCTTGCTTAAGCTTTTTAACTTTTATATGATCTTGAACCTGTTGTAATTAACAATCGCATCGAATTAAGAGATGGTGTATAGTGACCTCGCATAGTCAGATCGAAGGGAGTTCATGTAGCATGAGCGATAAGCATAAACCAAAGGTATGGGTCATGCCCCTGACGTCCGCTTCCCATCGTTCCATTTAACCCTAATTCATGCATGAGGAGCATCTACATATTCATGTTAGCGGTGGTATTGTGACGTGGTACCGAGGCTTAGATGGGTTGGATAGCCAGCAAGACATCTGTACCATCCTTACTCTGTATATCTCAATTACTAAGGAAGTAAGACAGAAAAGAATTTTGTATCGTATTTTGAGTAGATCGGCTGTAAGATTTGGGTTGATCGTTCAGAAACATCCGTGCACGCCCAATTCCTTTTTCTATGCTTGTATTTGTGCCATTAGACATCTGACCTTGCAGAAGTTAAAAAAAAATTCAAAGATATGTCCACATTGGTCTAGAATTCTTCTGTAAGGAAAAAAGAAACTCTAACTCTCTTTTTCGATAAACATACCGAGTAAACCATTAATGGATCGCCCCATTGTGAACAAGAACCAAATCGATACAGTGTGCATAGTATCCTACCCAAAGGAGGGAATAGAGCAAAGCGACCATCACTGGGAGGGTAAGACAGAGTTATAGTTTACTCTTATCTTAGTTCTATGCTTGATCCATTGACATATGCCATCTGTATCGGTTGTTGCTTACTCTTAGCCCTCAATAGGTTTGAACCCATTACATAAGTAGAAACTTTTTTAGCACGGAGTACAGGCTAAAATGAAATAATAAAAAGAAGACATCTCGATATGCACGGGTGCATACGGATGGATGGGAATTATGCAATGCAAGTGACAATGTGAGTCAGTCTACCCCTCTTGGATCTCAACCTCGTACGATTCACACTCGTTGGGGTTGGCCCCATCGGTAATTGGCAGAGCACATTGTTATCGTACGTCGGCTCGTGAGGGGGAAAGGAAATCAAACGACGCAAGAAAGAAGGGGTTCATCTGTACGTACGTATTTGCCGTGGGGCGTTCCAACGTTCTCGTTCGATCGAGATTAACGTCCCTTTCTATGGGCGCATGATTCATTCCCAAGAACGCTAGCTCGTAAATTGACCTAAATGACTTGCTGCAGTCCACTCAGCATTTTCTTTTTTACTGCAGACGTACATACGTCTCCAAGTATATGTCTCGGAGACAAGGTGGGCCGGTTATTCAGCATGAAGGTGGGCGACATTTCTTTGGCGATGACATAATAAAAATCAACTGGAAGTGATATACACTACCGCCTGTCGTATTGCAATATAACGGACTTCACCTGCCATCCCATTGCCATCATTTAAATATAAATTTCAATCCGTGTATGTATATTGATATACCATGTATGTACGCATGGGCGAACAGAACTATATTTAAGGATTTCCCGATGACAGATAGTTGACATTTTCTGTCTTACCATCTTCTAGTTTATAGTTCGCGGTGAGATTCTTTTTTTTTTCCTAAAATGCCGTGCACGGATCTTGTCCTGCTGGTAACTCTCGAATCTTTTACAGGGCATCATTTGCTTCCAGGTTGCTGGTGTAGGACAAAAAATTTGGGGGACATATCTGGCTCCAGGGGCAAAAATAAGAATAAAGATACTGTTGACGATCACCCTAAGCCCAGAGTGATAACGCAGGCTTAACGGACGGACAAGAACATGGCATGACGTTTTCATTTAGTGCCCCTCCGCATTCCTTTTGTAAAGTGAAATCACTGTCTATTTTAGATACATCCGCGGCTGTTTATGCCGCTACTACCGCTTACGATGCCGATACTAAGGTAATAGCAAAGCGACTTCTCTTTCTTTCACATATGCTCACCGAGAGGGTTTGCATAACCATTAACCAAGGTAATATATGGTCGATCCTCAACCTAATCATCATCAAAGAGTAAGAGCGCCCAGCATCATGTAATACCTGCATATATGTAGAGCGTGTCGTGTGGGTGTATATGAGAGCGTAAGTGCGTATGCTTGATCAGTTCTACTAAATTAATCAGCAAATAAAGGGGAAAAGGAGACGGGGGGCTTACACGCATTCACAACGCGGCTGTGGCAGTATCGCGTGTGTTGGCTAGCGTGTGCGCCGCGCGGAGGAGGCGCCGACGGTCCTGCGGCTTACACGCGACATTGAGGAGCTAAAAAAAATCAACCATTCCAGGAGACGACGAACGAGGAACAAAGAGAGTAATGACATCCACCAAGCAGGCATTCTACAATAAATGCTTCTCCCAACAATATCATGTGAAATAGACAGACCTAAAGCCTGTTGTATACGATGCTGATGGCGTGGATGTGTATACGCTGTAATTGCAGACGATGACGGGCATCGGGTAAACTGTGTTCCTTTATTTGTACAAAGAAAAAGAATTTCTTGGTTAAGACGTACATATAAACATACAATAAGGTCGAGCTACTTCACGCGCGAATCCAAGCCTCCTGATGAGACGGCATAAGAGAAGAAAAACACCATAAACGCCCGGGTTTAAGTCCGGGTAGGGGAAAGCTGATTGGGGGTGCTAGGGGAATGAAAGCGAGGAGGTGTGTGCGTCGGGGCTGGAAACGATATGCTTGTGATCGTCATTCTGCGAATGTCAGAGCGTGTGTATGTCTTGTTTTGCATATGCAGGAGCATTGGAAGCTGAGTTGGATTTTTCGATGTTTCCTAGTTGACGGGCACATTCGTCCAGCTAAACTGCGCCCGATGCCATGTAATGCCTTCTCCGCAGGACTGTATCATGCGCATATAGCAACTTTTTTCTTATTATATCTTTGAAGGCAGACTAGACGGTCGAAAGTCGCCCCGTCTGACATGTGCTTTGTTTTCGGGAAGCATAGAACGAAGCGAAAGATGCATCCCTGAAGCGCAAAAGGAGAGATAAAAACGAGTGAAAAGCGTGGTGAACAATAGATGAAGACCTTGGATGATATTCGCGCATGCCTCTTTTGGGTAAAGACATTCTGTCTGGGCAAACGCTCGAACGCACAGATCCATGCCCACCCAAATGACTTTGGGCCGAAGTGGAAGAGTCTATAAGCGGTTGCATATCATGTATGTATTGTTTGTATGTTCTTTTGCACTCAAGAGAGGGATTTATGCGGGCGGACACGTGGTCGTCTGCGTACAGGTACTGAGCTCCTACATGAAGTCCACATTTGCGGCTATATACTGTCAGAAAGAAAGAAAATAAAGAAAAAAACGCGATATGCCACGTCAATAATACACACATGTGGTGGCCCATGCATTGTGCTTGGGCAGCCGAAGCGAGAGGTGCGCACAAGAGAAGAATTTGCAAGTCAGGGGCAAATGTCTTTTTTTTCTTCTTCAAGTTAGTAGCCAATGTCGGCTATGATGTTCTCTTAGGGGTGAAAGGGAGCAGCCAAAAAAAAAAGTCAATGCTGCGTTAAGCGTTAGCAAACAAGGGATGATCATTAAATAGAGAAAAAAAAGACATAAGCCGCGAATGGATCGTACAGGATGGTAAGGAACAAGGCGGTATCCAAGTGTTTCCAGCCCCTGCAGTAGTAGTGGCCGGGCTGAATGATGACTGTTAAGGACGGTATACCGCCTCCTTTGCACTTCCACGTTAAACGAGCAACCTTTTCATGATGGATATTGCTAAATGTGGCCACTACGTACTGCCTCGTTTCCCAAATATCCTCGGCTCCGTCCGTGTTGTCTTTCGAAACAGAAATGAGGCTCAGGAACATGCTAAGGAAGAAGGATCTATCTAATTTGCACATTTGCATGCTGTGTATGTGTGAAAGACGCGCGGCAAGGGAGCTTTTGAGAAAAAGTGATCAGTATCCCTCGTCTACATACGCGCGCGCGCGCGCCTACGCTCACATTATTCGGCTCGCCCGCTTTGACATTGCATACGTATCCCTCATACCCCATCCAACGATTCGATATTATATGACTTTTTTTTTTTATTTTATTTATTATTTTTTTATTTTCATTCATCTCGGTGCTTGCTTGGGTCGTCGTAATTGTTTACGAGAGACCCCTCGTTTATGTCTATTCTTGTCATATTTATCTCCTTGTCCCTTCCCCTTCTTCGCCTCTCTCTCTTGCTTACTTTCAGCACTCTTATTTCCTCTCTCGCTTTATTTCCGTTCGCTTTTTAAGCTTCAACTTTGCTCGCGCCTCTTTTTGTTTTTTTTTCTTTCTCTTACTTCTCTTGTCACGCCACTCTAATCACTCTTCCATTACTCTACCTCATCGATGGCAACCAACGAGACCTTTCACGGCTTCGTCGAAACGACGACTGATACACTATTGATTTTTGAAGCATGCCGACGAGGCATGCTGCCAAAGATTAACCGTCGATTGCAGGAGCAGGAAAGAGGGGCTGTGCAGTCGGGAACAGTGTTCGTATTTGACGAAAGGGAATCAGGTGCGTAGGAGAATCAAGGGCCGTCATCAACGTGGCCACCACAACATTGAGGACATACTGATTGAAATTTTAATTTTTGTTTGAAAAAGGTATCAAGCGTTGGACAGACGGACTTGTATGGAGTCCTTCGCGCATCCTGGGCAACTTTCTCATTTATCGCGAGCTTGACGGCCGCGACATGCCGAGCGGAGACAAACGGCGCGTGCAGCGCAACACCTCGGGCTATAACTACCAGCAAGTGACGCCCAAGGCACTCTATCCTGAAGAAGACGACCTCACTGATGACGGTTTGATGGACCGCAACCGCGAACGCGCTCTCGTTGGGTCCTTGACCAACTCGTACAACTTCAAAAAAGGAGGGCTGATCAAAAAGACCATGAGTATCATCGTCAACGGATCGCCCCAGCACCTGATTAGCTACTATACCAAAGACGACGTCCTCTCCGGTCGCCTCGCCACCCCTTCATCTATCCCCGAGCTCTCCCAGCTCGAGATCTCGCCCGAGCTGTTTTTACGCCAGAGCTTCCGCGTACCACCCATGATGGAACGCGGGGGTGATATATTTGACTCGGTCGCGACCCGTTGCTCGCCCTTGTCACCCCGCTCCTCGTCCTCGTCCTCGGCCAAATCATCGTCGTCGAGCATGATGGCCTATGGTATGGCACATGCGCAGCAACAACACTCGCTTGTGCGGCCGTCCTTTTATAGCCGGGATTCGAGCGAGAGCGACACGTCGCTCCTCATCGGTGACAGCACGGGTGGTATCCGTCGACGCGCTTCGGAGATCTCAACCGACCACCCCAGGAAAGCCTCGCGCACCAGCATGGACTGCCGTGCCTATGCCTCCTCGCTGAACAATGCATCACCCACCCACCCGCACGACTACGTTCCCATGTCCTTTGCGCCGCTTCCTCCAGGAAATGGCTTACGCGCACCTCCCATGCGCTACTCGACAGGCGACTTGACTGAACCGACAGCACGCTCAGAGCATTTTTCGTCCATGATGATGTACGGCCATAATACGATTCCCATGTCTTCGCCCTCGCCGCCGACGTCGAGCAAGCATAAGCAGGGCCATCCCCATCATCCACAGCAGCACCATCAACAGCAGCCGCCACAGCAGCCGCCACAGCCACAACAGTCGTCGCCACAGCATCCGGTCTCCACAACACAGGCACAAGCAGCAGCAGGCGATATGCAGCACCCCTCCTTCCGACAGCCGACAGCCACGCCTGCGGCTTCGTCTGCTTTTACGATGGATCACCGCGTGCCTCCTTACGACGCCGTAGCGGTCTCGACAGCTGCAGCCGCCGCCGCCGCCGCGTCTCCGCCGCCCTCCCCCTTTGGCATCTATCCTACCGCGATCGCACCACCCAAGTCGTCGTCGCCTTTCACGGTCCACGATGCACAGCCTGCTTCTCAGCCTCCAACCCCTTACTGGCAACACCACCACACATCGCATGATGATTTTCGTTACCGACATGCCTTTTACCCGCCGCAGACACAGGCCATGGATAGCAGTGCTCGGTCCTTTGTCGTACAAAAGCCGTCTTCACCCAAGGAGTTCCAGCCCATGCCGCATGCCAGTGAGCTTCCTACTTTTTATTAGTTTATTCGCATCCTTGTTTCTTCTCGTTTATCCTTTTTGTTCTTTATTACTCTTTCTTCCTTCTCTTTTGCTCCTTCCTTACGTTTTTCTACTACTTTTTCTTTAATTAGTAAGTTATTATCACATGCAATTCCCCTTACAAACACATACACATCACACGCGCACATAACAAAAAGGTACACACACACGCAACAGCACACACATATTATACACACGCACACGCACACTTTTTTCTTTCAACACACACAAACACACACACACACACGCACACGCACGCGCACACGCACTCTGCAAGTTCATCATCCGCATCTTTTACGCTATACATACACATATATTCTCTATATGCTTTTCCCTTTTTCCTTCGCACCTTCGAGCAGTCAAAGAAAAACAAAAAAGAAGGAAGTCCATTTCATCACCGCTTTTTCTTTTTAATGCAATATGTATGAATGTATTTCAGATATGTTTTGTTACGTGCGCATATTCAGTTGACGGCACTGAGCTGGGTGGAGAGTTCCAAGTCAAGGGAGAAGTTGCTGTAAGGGATATGATTGTAATCAGGCTCCTCGTCATCAAGCTCAAGCCAGCCTTCGGCGGGAAGACGCTTCAAGAACTTCTCCAAATCGTCGTCTATAGAGGTATGAGCTTTCAGCTCGGCAAGCCATAATTAAAATAAGCATACTTGCCTTCGAAAGAGATTTCCTCATCAGGTTCGTACGTCATCGTCAGAGGGAGCTCGTAGTCATCCAGAGGCGAAAGCTCAAAGCCTGTCAGGTCCTCGTGCAGATCCAGCAAGGATTCAGGCACATATGGGAGTTCTGTAAAACATTTATGAGATTATGGCCTCAGAAAATCAATAATCACGGGCGTGCCTTCTTCTGCAGGCGGTGCATATTCAATTGCGGGCGTGTCTTCGTCCTCCTGCGTCATATACTGACTGTCATCGCTATCGAGTATGCCTTAAAGTGTCCACGATGAGCTGAGGATCCTCCTTGCTGGTGGGAGCCTACCTTTGGACTTCTCAATTGGAGTCACATCGAAGTCAGCAAAGATGTCATTGACGTCGAACACAGGCATGTTTCCTTCGTTCGTATCACTCTTTGTGTCTAACTCTTGTGTGCAGGGCAGATCAAAGTCATCTAAAAAAAATGAGGTCTTTCTTCGATTCACTGGTTTCCTGTGTGTACCTTTGAAATCATAGCTCGGACTCACTTGAAAGTCGTTAAGAACGCCGTCGTCCAAAGTGGGTCCAAAGAGCTCTGTTTTTAGCTTGGGTGCATCATCAAGAGCCGATTCAAATGAGAGGTGCATATCATCCTCAATAGATTCGGGCAGGTCGTTGTGTGCAGCAAGTTCGGTTGTCAGGTCAGCATCGTCAATGCCCTCAAGTGCATCCGGAATATACCGCGCTTCGACGTCTTTGACCGCACTCCGTTGGGACAACAATTCTGTACCTACACTCTGGCTTGAGTTTATGTTGTACTGAGACTTGGTGTGCCTACCGTCACGCGGAATGGTAATGGAACGCTGCTTGTTCGTCCTTGCGTCCACTGCAAAACGACAGTAACAAACAGGTTAGGTCCGTGAAAAGATGCACAACATAACAACATACAGGTAGAAGATGCAGCTCGCTTAGCTGGAATTTGGATGGTGGGCTTAATATTGGAATGGCGAGAAGGACTGAGAGGTTGTCGCTTCTTCTCCTGGAGCGATTTCGCGGCAAGAGGCGATCGATTGGCATTCTTTTCTTTTAGCTGGCTCAAGGCTGGATCGATTGGCTTGCCCCGTTCCAACGTCTGCTTTCCAACGGTTGAAACGTCTTCATTCTCCTTTTGATCTGATCGCACATTGGCCGTACCGCGTCGCAGCATGCCGTTTAAACAGAGAAAAAAGATAAAGAGGGCAATCGACGCAGACAAAACGCGCTTTGCTTTTTTCGATTTTTCAGGCGCGGGCTTTAAAATATCTAAGTATTTGCCATGCGAAACGTCAGTTTCTGGTCTCTCTGTCTTTCTTCCTTTCTTATAAATCATGAGCAAGAGAAAGCACGATGGTATTCATAATTTATACTTATATAAGCACAGTAGAGTAATAAAAGATTAGATGTCTCGAGTGATGAAGACGACGACGACGTTCAATTGGACGATCGCCTGGTTATCAAACTAAACGGTATTTATTGTTGTCGGTTGGCGCAGCAGTCTGGAAGACTCATGCCCCATTGTGTATTTATAGTACCCAAAAACGCCAATTTGGACATCTCCAAGCTTAATACAAGTCATCACGATGAGAACGGAAAGCGATCCGACTACATTTCACACATGTTTGGCAATGAAGACTACACTTACTTGCCATTGAAGAAAGATCACCTGTCACGGCCTTTGTGGATCAGCCCCGAAGACGGCCATATTATCCTCGAAGGTTTTTCGCCCATTGCAGAACAAGCCCAGGATTTCCTTGTCGCCATCAGTGAACCTGTCAGCAGGTAAAGCTGGAAGCTTCCCTGCATTCTCTGTCTTACGCATTAAAAATATTAATAGACCCGCTCATATCCACGAATACAAATTGACGCCCTATTCTCTATACGCTGCCGTCTCGGTCGGTCTCGAGACAGAAGACATTATTGAAGTCCTCAACCGCCTCTCCAAAGTACCTGTTCCTGAATCCATTACCCACTTTATCCGTCAATGCACACTCTCTTATGGCAAAGTCAAGCTCGTCTTAAAACACAACCGATACTACGTCGAATCCTCCCATCCCGAAACCCTTCAGATGCTCCTCAAAGATGCCATCATTAGCAATGGTCGCATTATTCGCGATGAAAATGACCAGGTCATAAGCGCGCCGTCTGGTTCTAACGCTCTCATCACCAATGCCAAACCCACTGGAAAAGATCTCTCCATTCCTGGTATCCAAAACAAACCGGATGAAAAGACGACTTTGGAAGAGGAGGCGCGCAAAAAGGAGGAGGCTAAGCTTTTTGGTGCCGTGGTCGGCATTGAAAACGAAGATGAAGAGGATCTCGATGAAGGCGAGCAGGTCCACTCTTTTGAAATTGCGGCTGAGCAAGTCGAGGTTATCAAGAAGCGCTGTAACGATATCGACTATCCCATGTTGGAAGAATATGATTTCCGCAATGATACCGTGAATGCCAATCTCGAAATTGACCTGCGCCCCACGACTGTTATTCGTCCTTACCAGGAAAAGAGTCTGTCCAAAATGTTTGGTAACGGGTAAGTGAACGCATTCACCAATGTGGTTTTTGAATTCTGATCTCTTGATATAGTCGTGCTCGCTCGGGTATCATTGTACTGCCGTGTGGCGCTGGTAAAACACTTGTGGGTATCACTGCAGCCTGTACCATTAAAAAAAGCTGTCTTGTCCTCTGCACTTCTTCGTAAGTCAGACCAGTTCTTCATTGAGCTGCTTATTCACGCGTTATATAGTGTGTCTGTCATGCAGTGGAAGCAGCAATTTCTCCAATGGAGCAATATCAAGGAGAACCAGATCGCCGTGTTTACATCCGACTGCAAAGAAAAGTTCTCGGGTAGTTCGGGTATCGTCATCTCTACCTATTCCATGGTCGCCAACAAAAGAAAACGTTCTTACGATGCACAAAAGATGATGGAATTCCTCGAATCTCGCGAGTGGGGTTTCCTCTTACTTGATGAGGTCCATGTCGTTCCCGCCAACATGTTTCGAACAGTCGTCACTACCATCGCTGCACACGCTAAATTAGGTCTGACTGGTATGTGCATATAAGTGAGAACTAAAGTCAGCATGGCTTACATAAGTTAATAGCAACGTTGGTCCGTGAGGATGAAAAGATTGATGATCTCAATTTCTTGATCGGACCCAAACTGTACGAGGCTAACTGGATGGACCTGGCCAGCCGTGGCCATATTGCCAATGTGCAGGTAAAGTAGAAATCTCCATTAGAAAGAAGATACTCAACCTGTTTTAGTGCGCTGAGGTGTGGTGCCCGATGACGCCTGAATTTTACAAGGAGTACCTGCAAGAAAACTCGCGAAAAAGGACCTTGCTTTACGTGATGAACCCGAGGAAATTTCAGGCCTGTCAATACTTGATTCAATTCCACGAGCGTCGTGGCGACAAGATCATTGTATTTTCGGACAATGTCTATGCTCTAGTGGAATACGCAAAGAAGCTGGGCAAACCCTACATCTATGGCGGCACAGGCCAACAGGAGCGTATGCGTATCTTGCAAAACTTCCAATATAACCCGGTCGTCAACACCATCTTCCTCTCCAAGGTCGGCGACACGAGTATCGATTTGCCGGAGGCAACATGTCTCATTCAAATCTCGTCTCATTATGGCTCGCGTCGTCAGGAAGCTCAGCGCCTGGGTCGTATTCTTCGTGCCAAGCGACGTAACGACGAAGGCTTCAACGCCTTCTTTTACTCACTCGTGTCGAGGGACACGCAAGAAATGTACTACTCGACCAAGCGCCAGCAGTTCTTGATCGATCAGGGCTACGCCTTCAAGGTCATTACCAGCCTGGAAGGCATGGATCAAGACCCGAACTTGGTGTTCCGGACCCATCAAGAACAGATGGATCTCCTCAAATCCGTCTTGCTTACGAACGAGGCAGATCTCAAGGATGAAGATCTCAACATGACGGATGATGTTGGCCGCATTACTGACCGCAAGGCAGCCGCCAAGGGCGGGGTCAAGCGATCGGTCACGACCAGCAAGACGTTGGCGGGCGGTGAACACATGGCCTACATTGAGTACGCGCGCAATCCATCCGGGCAATTTGCAAGCCGCGGCCGTGGACAAGGTGGTGGCTCCTCGGGAGAGCATCATCCGCTTTTCAAGAAGCATCTTTTTCGCAAGTAGGAACCTGCTCGTTGACCTTGTTCCACAGCTGCATTGCCCCTTCCTTTTCTCATCGATGAAGCATCCGTGCACTTACACACACATATATATAAAACAGTCTAACGTTTCAATTGTTTCCATCTCAAAGATACAATCATAAAAATACTCTCTCAGATCATTAGTGCGTAGAGAGGTCCAGATCAAAAGAGAAAAAGGAAGAGAGGGATATAACAATTGTGGTGACACAGATGAATGGAGTGTAATATATATATATATCGCGGATAGGAATTCGGGGGATTATGGGAGGAAAAGCGGGAGGTATGAAGGAGTACCCTGGCAATGTATTTCACTTCTTCGTGCACGCACACAGTGAAGGGAGGGTTGAAAAGGGGAGAGAGCAGAGACAGACGAAATGAATATGAAAGAAGCTGAGACAGAAAGACCAGGAACGGGCCCTGCGCAGTGTGAATGTGAATAGCGATATTCAACACCCGCAAAAGTAAAACGGGTGTACGGGTGTTTGCATACACGGCAAACTTCCTCCATTTTCTTTTTTTTTTTTTTTTTTTT
>VAFG01000105.1:70477-92396 GCA_013461545.1 Syncephalastrum contaminatum
CTTTTTCTCTCTCTCTCTTTCTATTTTCTTTACGGCCTCTCGTGTGCCTGTGTGTTGTAGGTATATCCCTGTTTTTGTGTTAATCTTTCCCATTGGCTCTTCTCCAAATTGACTCATCTGGTCTTGTCTTGGTTAGGTACCTCATTGAAACGTAATGCAGACAATAAAGTGCGTTGTAGTCGGAGATGGTGCCGTTGGCAAAGTATGCATACCTCATTCATTGAAAAAGGACCGTGCTGATTTCCTCATTCTGCTAGACCTGTCTTTTGATATCCTACACGACCAACAAATTTCCTTCCGAATACGTCCCCACCGTAAGCAATCCTTCTTTTTTTTCTATCCTACACCGTCCACCACTCGCGCGTTTTTTTCTTCTCCTTGCTTTGGCTTGTTTATCATTCGTTTTGCTTTATTCGAGGTTTACTTATGTTCTTGTTCCCATATTGTAGGTCTTTGATAATTATGCGGTGACAGTTATGATTGGTATGTAAACCTCTTCTCTTTTTCTTTAATGGCTATGTCCCACCAGCGCTGTATTAAAACTATGATTTTGTCACTAGGCGACGAGCCATACACGCTGGGTCTGTTCGATACTGCCGGTCAAGAAGATTACGACCGTCTGCGTCCGCTGTCGTACCCGCAAACCGATGTCTTCCTCGTCTGTTTCTCGGTCACTTCGCCTGCATCGTTTGAAAACGTCAAAGAAAAGTGGTTTCCCGAAGTGCATCACCATTGCCCTGGCGTGCCGTGCCTGATCGTCGGTACCCAGATCGATTTGCGTGATGACCCTGGTGTGATGGATAAGTTGGCTCGGCAGAAGCAGCGTCCCATCAGCTTCGATGCTGGTGAGCGGTTGGCAAGAGAACTCGGCGCAGTCAAGTACGTTGAGTGCTCCGCTCTTACCCAGAAAGGATTGAAGAACGTGTTTGATGAGGCCATCGTCGCTGCCCTTGAGCCTCCCGTCAAGAAGAAGACCAAGAAGTGCACCATTCTGTAGACATCCTTTTTTTTTTTTTTTCTTTTTTTGTTTTTCTTCTCTTTCTCTCTCTCAATCATCCTGTTTGTCATGCTCTCTCTATCTCTCTCTTATGTTTTCGATCTCTTCTATCTCTTGGATCTACGCAGCTCCTCTTCTCCGTTCTCTCTCTCTTCTCTCTACTCTGCCTCTTATTCTTATCCCCTCTTTTCCCCCCCCAGAAATCTTGCCCCATTTCGAAAGCACCCTCTCCAGGTATCTTGTACTTTATCCAAGTAATCAACTTCCAATTCAAACTTTCCTTTTACTACATCTTCAACGCATTTTTAAGAATGGTGATACAAACCGAATGCGCTTCTTAATCTTGTTTTAATCCCAACTTGCAAATATGAAGATCTACAAGTGGAGTGGGGAGACACGGGATACGAAAAAACAGCACAGAGTATCTACCAATGGAGAAAATCTATCATGGAGGCAAATGGATCCATCTAATGGCCCTGCTATATCAGTATATAGTGTCATATCTATAAGAGCTCCATTCGTCTATACATACATCAATATTGGTCTGTATCAGTACATGACAGGAAGATACAGGCATTTCTCCAGCACGACATTATGAAACTTAATACATTCAATGGCGAACCAATCTGCTGCGGCAGAAAAGACGTCTGTTATAGATATATTTTTATATGTATAGCATCGACGATCGGTATGGAGTGTATCTGCCAAAAGTGATAAGTATGTGAGAGAGAGGGAGAAAGGGAGAGAGAGAGAGATTTGCAAAAAAATTGTAAGGCAGGGAACGGTGTGTGTATTTCATACATATACTTTTCTTAGGCCATCAGATGAAATACTGGCTACCTGGCCCATTCGAGACGGAGGCGTCGCCTTGCACTTCAGCTTCATAGAATATCCGGTAGTCACTTTCTACAACGTGGTCTCGATCGTCTGCTACCTTGAGAATCGCAGCCTTGTTACCGCAGCGGTAACAGTAGTTGGGCGCCGACCAAAGCGTGACAAGATTCTTTTCCTGGAAGGGATAATTGTATCCTTCGTCGACGAGCTGATGGCTTCGCACAATAAGGCCGACCTTGTTATTGTGGCAGAACTAGAGAGGAGTAAGCAAACTATCTACGATTGTAAAATGTACGTACAGCGTCGGTTGGAACATGACCAAAGAGGAATCCACCACCTCGTGGACTGATGGCCCATGCATCGATCTGTCCTTCCGGATCCGACCATAGCAAATCTATAGAAAAGCATGAGACAATGCTATTCCTAATAATTTCTTTCGTCTTACCGCAAGGACCGCCAGTTTGTGGTAACTCCTGCATACGGAATAAGGTGCTAAAAAAAGACATGAGGAAGGGTATCAGTGTTTTTTCGGAGCGAGATATACCGAATGGAGTCTACGGAGGGTAATTCAGGCGAGAGGCCACCATGGACACAAAAAATGGAACCATCCACAAGCTATAGACAAGTAACGTGAGAGGGTCGTACAACACAGAAAATCAAAATACTTACTGCGGCCAGGGGAAGATAATCGAAAACTGTACAACACCACTCCCATACTTTTGAGCTTTGATATTTTGCAAGACACTCATCTGGTAGGAAGAAAGCGAGAGAGAGATTGTCAGTTTTATACAAGCAAGTGGATGTACAATGTTACCATAGAACCCGTACACCCGGGTAACATTTCGGCTCTCGTGATTGCCTCTTGTCAGTGTGATACGGTCCGGGTATCTAAAATCAAATATAATGCAAAATGTATCAATATCCTTAAAGCCCTTTGCTTTTGGTGTTAGACTTACTTGACTTTGAGAAGCAAAAGAAGTGTCAGAGTTTCTAGAGAATAGCGCCCACGATCCACAAAGTCGCCCTATACGAAATGAATGAGACAAAATAAAGGTGATGATAGTATGATAGTATTAATCACCATGAATATATAAGAGGTATCTGGTACATCGCCTCCGACCTCAAAGAGTTTGAGAAGATCATAAAACTGGCCGTGAATATCACCGCACAGGGTGACAGGTGCCCTCACAGGAACGACAGTGGATTCCTCGGCCAGGATCTCCTTCAACTAAAGAATACGAGGATGAGCTTGCATTGAGGTTATATTTCGCTTAAATACCTTATTGCAGAGTTGACGCATGTCATTTTCTGGAAGATATTTGCAGGCCTTGATGGACTCGATGCAAGCGTCCACGTTCATTGTGTCTGTTTCTTATTTTATGAATATGAGGGACAAAAGCCGAGCGAGGAAAAAGGCAAAAGCGCTTGAAATCTTATGTCGTGTCGTCTATTTGGTTTCCCGCCCTTAGACTCACTTTCCTTACAACACTACTCTCTATTCCATTCTATCATATAATACAATGTCGAGTGAAATTAACTGTATTGCTCTTATCGGCAAACAAGTAAGCTCGGTATTCTCGAATGACACAGTACTGACTTTCTTTACTAGAATAACCCGCTCTACATTAAGAACTTTAGTAAAACACATCCGGACCTGAAATACCACTACATTGCACACACTTCCATCGACGTCATTGAAGAACGCGGTGCGTATATTCAATCAGTCCTTACATCTCGCTCATAACTGCTTCTTGTTTTTTCCAGTCGCCAATGGACCCAAAAACTTAGAGCTGTACCTTGGTCTGCTCTATGCTATGGAAGATCTGGCAGTGTAATCAAATAAGGAAGATAAAAAGACAGCCGGGCTCACATGATTTAGATACGGTTTCATGACAAACACACGCGTCAAATTCGTTGTTGTCGTGTCTGTCACGGATGGTATCATTCGGGATGCAGATATGAAAGCAGTAAGTGCATAAGAGAATGGGAGAAAGCAGTAGAGAATAAAAATATAGAATGATCTTACCTTCTTTTCTTTTTGTGGCATAGATCTTTCGTAAAGTGCACGCAGCTTATCTGACCCAAATATGCAACCCTTTCTATAATATGGATTCCCAAAAGTCGCTCAGCAGCAAAGCGTTCGTCCGCGCCATCGATGCCATTGGAAACGAAGCCAACGCAAGAACCAGCATGGACATTTAATATCACCCGGCCTTTTTATTCCCTCGTTCACCTTTACATACTGCTGCGGTGCATCGGATGGGATTGGATTATAATAGAATAATCTAGGACAGCATCACACATATTTTCGGTCCTGCTTCGCACGCATAATTGCTTCTTTTGTATTCCCTGTTGTTCTCCGCCGTTTCGTCGTTGGTCTGTCACCATCTACTATATATATATATATATATATATACATATATACATACATACCTATAAACAGATAGCATGACGTGTGGCTGAATCGGCTTGGCAATGCGTATTACTTTAGTGGATATGACGTGAGGTCATCTTATGCTCAGCGATTATCTCGAATTCCATCCTGGAGAAAAATAATGGTTAAAAGATGAAGAATTGTCGGTCTCAGCACGGGCCGGCAGTATAGGTAGGTGGACAGGAGGTCAGGGTCACGAAGGGGGTTCTACTACGTACATATTATGTATGGTTGTATGAATGAATATGTAGGTAAGGTAAGGTAGAAAAGTAAAAAGGTGTTAAGGGGCTAGAAGATAAACGGTATTACACAAAGAGTAGAACACGGGCCTCGACCAATGAAGATTTGAACCCAAATTGTAATGGCCCATGCCCTGCCGTATACCTAATACAGCATCCTCGCACAAAGCCTGCGCCCTTTTTTTTATCTTATACTCACCAGTCTTTCAGACTTCTCTTCCAAAGCAATATACTACTCACTACTCACTACTACTACCTCTGATGTCTTCCTTCGAAGGCGTCCTCTCCCCCGCCCAAAAGACGCTTATCCGGGCATGGTGGAAAAAAGTCACCGTTGCCAACCCAAATAAGCAAGGAAACGACGACCTCCGCGATCGCGGTAAATGAAGAAACACACAGCCATTATGATTCACAAGTACTCATCTCTTGCACAGCCAAAAATGTGTTTGGTTTGCCCTTATCCGAATCGATAAAGTACGCCCACTCGAGCATCTCTTACCAAGACGAGCGAAATGGTCAACGTTGTTACGGGGTCATTCCGACCATCGTTGCCAAGTGCGGCTCGTTCCTGAAGGAAGAAGGTAACATACAAATTTAGCAATAAAAAATTTATTAGCTGGTGCATACACATTTAAAACAGAGAACAAAGATTAATAATAATTATTGAATAGGTCTGCTCGTCGAAGGCATCTTTCGCATGTCAGGGAGTGCAAAGCGTATCGGAATGCTGCAACAAATCTTTGACAGCGACCATGACTTTGGTGCCAAATTCGATTGGTCCTCGGGAGGATACACCGTCCACGACGCGGCTAACGTCATGCGTCGCTTTCTGAACCATTTGCCTGAGCCCGTCATCACGCTGGATTACTATCGGCCCTTCAAAGATACCATGCGTAAGGGACAAATCAAATCACCTCATTGCTTACCTTACATATTTACCCCACACATCCACTAAACAGAAGAAGAATTCCCTACCATCGACGCCAAGGTCGACGCCTTCCAAAACCTCATCGAGTGCTTGCCTCTCGTTCACCAATACCTACTTCTCTATATCATGGATCTCCTCGGCTTGTTTGCCATGACGAGTGATACCACCCGCATGGATATCCCCGCCCTTGCAGCTGTGTTTGCACCTGGTGTCTTGTCTCACCCCGACGACGAGCTCAATCCTGTTGGCTACAAGGAATCTCAGCGCGTCCTTGAGTTCTTGATCCAGCATCAGGAAAAATTCTCTGTGCCCCGTTCCTGCCTCCAGCCAAACCAATCCCTCATCTCACGTGATGAATTTAGTAAGTCACCTACCATATACTTCTGTTTTTACTCACCTTGGTACATCTACAGACGCAGCCAAATCCTCCTCGTTAAGACGCAAAGACTCAGCGTCCGCATTCAGCAGCCACCGACCTCAACGGCGTCGCTCCTCTTCGTTCTCCAAAGCCGCCTTGAGCTTGCACAACTTCGACCTCGGCTCCATTTCCACACCTCAACTCCAACGCTCTTCCACCATGCACTCATCCGTCGCACAAAGTTACAAGGCCGAGATCCAACAACAACCGTCCTCTTCCTCTCTATTTTCCTCGCCCCCCACCAAATCCAATCAGCTGAGGCGCTCCAATACCGCACCGAGCAAACGAAACAATAGCGGTATTAGTAAATCTCAGCTACCAGAATTTCCAGCCTCCCTTCATACCAATGGAAACTGTAAGTATACCTGTTTCACTCTTTCTCCAGCTTATATCCCTTTTCTTGCTTAGCACACAGTGTCAAGGCTGCCGCTGCAGGACGGTGGAAGTCCATCCGTCGCGTACCTTCCTCTTCAAGAGCCTAACAGGAAAGCGTGATATCCGTCCTTTTTTTTTTCTTGTTTCTTTTCTTTTCGTTTACTCTCTTCTTTTCGTTACGGTCTCTCTTTAGCCTCTATTGTATATCATCATCCTTCTTTTTTCTTCCTTCCTTTCTATTTTTCTCTCCTTCCAACTATGTTCAATATAAGCATCCTTATTTGTGTCTTGCGTTACTCAAAAAGAAGTCTGATCCGACCAGAAATTCTGCACTTGTCTCTTTCATGCACACGATTCAAATTTTCCGCTGGCTCCCATTCGTACCGCACTTCTCCATGACCTTATTCATACATTACCCCGCATTTTCCCTGTATACCATCCGGCGACACGATGTGGACCCTGCGAAGAAAGCTCGTGTTGTTTTTTCTTGGTTTCGAGTAGCACAGATCAGGGCCTTATAAAAGCGCCTTAGACCACAGTCAATTTTTCCAGTACCCCTAAAACACACCCTCACATACACTCCACAATGTCTGCCGTAGCCCCACCTGCTACTTCTTGGCGAGTCTATGTCGTCTGTCTTTTTGCAGCCATCGGCGGTTTCTGCTTTGGTTATGACACTGGTGTCCTTTCTGTGAGTTCACATCTAGACTGCTGAACGAGCCTTGTCAGCAGGGTTTATATATTAATTATATCATAATCCCATAGGGCGTCCTGACTATGCGTGATTTCAAGATGACCATGAGAGGCAGAGACTACTTGACTGCACTTGAACAAGGTACCTTGACTGGTCTGCTTCTTGCGGGTTGCTTCGTCGGCGCTCTGCTTGCAGGTATGTGTGTCATTGTCATACCAATTCTGCATATAGATCAACTCACATATGCTTGTCTTTACAGGTCAGTCGGCGGAACGACTCAGTCGAAAGTACACCATCATTCTTGGCTCCATCATCTTTATGATCGGCTGCGCTCTCCAAACCGCTGCCAACGGCTATGCCCTCATGGTCACTGGCCGCGCTATTGCAGGTCTGGGTGTCGGCTCGCTTTCTATGATTGTCCCTCTGTACCAGGTAAAATAAGGCATATGATTATATAGCTCTCCACTCGAGCGTATGACCAACATTCCTGTTCTTTGCATATGCCTAGTCTGAGCTCGCACCGAAACATATCCGAGGTCGTCTTATCTCGCTGCAGCAGTTTATGATTACTGCTGGTCTCATGGTACACGACGCTATACATGATAACTGACATATCTATATACTTACCGTTTATTTAGGTTGCTTTCTGGGTAGGTGCCGGTACGCAGCACATTGAGGGCCAGGCCTCCTGGCGCATCCCCATTGGTATCCAAATTGGCCCTGGTTTTGTCCTTTGCGTTGGCGCCTTCTTTCTGCCGTTTTCGCCTCGCTGGCTTATTAGCCACAACCGACACGAGGAGGCTAAGCTGGTCCTAGCCAAACTGCACGCCAACGGTGATCTCAACGCACCCATGGTGATTGAAGAATACAACGAAATTGTCAGCCAAGTTGAACTTGAAAAAACCGTGGCTGTCACGAGCTATCTCGAGCTTCTTCGCGGCACCATCCGCCGGCGGCTCATTCTCGGTATCTTTATTCAAATTTTCCAGCAATTTACGGGTATCAACAGGTAAATCCGCTGTATTTGCCTGCTGCGCTCATACTTATCATATATTCTGAACAGTATCCTGTACTATGCCCCTCGTATTTTCCAGCAAGCAGGCATCGACGGCGACTCAGCTAGCTTGATCGCGTCTGGCGTCAACGGTGTGCTCAACATGTTTGCCACCATACCCGCCATTCTGTTCCTCGATAGGCTCGGTCGCCGCATGACTCTCATATCAGGCGCACTTTTCATGGGCTCGGCCATGATCCTTTGCGGTGCTGTGATGGGCGGTACGGGCAATGTTATCTATGACGCAGAGACTGGTGAAAACGTAGTCAACATGGGACACAACCGTAGCGCATCGTACTTTTGTATCGTCATGATCTACTTCTTTGTGGCTGGATTTGCCTATTCATGGGGTCCAGGTAAATTTTTCGACCTTTGAAGTGCCCTATTTACTTAAACATCTTTACAATGTAGTTGGCTGGGTGTATCCTGCTGAGATCTATCCACTTCGGATACGCGCCAAGGCCACTTCCATCAGCACGGCTGCCAACTGGCTTATGAGTACGTTATTTCTATTAATGAATATCATTACTGATACTCACCATTTTTCAGACTTTGTTATTTCTCAGGTTGTCCCTACCATGTTGGCTTCAATTACCTGGGGAACCTACATCTTCTTTGGCTGCTGTTGTTTTGGTAAGAGAGAAGGGGAAGCCCAACGATAGTCATACTAAGATATCGCCTTCAAAGTGATGAGCTGCGCCGTTTTTATATTCTATCCAGAAACAAAGGGCCGCTCGCTCGAAGAGATGGACGAAGTCTTCAGTGGATCCGTCCTTGCTTTTAGAGAACGCAAGGCGGTACACGACAAAGCTGAACATTACGGTGACTCTGTGGACGAAATCAAAGCGTAAAGCATTTGTTTGTCTATTATGGATGATAACAATTACATCAGTATATTAAGTAGTTAATCGATACATATATAAAATTTGAATGGCTATTTCGATCGTTAAATTTTACCCAAAAATAACATAAGCTCCCACGGCAGTTTTGTCTTACGCGTGGTATGCACAGCGCCGCCGGTAGCCACAAGTTTGATTTTTGATTTCGCAACAAGAAGAGGCTATGAACTATAGTAGATACACAAAGACGTATGAGTGTACTCTCCGAAGTTCATGCCCATTTTATATACTTGGGCAATGTATAATATATATTTCATTTATTCTATGTAATTGCTTGAATGAGTCATCTTTGATTGCAGCACTTCAGTAGACTGCAAAATATACTGATGCTGCAAGAAAAAAAAATTCCACAGGAAGAAACGATGAGTGACCCCAGGTGTAGGTGGACGTATTGAGTACCGGTGAAGGTTAGGCAGAGCGCAGGCTGTGAAGCGAGACGTAGGCTGTTGGAAAGAAGAGTGGATGAGTCCATTTGTAGGAGCAGAAGCAGCAGCTTGAATAGCAGTATCTGAACCGTACAGTTCAACCCGGGCAATCTCAGCATGACAGGCGAGGAGCATGTTTGGCTTGGGACCAGATACTTGAGTAGGTGCTAATATACGTACACCGTGTAGGTTAGGGCTTCAATGAAGCATCAAGGATGAAGGGCGTGGAAGTTACCAAGCAAATCCTTTTCTTATGCAGCATTGTTTCGTTCGGCGGCGGCGGACAGTTTCTTGGACTCAAATGTCAACGGATGTAGTTAGCCATCTTGAGGTTTTCTGAGGTATTACAGTACCCACATCAAGACTGAAGCATCGGTTTTAATTATGCAGGGCAGGTCAGGATTGGGTGGTTGCAGGATGGAGCTTGCTCGAAGGCAGTTTGGCACTCAAACGTCCAAAAAAGCGTTGAAGTCTTTGCTTTACTTTAATTAGGTCTGTAGACCTTTTGATTCAATTATGACCATGGTCACCCGATTCAAGAAAGTTTTGTTCGGTGGCGCCGAGTATCAGGACGAGGAGCTGGATTACGGCAGATGTTCCATAAATCAGTTTCGCACGCAAGATTTAATTACGCCCTTGCCCACTAAGGAATTCACAAGCTAAACCCTTTGGATAATAAATAGCCGCTCTGCGACTACTTCTGTTAAATTAACAGGTATGAGATGCCAAACTATACCTGTGGGATATCATACTCTTTCGAGAAGGTAACTCTCAACGACTCTGCCATGGCAAAGTCCTCCAGAATAATATCGCGCCTTGAATACACACCAATGCTCGTATCACCGCGACCCAACAATGACATAGCGGCCTAGCCCTAGTCTAGTAGCCCTGTTCCAAACATCACATTCTAGTTACATCGCGTTCTTTGGAGACGCTCATGTAGAATCGTAGCGTAAGTTTGCAAATGTTACTGCTAGTATTATGTAATACAAGTAATGAATACTGTTGAGACGAGGAGAAAGGAAAAGACCCTTGTTTCGCCCGAGCGCAGCAAAGCGCATGACAGGAAAAAAAGAGGGGAAGCGGAGATGAATAAAACAGCAGGAATATTGCTGCAGGGCCGATGTTGAAAAAATGATGGATCATACTGCAAACACATCGTTATAATAACTCACGGTTGTTTGTGTCCGTAAATTCTCATATCTGCAGAGGAATTAGGATAGTCAACAAGGCCATGTGGTAGCAAGACTATTGCGGTGTGGTCGACCATTGCAGCGATAGTTCGTAGCAGGAAGGCAAGGAAGATGGATTATCATAGGTTGAGGTGATTGAGTCACCACCTGCCAAGTGAAATGAGCGATGAAAAATGCACAGCTCCGATCATCCAAATTAACAGAAGAGATCTGATTGTCAATTGATTTTTTCTTTAATTTCATGCTTTGCACCCGCCTTGTAACGCGATCGCGGTCAGCCGTTCGACCTAGGTTCTTGTATCGGCTTTACCATGCTGGAAAGACAACCGAGCTTCCTGACAAGGTCCAACTTAACTTGACGCGCGAGGAATGGGCCTCTGGTAATAGAACCTCTTTGGTTTTGGTTTGCATAAACGATCGTCTCATTCCCTCTGTATAGATTCCTCGGATCCAGCTGTCCAATCTGCATTTGACAAGCTAAAGACACGTAAGACAGACGCTATTTTGCAAGTACCCGGTAGCACTTATGGAGGCAAATTCACTCTGGATTGGGCTCACCAGCCCCGGAACGTCTTGATTATCAAGAAACTGAATGATATTAAAAGTGAAAATGGCTTAATCGAAGTTTGCAAGTAAGAAAAAGAAGCGAAAAGTATTTGTAATAAAAACTCACTAAAATTAGCTGGCTTCACAAGGAACATCCTGAGCTGAATCTGATCGTCGAGCCACACGTCGCTGAGCAGTACCATGATCGATTACCTTTTGTTCATATCGCGCCTCAAGGTACATATTATATTTCATAATGCTTTAGTCATACTGATCTGCATCCATAAAAAGACATGAAGCATGAATATACACGGACGGTGGATTTTGCCATTACACTTGGTGGCGACGGTACTATGCTGCACCTGTCCTCTCTCTTCCCAAAGGCTGCTCCTCCCGTTATCTGTTTCTCACTTGGTACTCTCGGCTTCCTCATGTCATTCCGTAAGTAAGAGCTTATATAGCATATGAATAGTCCATCTAATTACCTCTGTAGAATTCAAGCACTTTCGACGGGTAATAACTGACATGAAGGCTGGCCACGCTTCACTGATGCTGCGAATGCGTCTCTTTTGTTCGCTCCACCAAGCAGACGGGCGGAGAATAAGTTATAATGGAAAAGAAGTTGGTGAGTTTAAGGGATACGGTGTGCTTCGTACGACTAACTGTCCTGGAAGACGATCAGCAAGTCATGAATGAGGTGACCCTGCATCGCGGACGATACCCCCATTTGACCGCCATTGGATGCTATGTCGATAATGAATTTTTGACAGAATGTGTAGCAGACGGGTAACCCGATACAGAATACCCCACCATATCCGCTTGCTGACTATTTTGATAGGCTCATTGTATCAACGCCGACTGGTTCAACAGCTTACTCTCTTTCAGCGGGTATGTCTACAATTATAAGCATGAAAAGCACCTCTCACAAAAATGTAATAGGCGGACCTATAGTACACCCAAGCGTCCAAAGTTTGATTATGACACCCATCTGTCCACGATCGCTCTCATTCCGCCCCGTACTTCTTCCACCCAGCGCAGATATACAGCTTCATATAGGCGAATCCAGCCGTAGTCAGGTCGAGGTCTCCATGGATGGCCAAGAAATATTTTTGCTTGACAAGAAAGAGTACCTGCGTGTAAGTGAAAAACAAGTGAAGATAAATGTGAGCTGACAATATTACAGGTCAGAATGTCCAAATACCCCATTCCGTGCGTGACGCGCGTGAGTGAAGGCAAGGATTGGGCTCAGGATATTAACGAGCTGCTCAAGTGGAATCAAAATTTTGGACGCAATCTCATGTGATGCCACTGCTCATCCAGAGCCTGTAAATAGAAAATGCGGCTGCTCCATGTATGCAGCATCTGATTTTAAAATATAATGTACGATACTTGTATACTGGTCTCATGAGCACATAGGATGTGGTCAGCATATCCATTAGAGCCAAATAAAATCTATATCTACTACGATGCTTTTCATTTTGTGGTAACTTTAAAGGTGTCATTGTATCGGATGCTACATATTGCACTTGTATACTATTGTACAAAATTTACAGGTATATGTGTGTTATACAAGAATCGAGCTCCCCTTATTTTTTGACAGGAGCAAAGCCAATGCGATTCTTGCCCCAGTCAAAAGTGGTAATGTAGGACGACATGAATGCGTTTCCAATGATAGTCTGGTTTGCAGGCGAGCCCATGATAGCAATGACACATTGGTTGTCCGGAAGCTGGATAAGCAAATCATCAATGGGGTAACGAAGCTGGCCACCATCCGTAAAGGTGTAAGTCAAGGTCTTGTTGGTGCTCGCCGCATGGCACTTTTTGAGCTCATAAGAACCGTCTTTCTGCTTCTGAGCGTCTGGAAGCCACAACTTGAGGAGTTTGTCAACAAAGTATTCGGGGAAGATGTTCATCGTCGTGCCGGAGTCGACCAGGACTGGCAGAGAATGATTGTTGGGCAATTCCAAGTGAAGGTCGGACGAGCCGTTCTTGCTCTCTAATCCAAACGAGTCTGCGCCGACGTACCACGCACCGATTTCACCAAAGTATTCTTTTTGCGCTTCGTAGACGGGCGCATACAGAAAGTCTCCGTTGACGAGTGAGGCATCATAGCCACCGAATGTAACCGAGCCCGACAGGCTTGCGTTACCCTTCGTCAGGTTGGATAATTCCTCGGCGTTCATGTCCGGGTTGATGGGACCGATCTGAACTGAAAAGACAGGCTCGGGAATCAGACCCGCCTTGTAGAGGGCCATCGGGACCGGGTCGTAGGTCTTGTTATATTGGTCAGACATGGCTGTTGTTTTGCGGAACGAGGCACCCAGCAGACCGTCTGCACGCAGTTTTGCCGATTTGTCTTGCTCGGCCACGGTACCGGTCGTTTGATCGGCGTAGGCCAACGTCTGGTGCTTGAGCGACACATCACCCACTGTAAACACGTCGTAAAAGTAGCTGCCGTTCGCGGTGGCGGAGCCATAGGCAGCATTAAATTCGTATGGGTTCTTTTCATAGGTCGATGACTCTATGGGGTTGTAGAGCTCGAGGTCAATGCAGCCCGCCTTGGCATCGCACTTGTTGGAGCCGACCCACGTGTCTGAGCTGCCGGTATCAAAGATCAAGAGGTAGTCCTTGGCAGGCGTGCCAATCTTTGCCGGGATCACAAGCTCAGTCAGTTGTATAGGGTAGTCACCGTCCACAGTATCATTTGTGTCATCACGCCGCGTAAGGCGGTTGGCCTTGCTAATGTGGCGTGTATAAAGGGGCGTGGTGATGAGGCTGGGACTGGTTGAGAGCGCGGTGGCTTGATCAGCCACAACAGGTGCAGCAGAGACTTGGGATACGAAGTAGGAGAAAGCGGCGAGCGCTGCAGTGGAGATCAACATTGTAGCATATATTGAGAGTTTGACAGGCGATAGAAAGAAATAGTGGATGCTTTTATAGTATGCCACGAGCAAGGCTCAGCCACTGCGTGTTGTCAGCGAGGACATAGAGAGTATTTACAGCTTCTGCTTAAGGAATAGTGTCTTCAGCCCCATTCACATTTGTATTACAAGACAGGCGGTTATCGTAATAAAAGGCGCGAATATATCCACTTATGCATATCTACGGTGCTTATGTAGAACCAATGTATGGCTAACGACAGTAGCATGGTAGCATGGTATTACTTTTGAAACAAGGCTGCTTTTAACGCAATAAAAGATTCATTACAAAATTATGGTTGACATTGAATGTGAACCATGCATTTATTTCAATTCCGCACATTATTCGTGTTTGACAAAGCATGCTCTAGATAACTATGTGGATATTAGTCCCATCGAACCCCCGCTGCTACGAAATGTCTAAATCTTTTTCGCGTGCCTGGACTTGGACATATCCAAAAGTGTGGATGCGGATGGCACATGCTGGGCGGAGTGTGTCACAAGCCAACATGTAATCCACGGGAACCTTGCCCAGTGATGTCTCAGCCCATTCCATCACCCATTACAGCCGTGGAATATAACGGAGAAGAAGTATAAAAGGACAAAAGATACAAAAACGATACATTAGCCACTCGGCTGATATTTTACATACCCTCGCTCATTGCCTAGTGCTACTCTTAAGTACCAAACCATAGGCCTGGCTCCTCCAGTAATGGGGAAATCATGCTAATATGTACCGACAAATGAAACACGAGACATGAGAATACGCTTGCAGAAATACTATACTCAATTGCACAAGGAAAAAAGGCTTTATTGGCTGCACCTGACTAGTAGCCAATGTCCAGAAATACTGCTTATCTCAGGGCTGCTATTGTCGGGATAAAGAAGTCGGCGTGAAGTCTGTTTAAGCGCGTAATCTGCAATGATAGCCCTGTCGAGTTCTACTGCAGAGGAACGTCATCGGGAGAACATACCGAATTTCAGCAGGGAAAAAAAGGCGGGGTGAACAATGTTTGAGCTGAGGCGCAGGCTCTGTCTAGATAGCACACTTATTCGTCATGGCAGTCTTCCTGCCCGTTTTTCTCATTGGTGCCCCTGTCGGCTATTTTACATGGGCCTCTGTCTTTAATGGAGTGGATTACCAAGCTGCCAAACTGACAATGGGCGAACCACCCTCCGCAATGAAAGGTAATCGCAAGTGAAGCCATTGTCTTGTGACTTATCTCGAAAAAGAATGGAGCCACAAAGAGCAACTGCAGGAGTATTACCCAGCCGGGTCAACAGGTGGTGCCATAGCCGGTTCAGTCGTTTCCATGGTTGCACTTGCGAAAGCCACCTTTACACCAGCCACGCGTCACAAACTCTTTTTTGAGCGCGCTCCTCCGGGTGCCAATATGCGTGTCCTTGCTGCCAAACTCGGTCTGGAACTCTTGTGGCGCTGCGGTGCCGTATTTTATGGTGGAGCCGCAGGAGGGGCCATCACAGGTCGCTTATTAGGTGATAAGTCAGTCAAAACAAAGAAGCCGTGATTTTCTCTATCTTTTATTGCATATCCATGTTCCATGTTCTAGAAGCTCGCCAGCGGGGTGTGATGGGTGCCTCGGGGATAAAACAGCAATGTCGACAGATACAGACCCACCGTAATACCAATGGATGCTTGGATCATCGAAAGCGCAAATCCAGCTCCGGTATCTCTGGTACTCTCCACGCCTGAGAATGCTTCGAGGCCACTCCGGAGACCCACCGCACCCGGGACGAGCAAGAAAGCCTACGCGTTAGGTAAATGGTTAATCAGCGTGATCGTTTTTGGTCCTTTCGCGCGGACTTACGCCGAGCAAGATGGCATCAAACGAGAGGTCTTGCGTCAGTTTGCTGTACAAGTTCCCGAGAAATCCGACGCAGAAAGCAGGTACAATTTGGGTCACTTGAGCGGTTGCTTTGGTGTAATTACTAAGCGCAAACGAGACTGCAAAGCCAGCGCACGCAATGAAGATCATAAGCGGCCACCTTCGGGGTAGTGCGCGCACAAAGATGCAGAAACAGGTACAGAACCACGGTACGAATAGAAAGTACCACCATTTCGAAACTTGGGAAGGGCATGTACTTGGATTGTAAAACGTCACGGTCTGATCAAACGTGAGATAAAACGCTTGGCCGGTCGTCAAGCCGTAGGCCATGAGGTACGAGTAGATGAGCGCATAGACCAGTCGGATGATACCGCTAATTACGTTCCGACTCGTCAACTCCATAATAGCAGACGCCATGGGCCAACCTAAACCAAATAAGCACTCTTATATCGTTTGTTTCCCTTCTTACCCGGCAGCAAGACGACGACGGCACCAAACGCAGCGGGCGTATAGCAGATATTGCTATGACTGGCAGCTATCATGAGATGTCAGACACTTTATAAACGCTCTCTTAAGTGAGCTTACCGGTGGCGATGAAACCAATAATGATGCAAACAGAAATGTCAAACAGCGGCCCCAGGCCAGCCCAGTGGTTGGACAGAATCTCGTAGAAGGCCAGAAAGAAACCTAATGCAGCCGCAAGGCCTGCCTCGGGCCACCCACCGTTAAAAAAGATCAGTGCAGAGGCAAAGCCAGCAAATGCGTAGGACAGAGATCGCACCCACTCGGGAAAGTAACCGGGCGCATCCATTACTTTGACCAGGTACGAAATCGCCTGGTCAATGGTCGTCTGGCCCAGCAAAATTAAGCGATTCAGGCGATACACCTCGTTGAGCCGGTGCATATCAAAACCTTGCATTTCGCCCATGAAATACGTTTCGGTCGTGTGCGCATCCTTGTCCAGAAAGCTGATCAGCATCACGTTCGGCATGTAGATAAACGCGGTGTCGATATCAATGGCTTGCGTCGTCTGTCGCATCAGCTGCATCAGCCGGTGCGACGGCGAGCCGTACCGCATAAGCGCAATTGCGAGTTTGCGTATCAGCGCTTGCTTTTGGAGGTAGTTGGCAATCTCAAAGGTGAGCCTAATACGGTCATCGAGGTCTTTGCCCGCCATATGCTGTAATGGCTGAATCGCGGCCTTTTTCGTGACTCGTGGTACGATGTAGTCTTGCCGCCACCGTCGACGGAACGCCGAGCGGGATCTCCACCATGGCTGGGTAGGACTCTTTTTTGGTGGAGGTGTGAATCTGGATTTCTGGGTAAAGAAGATCCAAGCAGTGTATTCAGCATTTTCTCTTATGTGACCATCCATCATTGCATGCTTACGCTGGAAACCCTTCGTCGTGAGGGGCTCTTGGAAGTCGCAATTGAGGATCCCTTCTTTGAGTCGAGTGCCGACAGTTGGTTCGCGTTGAGAGTCGATTGAATGCCGCGGCAAGACGTGGTGCCCGGAGGCACATGCATGCCACCGCCCAAATTGCGATCCAGGAGACGGGCTGCCTCAATCACATTTTTTTCATAGCTATCCTCGTGTGTTTGCAGCACCTGCTTCCGTACGGCCTCCATCTCGAGTGGATCGATATCGTCATAATTCATTTCATGCTTTTCTTCTATCGTGGAAGAATGTTCGGATGTCGACCCTTTAGGTTCGTTTGCCGTCGTCTTCTGGGTTGGCCCTCCTTCGGCATTCGATAGCTGGGGCTGTTGTTGTTGACTTTGTGGAGGGGACGGCTGCACGTCTGTTGCAGAGGCAACATCATTATTACCGGTATTGGCTTCGTTTCGCTGTAAAAAGATCTGCCTTAACGCCTCAAGCTCGAGCGGACTCGGATCATCCTCCCAGCCTTGTTCATGCTCCTGGTCACGATCGAAGTGGTTACTGCTCTGGCGGTCCATGAGATACGCAGGCAAGAAAGGAAGAGCCTCAATATTTGTAGCGTGTCTTGCGGCATTGTATAAAAGGATCCAAGACCCCGTTTGGCGGAATAATTGAAATATTTATTGATTACGGTTGAATAGAGACAAGACAAACAAATAGGTAAAAATAAACTATCACGCGTCATCCACGAGCTTGCCCTGCTTAGGCTCGGACATGGCGGGCTCGGGGTGACTCTCGCTCAGGTTGCGCATACGCTCCCAGAGCTCCGAGTGGCGCGTCATGGGACGTCCGTCTTCAGGCCGCTCAGCGTCCTGGTCAAGCGCACGTTCCCACTGGGCATGGTCGGTCGCGGTGTATGTTTTCGTGGTATCCTTATCACCGCCGATCGCCTTTTCATTGTCGTCGAGATTGCTGTAGACAAATAGCGGGTAATCGTTATTCGACGCACTGCTGTTGTTGCTGCTGCTTTTGTTGTTTGCAATCGCACCCGGCAACCAGCGTGGGTTGGTCGCACGCGCCTGGCGGCGCTGACGACGAAGACACCACCAGATCAGGCCAATAACTAGAGCCGCGCCGATCAGAGAGAACACTACCGTGATGGCCTTGTTTTGCGTGCTCAGACCCTTGGGTGAGCGCGGGTTCTTGATCACGGTCGGGTCGTAGGGCTTTGCGGCATCACCGCCAAAGGTGCCTGCCTCAGGGAAGTTGGGGAAATCCAAGCTGCAGGAAGGTGCGCCTAGCGTCGTGGACTGACCCGCAGGTGCGCTCGTGACCCATTCCCACTTATTGGTGTCCAGAATCGCTACCTCATTGACGTACGTCGGGTAAAACGAGCCTTGGTCGTCGACAGTGCCGTTGCTTAGGCCAAACATGATGAGCATGTAGTCTCCGTAGGTCACGGCACGGGCGCCGACGCGGGCCGCAGGGCCGTTGCCGCCCACCTCTTTCTTTGTCCACTCGAGCGTGCAGGTATCGAGAGTGTACACGTCCGTAGACGAATCAAAGGACGTCGTCGATGTGTTTTGGCCACCGAAAACGACGATCGAGTGGCCATCCGCTCCCACTGCCGAGGCAAACCTGAGGTAGAGACAGCTGAGCTTCGCAATATTTTGTGTCAAAATATGACTTACGAATAACGAGCAGGTGGAATATCACCAATAGTGGCCATGCTCATCGCCTTGTAGTTCACCACATCGAAGACTAGAAAAGGAATAAACAAAATATAGCATTAAGCACGTGGGAAATACGATACTTGTTATTTTTAACCATACCCAAGACACTCTCGAAATCAGCATAGTACTTTGAGCTGTCATCGTATGCACTTGTACCACCCATGATGAAAAGCTGATCGCCACTATTAAAACAGTTAGCAAACATACATATTATGGTCTGTCATCGGGGACTTGCATTAAGTGAGAAGCATGATCATAGCGTGCAGGCGTTTGACCCCAGCCATAGTTCATCGCAGGCCAGTTCCACTGTGAATGTACGCTATCGAACTCGTAAAAGTCATAAAACTACCGAAAAAAAGGAAAAAATTAGAAGGATTAGATTTAGAATGTTAAACATGACTATGACCTACATAGGACTTGGTGCTTGAACTTTGCAGAGAGCGACCACCGAAATAAAAGGCAGTACCACTCGAGTTTGCGGTTGCAGACATACCCGCACGGGCTGCAGGCGCCTGACCATACTCGGAGACTGCAGTAATATAAAACCATGAGCCATCGAATAAAAAAAAAAGAAAAACTAAATTTTCACATACCGCCCTGCCATCCTCCACTTTCGCGGTACGCCACCAAGTTGGTCATCTCACTGGAGCCGCCATCGCCTGCTTGAACGGCAATGCTGTTGTCCGCTTGTTTAAATGCCACACCATACATGAATGGCTGGAACTGGCTATTGGTCGTCACATTGTTCGGCTGCACCCACGCAGGACAGTTGGCATCCACGCCCTCCGACAAATCGAGCGCATACATATCCAGTTGTTCCTAAGCGGTTCTATAAGTCCCTGAACATGGATAATTTGCAGGCATATATGTACCAGGCTGCCGCCCACGATGTACACTTTTTGGCCGAGAATCACGGGCGAGAAATCATTTCGGTTCGTGGGACCCTTTGGACAATTATTATTGCTGCTGTCTTGAGCGAAGACCGACGAAAGGAGCGTCAGGCCGAGGGTGGCCCAAAGGAATCGAGCCATATTAAAGGAGGGAAGGAAAGGAGGGATATGGGGTATATAGAAATGAGAATGAAGAGAAAAGAAGTGCTTGTGTTTTTTTTTTGTTGGCTTGCACCTTCATACCCAATTTCTTGTTGCACAATCCTCATGAAGTACACACGCACATTCGAACTCCATAGTCCAATTCTCCCCACCTTGTGCAACTTTCGGATCGCCACTAGTTTCACTTCTCCAGACGACTGTCTGTTTGCTCTTTTCATGTTCCTCCTGACAAGAGGTATATGGGCTCGGCCCGTCGCCAGCAAGCAAGTGCTTTGTCCGTCCTTCTTTATTTGTCAGTAGCGCCACCCCCGCATCACGAAAAACATCTGTGCGCGACTTACAACACCAGATTGGTTCGGGTGGCACAAACCGCCACAAACAATGAGCATAGCACCATCCAGCATGTTTGTGAACGTGTACTTCCATTTACGTTTTCGTTTTTCTCAGGTAGGCGACTGTTCTAGAGTCAGAACTTTTCAGATCTCGTTCTCTTCAATGCGAACTGCTGCAGTGATGCCAGAATCCGTGTTGGTGTACCAATAGCGTTCATCCATGCATCTTCTCGCTTGGGTATATGGTGCCATTCGTCGAAACGTTGAAGAGCGGAGGAGAGCTCTGAACAAATTGGAGCTCCTCGGTGCTATGATAAAGATAGTTACTGACAACAGTAGTAGACATATACTGCATTGATATTCAAAATACATGATCGTCTTTTCTTGTTAATTAATTTCAAGCGTCGGAATTACTTGTCGTTCGTTCCTTTTCCACAGCAACTAACCAACTTCTACAATACAGCTTTACCTGCAGCTCTATTTTATTCTCGTATACCATAGTATATCACTTAAATGGTCTACATTCTTTTTTCCACTTGGCTGCTTTATATTCTAGCCTTCTCTGCAATGCCTGCATACTCATGGATCGAGACCTCACTGCGTTTGCGGTTATTTTCTCATTTTCCCTTTGGTGATTTAAAGTTCATACAAGTCTCTTCCGCTTTTTCATGTGATGGTGACCTTGACAGCATCAAGCCTCCAGTATTTTTTTTTTCGTGACCATAATATGTATGAACGTGGGATCAGAGAAACAAACACAAACACGCTAGTATATATAAAAAAATATGACACCGAGAATGATAAAAGAAAAAAGAGCGCCTCAGTCATCTGATGCTTCCGCTTTGACCTGTAACATGACACCTATGTGTGCAACCATCACCATGTAATACATCCATACACATGAAAATAGGGCCAGAACCTGAAAACGATAGCAAAAATAGATGCTTTACTATATTCTGTTCCTGTGAGACGAGCATAATCTTCTTGTTTAGATTAGACAAGATAGCCACTTTAACGCAGGACCGAGACACAATATGAAGAGAGTTTTATTGTTGTTGTTGATAATAGCGTAAGATCATCATTTTAAATACACACAATATGGTACAAGGTAGTATGTTCAAAAAAAAAAAAAGAAAGGGAAAAAATAAGAAAATTTATGCAACGTTGGGTTTGTGCTCGACCACCTCGTCAGGCTTAAAGTCTTGCGAGCTGGCGCCAGCAGTGGCGGCCATCATGGGTGACGACTGCTGGTAGTAGGGCTGCTGGTTATAATACTTTTGGCTGCCCAAGTCCTGCTCCTGGCGCTCGTCATAGTAGTAGCCACCCGCACCGCCTGCATTAGGATCGCTATAGTCGTAATGCATGTCCTGCTGGGCATAGGCAGGCACAAACGGACGGGCATTCTGGTGGTTGTGAAGCGGCGAACCAACACCAGCTGCGGCCATGGCAGGCGACGCGTTAGGCTCGCTCATATCAAGCGTGTAGTCGTCGGGTTGGTGCTCAAAACCGTCCTTGTTTCGGCGGTTGGTGCGGCTGGTGCACCCAGTGCGGCGCATCAACCACGTCAGGACACCACCAATGAGAGCCAGACCGACTAAAAAAAAAAAAAAAAAAAAAAAA
>VAFG01000105.1:92638-123531 GCA_013461545.1 Syncephalastrum contaminatum
CTTACCAACACCGCCGACCACCGAACCGGCGATGGTACCTGTCTTGTTGCCGCTGTTGCCATTGTCTTGATTGTTGTTGTTCTGTTGTTGCTGATCAGACGACTGGGAGCTCTGGCTGGTATTATCGGTCTGAGACGCACTGTCGGTGTTTGATTGCTGCTGGTCGCTGGTATGGTTATTGTTCTTGTCCGAAGTAGGCGAGGCATTCTTCGAGGTCGTCTTGTCCGGGCTGTTGCTCGAGCTGTCATTGTTGTTCTGCGAAGAGGTAGGCGCGGGCGTGGCCGAGTTATTGTCTTGGGTGTTGCTATTATTGTTATTGTTATCCGAAGACTGTGAAGACTGGGGCGCATCGCTGGTGGGGGCAGCGGACTGGCTATTGTCGTTGTTATTGTTGTTGTCCTGGGATTGCGTAGGGCTGCTAGACTGCTGGGTATCTCCACCTGTGTTGGATGCTTGCGAGCCGCTGTCCGAGCCTCCTCCAAGGACATCACTCAGGAGTTGGGCCTGACATACTGTGTTTGAAAAGTAGAGGATTACAAGCGTAAACAGTAGAAACTTGGTAAACGATGGGAATTTCATGTCAAACGTAAGAGTGATATATGAGAGGGGATGTATGAGTTTTATACAAATGAACAAGTGAAAGAAACGAAAGGAAAGGAAGAGTGCCCAAGAAAAATAAGAGCAGAAGTAAAAAAGGCCCTTCTTTCTTGATTTCTGGACCCATCTTCTTTTTCTACTATTAGACAGGTATGCTATTCTGAGCTTTTAGCGTGGAACCTATTCAATCGGCGCGGCCTTGGCTTTCTTTTTTCTCTGGTATTTTTGCGCTCCACTCAGCTCAACAATGGACGATCCGTTTCCTTTGCACTGTACTAGTCTAAAAGGAGTAAGCACTTTAATGAGCCTATGCTTGTCCGTCGATCCACATCTGTTGGTCTGGCCCTTCTCTTTTTTTTTAAAAAAAAATAACATACTAATAGATAAGTTTAAAAGCTTCCTAGCATCTCTCCATATCGATACGATACGCGTAATCTACCCCCAAGGGCAGGGATCTGGGACTGTGGCTGGGTTCAATACATCAAGTCGCCTGGGTTCTTGGCATATGCCAACAGTGTGAGCCTTCTTACTGAGATTTTGAAGGACCTACACCTAGTGTCTGCTGCAAACCAGCAAGGTAGTAGTATAGGTTTCTCACTGTCTTGCAAGTGATTAGGCAGCGAGGTTGGGTTCTGAATCACAATGAGAGACGTGTCATGTAACGGCATGACCTTCTGAGTTTCCTTTAAACGCAAGAGTTATTTACTGTTTTCTGCCTAGCAACGTATAGCGTGACAAGGAAGCACAGGTTTTTTTTACGCCATAGTGATAGCTTTCTTGTGCTTCGATGCAGATGAAGCAAAAAGCATAATACAAATGAATTGTTTTTTTTTTTTTCATTTCTGAAACATGAATCGGTTTCACTTTTGCCGAGACCTTTAATCTACGTCTACCCGAAGCACAGCAGAATTGCCTCGTTCTGAAACACCCGTTCATTGTCTATAAACTTTCATTTCACCTCTTTTGCAAGTGAAAGGATAAAATTTATACATTTTATATATGAAAAATGGTTGATAGTGTCTCTTCGTTTTGGCTTCGATACTGCTATAACGACTGATGACATGAATCATAGTCCTTGAGTAGTACATATTGTATTCATACAGAAGGTCTACTATCGATGAGATCAGCTTCGATTATCGGTAGTGAGGGTAATTTTCAGTATGTATGTATGCTCTGAATGATTAAACACAGCAACTGGCAGGTGGGTATGCCACTGCGAAGATTTAAATTCTCGGGCTATATAAGACAGTCTTCTATGTTCTGACTATTTTTTCACGCCGGGAGCTCTCCAGTATATGTTTCTTTTGTGTTAAATGAGCATCAGCTTGAGTATAATGACAAATTGACCGTACGAATCAAGTTTACATACCTTTACTTCTTTACGTGATATTTTATATATGGCGTTCTGTGCTCAATGAAATAGTCTCTCTTTCCTCTCCCTCCCTCCCCCATCCTACTGAATACTCACCACTAAAAAGACAGCCACAAATAGAGATACTAATCGTAATACGGGCCTTCACCAAAGTCGGACGGGAGGGCTAACACAAGCCCGCCCTGCGTTCGGTATCAGGGGGGCACATATACGAAATAGTCATTTTCGCATCTGCCTTGTCCTTGTGAGGATAGACAATGGGAGATGACGCCTAGCAGTCTTACTGTTATTACCAAGACGACGTAATAAACTCGTCTATCATCTTATCCACTTTAGGATGGGTGTCTGCTGGTGTGCTTGAAATAGGATAAATGCATGGCCCGGGCTGAATGACGTAATGTGCACGCCAAAAAGGTACACCCAATACGTTTGCAGGTCCCTTGCAGCGTAGATCATCCTATACTGCGATCCATGCACATGCTTTCCACTTTATGAAAAGCTTCGTTTACGCTCTCTCAATATTTCAACAGATGATGAAGAGGAAACGGAAAATTAAGAAAAAGGCAAAGTAAAAAGGCTCTGTGAGGGGGCCCGTGCACTGCTTTTTCGTGCCTTCAGCAGCACACGCGGTTGTTCAAATCATGCGCGCATTCTCTCTTTTTGGCTGCGACGTTCTCTGAACCTCTTGTCCGTTTACCCCAACGTCATTACGGGCACTTCATTAGCTCTTCTTCTTTTTATCTCTCTTTCATACGTTACTTGCTTTCCTGTGAACCCATGGAGCTTTCTCCCCAGCAATTGCATTATTTCAAGCGCGAACTCATTAGCCTCGAGATTCGGCAAGAACTCGACCAGCTCAAACGCAACCCAGAGCTATCAGCCGTGTTGAAGCCCACCTCCGGCAGCGACTATCCTTACTTGCAGTACATTGCTCAAAAGTTTGTCGTCGACTTTCCTCTGCTGAAACGGGGCAGTCATGACGACTTTTGGAAGCGATGCCAAGACTTTTTGAATGAGTTGTCCAAGGTCAAACTCGACACGTACACGCCGCGCAAATCCGGCGCCTCCCAGCGCCGTATTCTCGCGTACAAGATTGAAAAACTCATGACGGTCGGTCTGTGCGCCACCGTCAAGACCGCTCAGGGCCAGGAAGAAGGCATTCACGTCAAGCCCGGTCAAGAAGACGATAAAGAAAATCAAGAGACAGACAAGCTTGCGACCTCAATCGAGCAGGACCTGACTTTGCTCGAGAATGATGATCATTATCTGGAATGGCTCGGCTTCAGCGGCCTCGACATCAACGTCATCACGGTCCGCACCGTCACCGAGAAACGCACTCTTCGCGAAAAGACCCACGCCGAGTTTATCCTTGAGACGAGCAAGCAAGGCCAACCGCCCGTCTACGTCGCGCGACGCCACGGCCAGTTTAGACAGCTCTGCATCGACCTGAGAGCGGCTTTTCCCACCGAGGAGGTCCCTTCTCCTCCGAGCAAAGCCAGTGACTCGTCCTATGACGGCAACACGAGCCACTTCCATCGCCGCCCGAGTGACCCTACCAGCCATCTTTACCGCGAAAAGGACCGCTTGCTGCTTCGTTCATTCTTGCACCGTATCGCAACCGAGCCGAAACTCGCCCGGAGTGATATCTTTGAGCGGTTCCTGTTTCAGGACCCGATCGAGCTCACGGATGCCCAAAAGGCCGATGCCGACAAGCGCCGCACGTTTGATGATGCCCGCCGCGAGGAAGAAGAGCGTTTCAAGGAGCAGGTCGACCAGCGCATGTCCGAGCTCGACGATCTCTTAGCCATGCTCAAGAAGAAAATCCTCCAGCCTGGTGGGCTCCTCGAAGTGTTTGATACCATCAAGTCCACCGACCGCCTTGAGGATCTGCCTGAGCCCCTGCGCAAGGCGTTTGAATGGGGTCGTATCAAGTAAGTAGCATGCCAAGGATATCCGTTTGTTGACCTGACGGAACTAATTTATCATCTTGCTAGCTTTGCATTCGTCCTGCATACCCAATTTGTCACTTCGGACCGTGCGTCCGAGAACATTGCCAACCTGAAACGCACCCACGCACTCATGCCCTACCGCGCCATTGCCCAGCTCCTTAAGCTTTCCAACCCCTTTGCCATGGTCAAGGGTATCCTCGACCTGTTCTTAATGCAACCTCTTGGCAGAAGAAGCTTGTTCCAAAGGTAAAAATCAGAGAATGAAGAAAGAAGAGAAGAGAGACTGAAATAGCTCATCTCTGGTAGGATTATTATGGCCAACATGAACGACGAGGTCAAAGAGTATCAGTCGGATATTACCGCGCTCGAGGCAGAGATTGGTGATGCGATCCTGTGCAAAAAAGTGCAAAACGCGGTCGAGACCCCGGTCCTCGAAGATGCCGAGCTTCCTTGTAAGTCTGACTCATCCAAAAAGCAACCTCGTATCTGACCCCGCCTACTTAGCTCTGTCCTCCGTCCAAGAGACCCTGGAAGTCCTGCGCAACAGCGACATTGAGCCAGCACTTACACCCGACCAAATAAAAAAGATTGCGTACGCAACCGATGACGCTGAGCAGCGCAAACTCGTCAAGCAGCTCCATCGTCTCTGGACTCTGTACGCCCAAAAGCGCGAGCATGAGTTGCTCATGGGCCTGGTCTTCCAGGGGGCCACGGGTGAAATGCTTCGCGAGATCTTTGCTATCTTCTACCAACCCCTCGCCGAGGTCTACAAGGCTGCCAATATTGGTGACTCGATGCAGCAGCTCTCGGCGTTCCTGGACGATCTTATTGCCTTGGTCGAGTCGCTCAATGCCCAGGATGTGCGCAACACTGCTCAGCCTTTCATCGACCTCGTCCAGCGCCACGAACAGCACTTTTACACGTTTGTCCACTCGGTGCACAAGAATGATACTTCGCACCTGTTTGACGAGCTCCTCAAGTATGTCGATGCTTGTTTCTCGCTCATCGCCCACGGCCTGCCGGGCCGTGTCGATCTCGATCAGACGGTCGAGGCCGCGGGTATCACGCCCGAGCAAAAGGTCGAGCTGCGCCAGGATATTGATGCCATCTGCGCATACCATCGCGAGCGCAAGATCCAGCATGTGCGTCGCACACGGCAGAAGCTCATGATGGGACAAGACGAGGGCGTGGAGGATGAGGCACTCAACTTTTGGCCCAACCGCAGCGAGATGCTGGGTGTCATGAACGACCTGGCTGAGCTCCAGGCCGACGACGAGGACAGCTCCGATGATGAGTCGTCCTCTTCTTCCAATAGCAGCGGCCAGGTTGCGCACGAGTTGACCATCCAGAAGCCGCAGCTCAAGGTATTGCCGCTCGTCGTGCCTCTCTTTACAGCAGCAGCAGCTGAGCTCATGGCTACCCAAGAACAACCCTCCGCCTGATCCCTTTTTATTCTATTACATACATACAGTATCACATGTACACTTTGCTTGTATAAGCACCTCCCTGTTGTATACCAATGCCCATAAAAAGTGATATCATTTCTTTTATGTCTTCTTCATGCATCGGGTTGATCAAAATTACCTATAATGTCCTCAAATAGGCCCATACCCATTGGGACTGCAATAAGCATCTGCATGTTCAAATGATCGGTTGCGGTACAACATGACGTCAAGTCCGAATCCCGTTTGTCCTGCGCGCGGTAGCAGTACATAGTAAATTCACCTTCTTTCTATTTCTTATTTCCACTTGTTTTTCCTATTCCAACAATGACCGCCAAAGCAGCAGTAGAGAGCTTAGGTACCTTGAACACGAGATTGATTGAGTTGAAGCTCATTAGCCAAGGGCGTCTTTCTTTAGTGCAGAAGCTTTTGCGTAATCCGACCGTGCGCATCAAGAACATGGAAGCGACGCGTAACAAACTCGAGAAACTCGTGGAAGATGGCGATAAGAATCTTCATTTCATATGTGGCAAGTACCAAGCCTATCATGGGGTTGTATAGGTTACTTATTTTTAATACAGACTTTGACCAAACGATGTCTTTGTATTGGATCAGGGACAAGGTCACGGGTGCGCTGACACGTAACATTTCATGCCACGGCGTACCTGGACGTTACTCCAGACTGGATCCAAACGCAAGTATCGAAAGAAAGGATGTTTGTATGATATGTAGCTGACCGTGTAGTCCTTGATTAGTTTCGGAAAGTGACTGATGAGCTGCTTCATACATACTATCCCATTGAAATCAACAAAACCATGACACACGATGAAAAGATACCCTATATGGTCGAGTGGTGGGAGAAGTCGCACGCTGCCATGATTTCACAGAATTTGACACGCCAAGGTAATACACAGCATGATACATCTCTTTCTCCTTTCGTTCCTTACACTGCGTTTTGCAGATATCCGTGCCATGGCAGAAGAGTCACCGATGCAACTGCGACCTGGCCTGGATACACTCCTCAAACTGTGCCAAAAACGCAACATCCCTTTCTTGGTCTTCTCGGCCGGTATCGGCAATGTCATTGACGAGACGTTAAAAGCACACAAGCTCATGTATCCAAACATGCACATTGTGTCCAACATGATGCATTTCAACGAGCAAGGCGTGGTGGATGGGTTTGATGACCCGCTGATTCATTGCTTCAACAAGTCAGAGTTCCAGCTCGAGACTACTCCTTATTACCCACAAATCGAAAACCGAACCAATGTCGTGCTCGTGGGCGATTCGCTCGGTGACCTCCAGATGAGCCAAGGTGTGCGGCATGATCTGTGCCTGACCATTGGCTTTTGTAACCATGATTTTGAAGCCCTTGAGCCGCGCTACATGGACGCCTTTGATATAGTCATTATGCGAGACGCCAATATGAATCCCGTCCTAGATATTGTAGAATCCATGGAGTAGATATATACGTTCCAATCTCTAACTTTTCGAACTTCAAAAACACATACACACACACAGCACACAAGTGTTTTTTCTGATTGATTATTCGGTAACGGGTAAGTTCGGGGGCAGGGGAAGAATGGCGCTAGGAACAAGAGGGAAGCGAGAGAATAAAAGAAGAACAGTGAGGAAGAAAAAAATTAAAATAGAGGAGAAAAAAAGACAGAGATAAGACAGAGAGAGAAAGAGAGAGAGAAAAGTATAAAGAAAGAAAGAGAAAAAGGAACGAAATAACAAGAAAAGGTGACGAACGAGATATGACGAGCATAACATGAATACCTCTCTTAACACACTCTCTCCAGCTTGTCTCTGTGATGTTTCTTTTGACAACCTTCTGTCTTCTTTGCTTTTGTGTTTTTGCTTTTTTCTTTTTCTTTACAAAACAATGCAGCCCTTCTTCTTCTTCTGCTTGGGTGCGGGAGAGAGGACGGCGCGGATGGCCTCGTCAAAGACGTTCTTGAGACCTGTCTGGGTCAGGGCAGAACACTCGAGGTACTTTACGGCGCCGATATCTTTGGCCATTTGAACGGCCTGTGTATAGGTGATCGCGGACATGCGCTTCTCGCGAAGACGGTCAACGGTCTGCTTGTCTTCACGCAGATCGAGCTTCGTACCGACCAGGATCATGGGTATATCGGGTGCGTGGTGGCTAATCTCGGGGTACCACTAGTAATAAAGTAATAATAGCGATAAGTATTTATGTGTATCATTGCCATGACAATACGAGCAAGTTACCTTGGTGCGCACGTTCTCGAACGAGGGCGGGCTGGCAATCGAGAAGCAGACCAAGAAAACGTCGGTCTGCGGGTACGAAAGAGGTCGCAGTCGATCGTAATCTTCTTGACCTGCCGTATCCCACAAGCCTAGACTGACAGGCTTGCCATCCACCATGACATTGGCAGAGTAGTTGTCGAACCTGGAAGCAGATGAATGAGTCAAAGGATAAGCTTGGGTCGAGAGATTGTAAGATTGAAAAATACAAAAGGATGCTTACACGGTGGGGACGTATTCGCCAGGAAAGGCATTGGTGGTATAAGAAATCAAAAGACAGGTTTTACCAACGGCACTGTATGAAACAAGAGTTAATCTAACAACCTAGACAAGTCATCATCTCGGTAGCCGTACCCATCGCCGACCACGACACATTTGATGGACTGCATTTGGATCGAGACAGAAAGAGAGGGCGAGAAGGGCAAATCTTTTATCCGTTGAATCACGCACTCAAATAAGCGCAAAAACAAGTCGGGAGCTGAATATGTTGAAATGATGTGCGTGATTTAGAAAACGACAGGTTTTTTTTACTTCTTTCATATCGAAAAGATAGAAGCACCATCATTTATTATGAATCCCACAACTCGCAACCTTCAATGCTAACTTTCGTATTTATATAATATAAATGCAAATTGCTCACTTTTTGTATTCCACTCGTTTCTCTTTTTCTTCTCCTGCTCCCTTCCCGTCAAACTCACTCACCCCCCTTTTGGGCTCCCTTTTCCCGCATAGACTCCCCAATTTTCTACCAATGATACGATCGAATTTGGCCTTTGGGCATGACGAATTCGGCCATACGCCGAGTTTATATTCCGGATGGACAGACGTCTTTTCTTGTCGATCTGTTTAACGATAGGCTCACTCTTTTTATTGCTTTTTGAGACCTCATGCAGCACGAGTTTCCAACATGTGTTTTATTATCGGGCCCTAAATCGAATGTGTTGCAGAAAAAAATGTGTCCGGTACATACAAGGTGGGTATGTTTTCTCAGAAAGGATCCGTATTGGTCAGAAAGATCAACGTACATGAGACGCTCTGGAAGTAAATGCATCGTGAGGCAATGTATGCGTATTATTGTTTCTAGTCACAGACGAAGACAAGGTCCTTATTGCATATCGTATATCTTGATGCCACTTGCTATATATTCCTGTTGAGCTGCACGTGATACGTGCGAGCCACTCACTCCGCATATGCAGCTACTTCAGGAAGGAGAATCATTTCTTTTATTCATCATAAAGTGCATCATTCCACTGTTTCGCAAACCATTACGTATCTACACCTGTAGAAATTGTCGTGGTACAGTTCTGCGGAGCAAAGAGTGGGCCGTGGCTGAGGGTCCCGGCATAATGTAGACGTAGGTGCTGAATATTTGTGTTGTTACTATTGCCTCATACTTTCCCCAAGACTAACCATGCGACTTACATATGTGATACATGCTGTTTTCTATATAGCACTTTGATGCTGTTCATTATCTTTCTAAAACAAAGTTGCCAAATGGTATAGTACCATGTCATGCACACTAAATGCATAAACGGCAACACTCTTTCTTTCCAAATCGAGCCAAGCTGGTGTAATCTCATCCTGTTGCTTTACACCTACCGTACCTGAGCAGCGGTGGGATATCTATGTAACTACGCCTAGTTGTCCGTCTGCGGACGAGCATTTCTTTTGTAGTCAGTGAGCTAATATGACTAATGAACTTAATTCACTTTTACATTTTTCGCTCGCTACAGTCTTTTTCCCACAAGAGAGACCGTATCATGTTGTTGTTATTGATATATGTCGATGGAAAGGCAGCACTAAAATATCACGATTCTAGTACCTTTGTGCTTCTTGTTGGACCCGATCGCCCATCAAGGTATAGGACAACGTGCTTATGATAGATACGCCACACTGTACACTGTATACCATAGAGCATAAAACGTTCTAGCCACCTTTACATAGTGAGACATGCTTATGAATGCGTGATCTTAAAACTAGAGCTTTTCTATAATGTCCATTTGGTTTCCCCACAGTTTCCCGTTGTTTTGCCGCCATCATAAAATTCCAAATTCAGTATAATAATGAGGTGTATCCTATCAAGCTTGGAGTCAATTTGCCTAGAGAAGGGAGTGATCAACAGTGTTTTTGGCAACCAATATAGCTGCATTGAATGATGGGTGACGAAGATCCTTTGTGACATGTTTGGTAATTGGAGCGATACCCAAAGAAGGAAACTTCCAAATCCCGGTAACTGACATAGACCCTTCCCTGTTTTCTTTTTTATTCATCAGCGTCTTCCTTCTTTCCCGGTCTCATGTTTACCCTTCTACAGAAGCCAGTCTTTCTTGAGTTAGATGTTAAGGAAAAAAAGACAGAATATATACACTATGAAGCTCCTGTCAGTGAAAAAAGAAAACGCATGAAGTTTTTTTTTTTTCATTTTTACAGAGAGACGTGAGCTCGGATTAATACGGCCGGTTGTACGAGCGGGAATGCTGGATTCCTTCCTCTGTTTCTTTGGATTCCAACCCACAATAATCAACCATTGCACACACCATTCACCTTATTCTCTCTTCTTCACCTTTTTTTTTTTTCTTCTTTTACTACCCTTTTCTCTATTTTGACAGTGATCTATTTTGTTAGGGGTGATGCACGCCACAGCAATCACAGCAGCCACCCCGCTCCTCTTACTGTTTCTCGGGCTGCCTTTTTCTTATGCACACCAGGTCGTTGTGAACTGCACTTGGCCTTGTCCGGTACAGGGCGATGTTTGTGTGGTTACAAACACAACCGTCCAATGTGGTCCGCCGCGGAACTCACAGTATGTTTAATTTAACTTATTGTTTTGAATCATTGACACTAAAGAACAACAAAAAACCTTGATTTATTTGTGAAAATAATAGATGGGTTCTCTCGCAGCCGACACGGTCACCTGTTTTTGTGGGCGAGATTGCTCGTCGTCTCACGCCATGCGTTACTTGCCCTATGCCCAATCTTCCCGAGCAAGGTACACAAGAGGTGTCCAACAACCAGACAGTCATCGCTTGGCCTCCAAGCGACCCTGGACGGCCGCTCGACACGTTCCTTAGCGACTGCGACGAGGCTACCTTCTGCGACAATGCAATGTGCACAGACAAGATTCAACCTAACGGCCAATGCGTGTCTTCAAATCAATGTACCTCGAATCGGTGCGTTAACGGTACCTGTGCCAGTTCCTCTGCGGCGTCGACTGCTACCGGAGACGACCCGTGGGCAACCTCTCACGTTTCTTCAGACAAATCGAGTGATACAACCCACCGTGCTATTATTATCGCGGTCGTTATATCGGTTGTTGTCCTGTTGGCCTTACTTTCCTACGTGTTCTACTACCTCTACCGAAGAAAACGAGCAATGGCCGCCGCTGCTGCAGAGACAACAGCTGCTTTTAACAAAGACGTCACCTCCCGATACCAACCACCATCATCACAAGCCATCCCTCTAGCATCATTATCATCATCTACACCTCAACAACAGCAGCAACAGCAACAAACAGCCCCTTCTTCGCCTTCTCCTACCTCTTCCACTTGCTCTCATTCTTCTTCATCGCAGCAACAAAATCAACATAATCAACATCATGAAATATCGAATCCTTCAAGTCATCTGGATACGCCCACCCGTCAACAGATGCAGCTTCAGTATCAATTGCATCAGCAGCACTTCCATGCTGGATCCGATTTACCGTCACAACATCCTCCTCCTCCATATTCTCCATAGCACCTCACCTCCTTCTATCCTCTCGAACTTGCATATCATCCTTTACCATATCTTGTACTACTTTTCTGGAAAATATACTCTTCTGTACCATACTACGGATTTTACCATGCTGGGCCGATATGTATGATGGATAATATTAGCGGATACTATAATCTTCATTAACCGGATTGGTTTATATAGAACTCCAGAGGAGAGAATGTAGAGGAGATGACTGTGTATGTGCAAGAAAATGAATGATTTTAAGGTTGGCTGCATGGTGTAGGGGTCGGGGGACTTGGGCTTTTGGAATGTTAGAGTACGATCTAAAGTGCTTTTTGCTGACAGAACTTAATTTTGCTGTTGCTGTTGGCTCATCTGGACGTCGTCGATGATTTTCTGCAGGCGGGAGCCAAAAAGGAGTCTCTTTTCAGGGTCGATCATCAGGTGGTGGCGCGTCAGGAACTCATCGACGAGGCTGTCGATGTCGTTCTCCCGGCGGACCACAATCTCGGCGTATACGCCATCGGCAATCTCCAAACGCATGGTGAACATGATAGGGTTTGCTTCTGGCGGTGGCGTTTGAGCCGCAGCTGGGGGTGCCGGAGGAGCCTGGGCTGCCGCAGGTGCGGCTGGCTTGGTCGCCCATTTCGAATCGGCCGAGCAAGACCCGGCCGAAGCCCACTTGGATGCAGCAGAGCCGACAGACGGCTGCTGTTGTTGTGGCGGCTGAGGTTGATAATGAGGTTGAGGAGGAGGAGTAGGTTGTTCGTATGTCTGGAAAGGCTGCTGAGGAGGCTGTTGAGGAGCAGTCCGCTGTGAGGTGGGAATTGGATTGGACTGCAGGTTCTCAGGGGCCCATTTGGACGCCCTCGAAGCCGAGGCCCACTTGGAATCGTTGGAGGTCGTGCCTGGACCAGCCACGCTGGGGCGAGGAGCAGCAGGAGCAGGAGCAGGAGCAGGAGCCCGATTGGAGGTGCTGGACGGGTTAGAGGTTTGCGTGGGAGTGCTCCAGTTGGAGGCAGGGGTCGATGAGCCAGCAGGCTGCTCCCAGAACGGCGCGTCAGCGAGTTTGGAGGCGCCCCAGGCATTATTCGCAGGCTGGCGGATGGTGGAGGGTCGCGGGGGTCCTTGTGGTGGTGGAGGGGCATAATTATTATAACCTCCACGAGAGGAACCGCCGCGTGCACGGCCGCCGCGTCCTCCTCCTCGGCCACGGCTCGAAGGCGGTGGAGTTGCTCCTTCGGCACGCTTCTTTTTGGAATTCTTGCCTGTGCCTGGCGGGTTGGGCACCTTTTTACCGGAGCGCTGGGCTAGGATGTACTCTTCCGAGACGGGCTTATAGTTTGCGCCCTTTCGGTGAAGACCGCCGCTGCCGAGGCCACCAGGGCCCACCCTGGCATTGGGATCAATCAGCGAATCCCAACCCATTTTCGTAATGTTCAGCTCGGGCACGCCGGCGTCTGTGGCGGTCGTGCCACGGCTTCCCCAGCTTGTCATCTGAAGGGGCGCATACTCTTCTTCTTCCGAATCGTAGTACTCGTCTTCGTCGCTGTAGACTGACATTCTGTTTCTGTCTTTTTTGTTACCTATTTGACAAAGAAAAAATGCTGTAGCTGTAAAGAAGTAGAAAAGAAAATACCGTTCCTTATTCAAAGCCCGTCAAAGCCAATTGAGACGGTTTCAATCTTTCTCTGATTTTCTTTGTCACCGCACAACCATCATTGGATATAAAATATATAAAAGAAACCCCTTTTTTGTAATAGTACAAGCAGAAACAGCAAAGAACACAAAAAACAAAGCAAAAAGAATGAAGAAAAAGGAAAAGGGGATACTATGCAAGATTCGCAATAAAGCTTTTGATGTCCAGTTCCTCTTCCCGTGGCTCCAGCTGAAGACTGCGGGTATAGAACACCTGATCGTCCTTCTCGCCGGTCTCTAGGCATTGCAGCAGGTATCGCTGGATCTCATCCACTTCTTGGAGTTTGTACGCGATCTGGAACTGGTCGATCTCGTTAAGGATCCGTGTGATCTTGATATACTTGTCAAAATTGATCAGCTGCTGTCCGCTTGGGGACGTCCGCTGCTTTGAATTGCCGTCGTCAATAAACGTCATGTCGGTCAGGTACACACCCAAGAACGGCAGACACGGCGCCACGGCGTTCTTCAAGCGTCGACGGTACTCGGCAAAGTTGCGGTCCGAGTCGGTCGCTTTGTAGATCGGCTCATACATGTTCTTGTACTTGGCTGAGACCATCTCCCACGTTCGCTTCAGTCGCGCCACGCTCGTTGATGCCAGCGCAGACCGGATCGCCATCAGCGTGTTGTAGTTGCTCAATTGCAAGCAGCACTAATTTCAATATGAGCCACGGAATCCAACATGCGTTCCCTTTTTGATCACTTACATCGCCTACTTTGATCCAAAACTTAATCATCTGGGCGCGCTTCTTGAATTCAGACTCGCGCAGGATCGTATCCGTCACCCAGCTCGTGATCTGCGTGCTGCGCTGTATCATGGCCTTGACGTGCACCGCGGAGCTCTGGCCCACCTTCTTCTTGAACTCTTGCCCAATCATCTCGTTCGGCTGGATCTGGCAAAACAGCGAGCTCTCCATCAACGTCAGCTGGCGCGCAATCTCTAGCGGCTCGAAGTCCAAGACCGGCAGCCCCGTCAGCATCGAGCCTTGGCTCATAGTCTTGCGCAGCGTGTTGCGCAGCGAGCGCGCAATGCTGGGCGTTGGCGGTGCGGCCGACGATGACGACGCTTCGGAATGGTCCTCAAAGAGCGTCAAGGTGGAGGAGAACAGGGACGACCCGGAGGCGAGCGACAAGTGCGAGCTGCTCGCGGCCTTGTGAAGCAATGGCCGCTGCGGTATCGTTTGCTGTTGGAGCTGCTGCTGCAGCTGATGTGCATCGTGGTGGCTATTGTTGGTAAACGACATTTTGCGACCGGTGACGACCGATCCGCGCGAGGTGAACTAGTCAAAGAAGTCAGAAAAAGAGAACAGTAAACGGTGGTGGCTGCCATATACCTTAATACGGATCAGCTCTAGCATACGCTTCGCGGGGCCCGGCATGGCTTGCGACATGGTACTAGTGGCGAAGTCGACGAGCATGGACTCAGTGCACGCATCATGCTCATAGCTAAAGTACATCTCTAGCCATGTCTTGGTAACATTGTAGACGCGCAAGCGCACGGGGAGTAGCACGCGGTTAGTCCATGCCAGCATGTCTTCTTGCGAGAGCTGCTCCGGTGGGCAGATGCTGAAACGGTTGATCAAAAGCTGTACAAAGATAGTTGGGGTTGTAAACAGTCGAAAGTTGTAAAAGAAGGCCCGCGTAAACAAGAGTTCTGAACAATGGATTAGGACAAGACCGTCGATTGCTTCCTCCAAAGCTTTACCTGGCGATTTCTCGTGCTGGGTCAGTTTTTCGACAAGCGCTTCAACGGTTGCGCCCGTCACTTGGCCTTCAGCGTTATACATCATCTCGTCCTCCGAGAAGGCACGCTGCTTTAGGAACCAGGGGTCGTTGGCAGGGGATGGCGTTACCTTTGAAGTAAAACAGATCAGTCGAACATGTCTTTTCATGCAAGGCGAAAAGAGGATCAGCTTACTTTCTCGGTCGGCGTGGGCTGCATCACGCTGTCGCGCCGTTCATTCATTGAAAGCCAGGACGATGTGCGTCGCAGACGAGGATCTTGGCTCGGAGATGGGGTATCATGATGGCGCTGCTTAAGCGACATGCGAAAACCAGACACGCTCAGTTCACGGGGGCGACGTGGGCGCTGATCAATAGTAGGGGTCGATTTGGAGCTCAAAAGCTTGAGTTCGGGCGGGTGCTGTTGTTTGGGAGGAGGTGGGGGCGGGTAGTGTGCATTAGTTTGGTTGGGGAGGGGCGGCAATTGCTGCTGATTGTACTGTCTCTCAGTCTCCAGGACAGGGCTCATAGTTTCCGGGGTGGTGAGCGGCGTGTTGTTCATGGACTCGAGGGACTGCCGCAGCATGTTGCTCGCACTGCTCGTACGGTTCGAGCTCGCAGACGAGACCCGGGCGGGCAGCGTGTTGCTCGCGTTGGAGCGGCGCACATTGTCGGACCGACTGAGCTTGCTCCCGTTACTGCTTCGGCCGGTCAGGCTCGCCTTGGACGAAGCACGCGGGCGGCGCGGCATCTGGGTGGACTGGGATGTGGTTGGCATGGCAGGTGCAGCAAAATGGGCACTTTCTTTGGTAGGGATCGCGAGGTTCTCGACGTCATTTTCATCCGTGACAGTGGGCAGGTTCTGCTGTTGTGATGATGGAGTGCGTGCGTCGTATTGGTGTTGGAGGACGTTGAGTGCAGTGGCTTTGCGTCCGAGGATGCTCAGGGTCTGGTTGCGGCGCGTGTCGACCGAGTTCTCGAGGCGTTCACGCATGTCGTTGACGTTTTCGTCTGTCGTGGGTGACTCCACCTGGAGACATGCACGAACACGTGCCGCGCTCTCGTTTGTGGTCCGAACCACGTTTTCGCAGCTCTGGCGGATGTGGTCAAAGTCTTGTTGCGCATACTGCCCACGGGGCCCGGCCAGTGCACGGACACCAGTGACCAAGGCGGTGATGGCACTGTAGACACTCTCCTTGGCCAGGACAAGCGCAACCAGATGCGGGTCCTCTGGAATCACAGAGTAATGCTTATAGTCCAGATCACCCACGTTGGAGCACACGTGTTCGACCACGGCTAGGAACGTGCGGATAGCCTCCACCCCTTTGCGCGTCATCTCGAGCATCTCCGTCGCCCGCTGTCGATTCGCCATGTACTTTTCAATCGTCGTCAGCAGACCCGTCATGAGCTCGTCGATTGTGGCCTGGTGCTCCAGTAGAGTCTGGAGAATGTGCTGCGCGTCGGACAGAGGCACGGCTTTGGCGATCAGTGACACGCTCGACAGGCGCGCATCCACCAGCTGCTGACGGAGTGACGAGCTGGATGTCGACTCGACTGATACTAGAGACGAACGTGGTGACACGGCATCCTCTTGCTGATCGTTGGTGTTGTCGTCTTCTGAACTCGTCGAATCTTCCATGTCGTCGAGAGGAATACGCCTCAAAATGTCCTCAAACCCGTCCATTTCGCTGAGAAGCTGATTCGCGAGCGCGGGCACCTGCTCATCCAGCGGTTCGTCCGACTCGGGCACTGCCTGCAGCTCCTTGCCTTTTAAAACCAGTTTGCTGAGCGTGCTGAGGATCACCTTGCGCTGCCGTGCCAGCTCTGGATTTGCTTTTAACAGAGGTGAGTCGTTGCTCACTGTGTTGGCAGCCGTCAAGACCGCCCGGATTGAAGATACGACTTGAAAGATCACGAGCTGGATATTGGATGATGCCGGTAACGCGCATGCATCCACGAGTTCGGACATGCGTCGCGACACGTCCTCCATGAGCGTATCCCATGCGGGTATGAATGGAGATGGCCTCTCGCCCTTGCTGGGCCCTTCGATATCATCGTTGCCGACCGGTCCCGACCGGCTACGTCGTCTGTCCTCGCTCAACAAGGCGCGTGCCAACTCGACCCTGCTCTGCATGCTTGGCGTCTAAAGTAACAAACAATGGACCAAACACAAATAGAAAGAAACGCTGAGTTCTCCATTGTTTTGATCATTTTGTATTTTTCCTTTACCTCGCCGTCTTCACGGGAAGACGCATGCTGGCGCCAGGCCTCGTATTCCTGCTGGGATTGCTCGTCGTCGAAATCTGCGCTGTGTCGCACGGCCTCGCCGATGCGACCCACGTAGTTGCTTGGAAACCATCCACGGACGCCACCCGACGAGCCGTCCCACCAGCCGGAATCGTCGCGGTTCAGGACTTCGATGATGGCACCTTTGCGGAAAAAGAGACAGGATACGGCTTGATCGGCTGGTGCATTCGTGGGCAGATAATTGTGGAGCGCTTGCACAAAATGGGACGTGAGCGTCGATGGTTCGGGCGGTGAGGCGTTGCGGGGTGAGCTGGGTAGTGAGGACGGCGGTGAGAGTGGTGAAGGATCGGTGGGCGGTGGTGAGGTTGGACTACTGCTGGTGGTGGTGGTGTTTACGAGTGGTGACCGCAGAGTCATGAATAATATGGCATGAATAAGGAAAGGGGGGTGAGCTCGCAAGGGGCGACGAAAGAATAAGAGGATATGAAATAAAAAATAGAATAAAAAAAAGAAGTGTATGTACAAAAGGTGAGAAGAAGAAAGGAAAGAAGAAGAATCGGTGTCCGCCCAAATGGATTGTCTGCTTTTTTTTTCGCTTCTTGCAAAAAGGGGAAAGCGGGCAGCTGTAGGGTGGGTTTAATCGTGCTACTGAAAAGGGTTCATCAGGAGCAGAGGGGAAAGGGAGAAGAGTGTAAAAAAAGAAAATACGGGGGTTGATGTGGGTTGAGCAAGAGTGAGAATGCTGTATGATGTGTGGGTTGGGTAGGTGTGGATGGCAAATGATATTCCTCCTTCTTTCTGGATCGACAATGATCATTCCATGCCTGTAGACTGTATTATTTATTTCCAAAGTCTTGGGTTTCATGTCCTGCTTTTCTCCCTTTATTTTGGTTAAAGTGTCTGTCCATGATTCGCTTAACGTCATATCCACGCTAATTCAGCACAGTGTCACCAACCCATTTTTTCCCTTTTCTCTCGCGATCGTGTTGAACAAAAAGAGCTGGTTCCTTTGCCACCCCATTTCAGCCAACATATTACATCACAGACTAGAAATGGTCTTTATCCGTTCTATGTCCCAGTTTCTTACACACCTTTCTTCTGCGTGCCAAGAAATGCTCGTTTACTTTTCCAGAAACACCTTTAGGTTTTCTCTCTCATTCTTCTTTGGCACCTTCGGTGTGTGTAACGTGTGACCATATTGATGGTGGATGAGAGGTGGGCTCTTTGACATCCAATTCTTTATTTTTTTGTCTCTCCACACATGCTTGTGTGACCATCGGTGACCTACCCTTACGGGTCTCTCTTCTGCTTCTCCTTGCGTGGTTTGACCAAAGTTGGAAACTTTCAGGGTGCAGATGTTTGCCGATCGCATCAATAAACACATACACACACTGCGTACACACACTGCCCCATCGTTACGAGATCATCATCACAGTGTGGCGTTGATGCAAAAAAAAAAAAATAAACAAAAGAGAATAAGCAGGTTGAGAAACCCTACCCCCCCCTTTTTTTTTTACTATTATTGTACCTCTGTTTATTTCTGTTATCTTTGCCTTTCTTGTCGGTCCAGAAGACGCGACAGTTTCGTTGTGCGAAGCTCCGCGCGCCTCAAATTTGAGTAATGAGCCTTATCATTCGATGTCTGCAATTTCTCTCAGTTCGTCGCTGTAAAATCAGCAGCTGATTTTAGTTAATTATGTACTAACCTCGCCGTGCATTGGAAGTATAGCGCTGCATCCACACATTGTCATTGATATAGCTGCGATTGCTAGATCTCTTTGTGCTGATATCGCGGGACATGTGTTTATGCATTTGAGGAACCAATATATGTATGCCCATTTTTTGGCTCCTCCATCATCAGAAGCAATCGATCGGTAGATGATACACATCAACTAGCGTATTGCGCGCGCACCAGGGATATCGGCGCAATTTTGATCCTTCATTCCCCTCTTGCGTGTTGCTTTTGCCTCCTTCTTTCGGATGAAAATCGATGAGATTATATTATGTGAGATGTAACTCGATCACTGTTGCGCAATAATGGTGCGTGTGTGACAAGATTGGCATGCAGAATGACCCAGCTGCCTCATGCAGCACGATGCAAGAAAAGAATAGTGATATTGATGTACATGCGCGTGTGTCAATAAGCATTGTCTGTATTATATTGCCATGTGCTTGTAAATTGAGGACAGACGGGTTCCATGCGCGCCATCACTTTAAAGTTTAAATTGCGTGGATTTCGACTCAAGGAGGGGTACTGCCCTTCTTTGTGCCTTGCAGATAATACTTCCTTATCTAAAATTTTTGACAGGGAATAGAGATTGAAACATTGATAATGAGGAATGCGTGTGATGATAAAGTTGAGGGTGGTAATCATCCTTGTTATATGTTTTGATTGTTCGGAGAGGAAATAGTCTAATTGGCTGGCTACCGCTGATGTTGAAGGAGTACTACCTTCAGTCCCATAATATGCTCCAATGCGACTACCACACGTAGGCAAGCCACTCTTTTTCAGGAAAACCATGAAGGTCTCAGAATCATCTCCGGCGAATGATGCTAAAGCGAACAAGTACTTTTACATATGCTATTACCTATTGTTCACGTCATGTCATATAGCACGAGAACAGTGACATCTGACATCTACAAGGGGATCACGCATCTTCTTTTGATCGTGCTTTAGGTTACATATAGGCGGGAAAAATAGTCTAACCACTGGTAAGCGTCTTCGGCGTTACGTATTTGCTCTTTTCGACACAGGATACCCATTTGCGCTCTCCACATTTATTGTTACTCCACATAGAATAGCGCTAGCCGAATGCCAAGAACAATGCTCGGTGAGTCTATTCACACGTCCCACATTCTGGGAAACCGACATGGCACGGGCTTGTTGTCTCGATCGTACTTCGTAAAATAAGAAGTATAAAAAGCATCAATTTTCCGATCGATTGGCTAAACACATCCTACGATGTGCCCGTCCCTTTGCGATCCAAACTTCAAACTTCCAGAAGCATGCATGATGGCACAATAATGCGCTTAATTTTCAGATGTGATACAAACCATGCCCTGATTACGTGATTTAGGCTTGCGATAGGTGAAACAAATCGCATATGTCGATCATTTGGGTATCACAAAGTAATTCGAGACAATCGGATGGAGCCGCTGCATCTTAGATATCATATATGTAAAAGTACGATCGCTGTATTTGTTCATCTACTTGTAGTATCAATGCATTAGTATGTGTTTTGTCCTATGCAAACAATACAATCGCTGTATGACGCGAACGTGCTGTCTTGAGATCTTTGAAAGAAAAGATCATTGAAAAATCCTCTTTCATTACGGTTGTTTAGTTTAAAGTGGAAAAATAAATAATGAGCAGGAGAAGGTCGGCACAGCAGACCCGTTATGGATTTTTAATACAAAAATAACGAAAGAAACCCCTGGTAAAAAGTTATGGATATCTACTGAAACGAAAGAAAAAGAGAAAGATGACGCAACAGATGGTGCTTAAAGAAGAAGGGAGAAAGAGAACAAAATAAGTATACAGTAAAAAGGGTTTTAACCAGTAAAGATCTTGAAGATCAAGTAAAGTGTAGCACCGCAGAAACGGATCAAAGAGAGACCAGCAACACACCACAGGATCACACCAAGGTAAAGCGTGCTTCTGGCTTGATAGTCACCGAACCACTTGTAATCGGCTGCGCTGGTGATCACAACAATCAGGATCAGGTTGGAAATGATCCAGAATAGAACCAGGCGGGTACGGAAAGAGCGGTAGTAATCTTCTTGCTTGGTTTGAGCATCGCGGTGCTCCTCGTGTGGTTCGGGCTTGCGCTGCAGCTCCATGCAGGCTTCCTCGTAGGCCGCATTCAAGTCCTTTTCTTCCGTTGGCAGTTCGACTTCGGCCGTGTGTTCACCCGCCTCGTCCTTGTTGTGTTTGACCACACCGAGATCGGTATTGACCTTGGAGTCACCCTTGGTACCCCAAGAAACGTCGTGAATATTACAGAAAGCGTAGACGTTTAGCACGTTAATGTAGCTAGGGGACAAGAAGATCTAAAGCACTAAGGTAAGTTATGTGACCCAGCAACCCAAATCCAAAACTTACGTATTGCACAAACGAGGTGAACATGTGCCAGGGATCCATAAACATGAAACTGGCAACGAAGTACATGACGTAGGTTGCGCAGACCGAGACGATAATATTGCGGAAGAGCTCTTGACCAAGCATGGCTGTGATCGACCCGTGTGAGTCCTCGATGGCAGCTCTGACGCCGACCACGGTAATCCAGACGGTGGCAAACATCATGTAGCCCATCACGAGACCAAAGAAGATCATACTGAGTGTATAAGCCCACTTGGAACCCTGAGGACGGTTACCGAGAGCAATGATGAACTGGATAATCATCAAAAGGCAATATAGATAGTTGAGTACAAGATGGATAATGTTGGCGATGGTTCCCGAGAAGGGCTTCGGGTCGAGCTCGTCTGAGCCAAGGGCTTGAGTCAGGATGTAAAATGTCAGGTAGAAGTTGCCCTGGATAGGAATCAGTGTCTTCGTCTTTTTCTTTCATTGTGTACTTACAATGGCGAACCACGAGAAAATCATATTGATTGTGTTGTAGAAATCTTCCACCATAAAGATCAACTTGCGGAAGAAGGAATGGTCAGACGACCAGACCTTGCGCCAATGCCACAGGGCGTAAGCACCGGCAAAGAAGGAGCCGTTGAGCCAACGACGACGCTGTGAGATCAGTTCAGGCACGCGGTCAGGCACATCGGTTTCACCGTAACTGCTATTGACATAATGCAGCACATAATGAGCGTGCTTCTTGGCTACCAGCTCGTAACACAGAATACGATCCTCGGCGAGGTACATGTTGGCAGTAAAGATATCGGCGTCACCACCATGCATCGTCTCACCCAAAAAGTACTTTTCGAGAGGACCATGGCCATTCACGTCGTTCTGGAGCGCGGTATACCGGTAAGCTGAGAAGGCACCGGGCAAAACGGAAATGTAGCCAAAAACAGACTCGAGGGGCTTGTCCAAAATGTTGGACATTTTGTACTCAAAGTTCTGGGCAGCGACGAGCGGATTCAGCAGTGCGACACCAGCTGTGCCTGAAATAGAATATGACATGTCAGCATGATGTTGGTTATGTCCCATAAAAAAAGCGCTGTGGCATACCTGTCATGGCACGGATTTCACCACAAGCGCCGGCAATGTTGGAGTTAATATCAAAGGCCTTCCAGAGGTGATAGATGGATGTGCCACCGGGGCGAGTACCAACATCGATAAGGACGCACACATGGGGGTTAATTAGGGGACCAAAGGCTTGGAAGAACCAGCGATGAGAGTTGATCTTCTTTTGGTTCTTTTCCTTCAAACAGAACAGCATTTGGCAAGGGGTCAGGCCTTTGTCGGCGCCTTTGAACTTCATCTCAGGATCAACAGACAGCTGGGTCGTGTACTATAATGCAAAAAGCATGAGAAAAGACGACCATCCGGGCTCATACGAGAACTTACCTCATAAATATGAGCCGTTACTTCCTTTTCACCGACCACATTCTTGGCCACGCCTTCTTGGTAGACACCTAGGGTGGCCAAAAGGTTCAGGGTACGGTGATTGATCTTGTTACGACCGTCCGAAACAACACAAACGGTGACCTTTTTCCAGCCTTCGGGTCCCCAAGTCTTGGATCGATCGCGGCCACATAGATGAGCAATGTTTTTCATGACACCGTGCATAGTTCGGGCAAACAGGACCTCGTCTTCCTGCAGATAAAAGGAGAAAAAAAGATAAGCATGATGCTGTATAAGAATAGGTTTGTGTAACATACATTGTACATGGTCAGGACAATGAATAATTCGGTGTGGCGTTCAAGCAATTGCTGGCGGAGGGTATAGCCTTGACTGGCAAAGTCCTTCGGATCACACGTCGCGGCGGTGTAGCGCATATGGGTAAACTCTTTGGTGTCACGCTTGGGCACCGAGCGCAGCAAGCGAGTAGGCACCGGACAGTCCAGTACCAAGTTACCGCGCGTGAGCTTGACCTTCTTGGCTGTGTTTCAAAAAATTAATTAAAGTGGGACACTTGGGTCGCCAACTTACTAGTCTTGTAACGACGTGGCTGACGACGAGGCGCACCACCGTACATCATGGGCGAGCCAGGTGCACCACCAAACTGGGGATGAGGAGAACCAGACGACTGGTCATTGAACGGACGTCGAAAGTTCATTCCTCTGGAATCAGGGGTACCGGGAGCCCCGGGAGACATTTGCGAGTGTAAGAGAGGTTGATTGTCGTATCCGGGTGTGTGAAAGGAGTCCTGCTCCGAAGGATTATACGGATCACCAAATGGCGATCCTCGGTCCACATGGCGCGGCGAGAAGTGGGTCTCTTGCATGGGATATTGATTGTGCACCGGCGGTGGGCTCTGATGCGGATACATTATAAGGAAAGGGATGCGACGTATGAGCTACGCCTGCGAAAAAGATCAAAGGAAAGGAAGGAAAAGAAAAGGAAAAAGTGGAAAAAGAGAGAGCAAAAAGGACTGGAAAGAGAGAAACAAAAGTTGAAGATCTTATTTTTTTTTTTTTTTGGATTCGAGGGCTAAAGTTCTTTTGATTGATTGAGTAGCAGCAGGAATAGTACATTACATTAGAGCGTGTTGCAATGTGCCTGTGCCTATGCCTGTACCTGTGCATCGGTGTGGGCACAGGTGTGCTTTTGGCAGACAAAAGAAGGAAAATTTAAAGTGTAATGATGTGTAACCCCAATCAGGGAACACAAAGACTGCAGGCTAAAGACTTTGATGAGTTCCCATACACGGATAAGCGGTTTTCGTTCTGGTTTGGTGTATGTATCCTAAAAGCGTTTCTTTGGGAAAGGAGGTGACCAGTACCTCGTTCGCCTCAGGAGAAAGGGAAAAAAAGCATGCAAGGAATAAGAAAAATAGAAAGTATCTATCCAAACAAAACGAACAATAAAATTGAGCTGTTCCAGCCGAAAACAAAAACAGATCATATAAGGTTGGCTGGCTCAATGATGCCGTTGCACACTCAAGCTTTTGGCTTATTATAACCTTACTTATTTTATACGGTTACACCTTTCACTTATGTCTCTGGAAAGAACGCACACACTCTATCACTTTTTAAAAAGGCTTATTGTATTCATCTGCTCATCTCGAGGAATGGACATGAAGTTTGTCGATTCCGTTATTCCAAGCAAGGAAAAAAAAAGAGAGAGGAAGCAAGTTGGATGAGGGGTCAAAGTAACCATGAAAGAAGAGTAAATCAGGAACATACACAAATACTTAATTATCTATTGCAATTGGGTAAATTGGCAAGCCAAAAGTGGAGGGTTCCTGACGGCCAGGTCTCCTTATATAAAATGCTGATTTTTATGACGCCACTCACTCAGCACGTATTCTCGTTTACTGCATCCACCAGAAAAGGCTTGTGGTTTTCTTGATTGTGCCGTCAATATCCAGCAGTCGTGTAATCGGGATTTAAGCTTTTTAGTCGTCACTTGCATCAATTCCTCCCGCCTGATAGACAGCTCCACGTTGGTTAATTGAGCTTACCAAATGAAGACTTGTCTTGTTATCCCTTTCGCTTTATTTTGCTCTTTCTAGATGCTTAAAATTATAATAGTCCTCGCAAACTGAGTCAGCCTCTGTGGTATTTTGAAACGATACAAGCTTGCAAAATTGCATTCGTAGGAGAATCTACGTTCTACTTGATTAGCATGTGAACATAAAGGCTTCGTTCCCACAATGCCCACTCCTATATTCCCATGATACTGTCCTATGTTAGCAGTGTACGTAGATATACTATTAAAAAGTACTACTTAACTAACGCGTGAATTTCGCGTCACGCATACATAGCAAAAAAAAAATTGTGCACATGTGGCAAATTCTTTACCTGAAAGCTGTTATTAAATGTTATAGACGTATGCTACTCATATAGGTGGGTATGTATATACTAAAAGCATCCATATGGATACCAGCTATGCTCCATATGTTACATGAGATATAACTCGTTTTATTTTCAAAAATATGTGTCAGTTAAACCCATATAGGCGACCTTATATATTATGTATTGGATTCAGTAAACTCTGGTACTTGGTATTTAGCCCTATTGACTCCTGGCTTTGATTTTCTTCGCTTGTGGTGGCCACAGGGTCTCACTAAAATACATTTACTCGCTGGCCTTGACCATCTTCTTCGGCTGTGGCAGCCGCAGGGTCGCGTTTATCCACATTGACTCTCTGATCTTGACCGTTTTCTTCGTCGGCTGTGGCAGCCGCAGGGTCGCGTTTATCCACGTTGACTCTCTGGCCTGGATCGTTTTCTTCTTCGACTGTGACCGCTATAGGGTCCCGCTTGAATGCTTCCACTTTCTGTGCAGAACTGCCACCGGATTTAGCCTCACTGGTACTGGCGGGATTGACTGCAACTTGCCTTTCCACAGTTGGAGCAGCTTGTACACCGACAAGGAGGAAGGCGGTAGCCAGAAGAGTTAGGGATGAGAAACGCATGTTGTGAAGAGCTATATGAAACTGGATCAAATTGAAAACCGGCTTTTATACGAGATAAACGATGCATCATGATGGTACCTATGAAGTTGCCTTGTGTGTATGTCGCAATTCCATATCGGGCATGAAATCTGCTACTTCCTTACGCATGAAGCTTTTGCAGGTTTTTGAGTCTGCTGATACTTGGATAGCTGCTACCATTCTAAAGTTAGTTTGCTGTGGATCATGGTCCTGTGATTACACAGACACAAACAACAAACATAGCTGCGGTTCTTGGCTATTCATCTACAGCTTGGTTTATTTGCGCTGGTTCAAATTATGTGAATTTGAACATGACTATCATATCAAGCAGCGACATTCATGACTATGCGCTTAGTCTTTTGTTCTTCGGCACTCGCTCACATATACCTCTATAAAGCTGAGACATAGGGCATGCGTCGGGTAGAAATTAACAATTCGTCCATCGAAATGGGAGTCTACCGATAATCCGAAGAAGATAGAGCGTCAACTCTAGTCGAATCTTCATATGTTTGCAGATTCTTGCATATAGCCTTTATTATCATCGTATAATGTATCAGATGAGTTATGGGCACTCTACACGCGAGAGGTTAAAATAAAGGAGAACAAAATAAAACATAAATAAAACTGACGTGCGTACTTGCGTTTCGGCGTTCTTCGCAGTACATCATAAAGGCGCTTACTCTGCATAAACAACCTTTGCGTATGTGGTGCCAGAAAAGGCTACTCGCAACCCTTACTTCTAAATGAGCCGATAAACCCTGGTGGTTTGTATATTGACACTGTTGCCAGATACTGGTGATGCGAAGCGTTGTATGGCATTGTTTGATTGATTGATGCGATACGTACCTGCTGGTTTCGTTTCACGTACTACATGTATGCCACTCCTTATTTCTCTGCATTAGTCTTGGTTGTGGAAATTTTTTACACCATTAGCCGTACTACATAGCCATCATACGAGTCTAGTTACATATATCCTGAGTGTATTTAAAATGTGCGGTGGTGAGCATTCCATCACTCGCCCTCATTACACGTGCCACTTGAATATAATAAACAAAGGATGCACTCAAAATCAGAATATATACGTAGAATAATGTAAGAAGACATTAAATTATGTACCTCATGACATTCTATGCTCTGGTCATAACCACGTATTTCTTTTACAAACAGATGATTTTTGTATACGCGTTGTATATAAAAGGATATAGATATGCGTATATATATGTGTGTCTATTGAATTTCAGCTGAGCTTAGTCTTCAGCATACCTAGCTATTCAATCACATATGCGTGTCGATATGTAGAAATGTAGAGGTTAAAGGCTGACTTGTTACTGACCCAGGTGATACATATTTTCATGCATAAGCACAAGTATACGTGCACATTATGAACCTTCTGCAAAGACGCCGACAGTAACGCATCGTTGGCAAAGTGAAATGGCATGGAGAGGCCAAAGTCAAGTAAGGGAGAATCATTTTTACCAACAACATGCAAAAACATGCACTAATTCGTTCTAACAACTCCCAAGAACCATTTAAAAAACAAACCATGCAATCCAAGCTTCCCCTTCTTTAACTGTTTATTACGTATGTACATGTATGCGCCAGTGCCTGCAGTGAGTCTGTATAGTTGTTTATCCGTGCATGGTCGACTTTGAGTGCAGAACGCAAGACAGCCGGTTGCAAATGATGATATGCAAATATGTGTACGCAAGGGTGCCCCTTTTCTGACATATCGTGACGCTAATGATCGTCCTCAGAGAGACCGGGGCAATTCTCATCCAGATCTTGCTGGTTTTCGTAAGCTGCACCGCACCAGAAGCAATATGCATATTCAGAGCGTAGATACGTAACCAGCTTTTCCAGCTGCTCTTCCAGCTAGTCATATGAAATACTGTGAGTACGATAGTCTCTTAAAAGTTGTAGAAGTCTTACGGGCAAAGATCTCAGCTGTTCTACTTCTTCAGGCGGGTATATGTGCTTTTCTTCGTCCTCTGAGCCGTTTTCCTCCCGAATCTTTATATCCGGTTCTGTCGTAGTTTCTTCTTCTGGCTGTTCCTCTTTGACCAGGAGTGTGCGCAGGATGTTGGGCTAGGTGTGGGTGTTAGTAGAAGGTGTATGATGTGCTTATTGTCAGCTTCATACATACTTTGTCCTCGCCGTCGAGTTTTTCACATAGTCCAACAGCAGCATGGATCCGACGTTTGAGTTTGCCTTCTTTGGCACGAGCAGCCATTTGGTCACGGAATTCATCAGGGTCCATTGTTTTGTGTTTCTTGTTGGCTTCCTCTTGAGCTTCTGCTGCACGTTTCTTTAAGGCTGTCTGAGTGCCTAGACCCAATCGCCCTTCAGAAGCAGGCGTTAATTTGTATATCTTCAATTAAGAAGTTCTGTAATACCTTGCTTCATTTCGATGCCAATGGGTTGCTCGATACCACTATTTGTCTTGCCGAGTGTATTGCCTTTTCTGAAAACAAACAGGTCAGTTCGAACAGTGGAGGGCGCAAATGGTGTATATTACTTGTATCCCATTTTCATAAGCATTTGCATGCCCTTGTTGCCGGCATCCATTTGCTTCTTGAGACCAGCTTCTCGCGCTTCTTCTTCCAGCTGTTTCTTTGACTTGTGGTATGCCTTTTGCTCGGCCTGCCGTAGGCGATCCTTCCGGATCTGGGTGTACGTCTTCTCGTGAGCTGCTGAAGATTCAACTAGAAACTTTTCAGACATATAGTCCTCCTCTCCGCTGTCAGATCCTGCCATGGCTGAATGCGTGTGTATACTATAAAAGAGGGTATGGAAAAGGTCGGACTTGGGACCGCAATTTGCATTTGTCGTCGCGTCTCCGGCTCCAGCTCTCTTTGTTGTCTCCTTTTCCCCACTCTTTCTCTTTCTTTAAGCTTTATTTCGGCAATGAGCACCTTGCTCGCTCTCACGCGCTTTTCTGGTAATATACACACGGAGATTCTCAGAAAAGTTTGCGCCTGACACGTAATCGAACAATATTATAGTCCACCCTGGCCGCACGATGGGGTGCGCGGCACTTCGGCTCCAGTCTCGGTTCCTCAGCACAAATAAGCCGTAGGGTGAATCCGCCTTGTAATGCATGCCTCAGAGCCTAATCGTCTTTTAGACCGACCGCTGTACTACTGACGAATATGGGGGGGCCCAAGACGCTCGACGACGTTCACGATTTCCTCCACAACCTCTTCTCCGATCGCGACATTATGAAGCTGCCTCTTCAGAAGTATATGGCAAAGTACATTGCCAAGCGAAGAACTCCCAGCATACAAGAGCAGTATGCCGAAATAGGTGGTGGGTCACCCATTCTCGAGTGGACTGAAAAACAGGGCGAAGCTATGGAGAAGCTCCTCGATAAAATATCTCCGGAAACAGGTACAAACATTACATCTGCTTTTTATACGGTATATGTATTGACCCGCTGAGATATTATACGTATATAGCTCCGCACAAGCACTACATCGCATTCCGTTATGTGCAACCATCGACAGACGTCGCACTCGAGCAAATGAAGGCTGACAAGGTTGAGCGTGCCGTTGTCTTCACTCAGTACCCACAGTATTCATGCTCCACCACCGGAAGCAGTCTGAATGAACTCCAGCGTGGAATCAAACGTGCTGGTCTCGAGAATTTGAATTGGAGTATCATCGATCGCTGGAGTGGCCATCCCGGTTTTATTGACGTATGTCATTCTTGGAAATTTTCTGTCATTGCTCATGTCTATTTTAGGCAGTCGCGGGCCGCATTGAAGCCAAGCTCAAAGAATATCCGGAAGCAGAGCGCGATCAAGCCATCATTCTTTTCTCGGCCCACTCGCTGCCCATGTCGGTCGTAAACCGAGGCGATCCTTACCCGGGCGAAGTTGCCAATACAGTCCATCGTGTGATGGAGCGACTCAACATCAAGAACCCTTTCCGGCTCGTCTGGCAATCCCAGGTCGGCCCTCAGCCCTGGCTTGGTCCACAGACATCCGACGCCATCAAAGGTTATGGTAAAGCAGGCAAGAAGAACCTCCTTCTTGTGCCCATTGCTTTCACCACCGACCACATTGAAACCTTGTACGAGCTTGACCTAGAATATGGCAAGGAGGCCGAGGAATGTGGCGTGACAGGCTTCAAGCGCGCAGAGTCCTTGAACGATGACCCGACCTTTGTCCGCGCCATGGCTGATATTGTCAAAGAGCATCTCAACTCGAAGGAAAAGGTATCCTCCCTCTGGTATTTGAGATGCCCCAGCTGCTCCTTCGATAGCTGTGGTACCACGCGTGATTTTTTCAAGCAATAAAATAGACCAAGAAAAAAGTATTATAGCATCAGAGCCCTAGCCAAAATTTGCATATGCAAAATGTGGTATACCCGTATTGTATGCTCATGGACGATGGTATACGATCATATTCTTCTTCTGCTAAGCGAGCCCTAGATTCGTCCACTTTTTTTGCTGTAACTTTCGTTAATGATACGGTATCGTTTGGCGGCGCGCCTGATGTCTTTGTCTTCGAGGAAGTCCATTCTCACAAGGTGTCTCCATTTCTTGGCGACCATGCACCGATCCATTGCGTGCAGCAAACAGGGCCCCTACGCATTTCTAGGCGTACTACAGCACCTTGAAACCGGACAAGCGAAACAAAACACAGCGGTCTCTTCCTTTCATATGGATCCACGTAGGATATCGGCCAAGAGTTAGACCGGTGCTTCGTCTGACACAAAGACAGTTTGTTTCACAGGGCCAACAGTAACAACAGGTACCAGATGGATATATGTATCAAGAATAGTACCTTGTTTCACATGCAGCGAAAGATATAAATTAGAAAGGCTGGAGGATCGACAAGCCCATCATCAACTACCCTCGTCTCCTCTTTTCTTCTATACTTTATCACAATGTTGAACATTGTCAAGATCCTCTCCCTTGCCGCCCTGGCTGGCGTTGCTCTTTCTACTTCTGCTTCTGGCAGTGGCGGTGGCGGCGGTGTGTCCATCACGGTCAAGAACAGCTGCAGCGAAGCTCTCAAAGTGAAGCTCGACAATGGCGGTGACGGTGGCGGCTCGGACTCTGCCCAGGTCGGTGCCGGTTCCTCGCACGATTTCCAGGTCGACGGCAACTGGCAGGATCGTATTTTGGGGCTGCAAGAGTGGTGGCAACTTCAACAACTATGGCTCGGCCGTGTCGCTCGCCGAGTTTACGTTCAAGGGCTACGGCGGTGAAGACTTTTACGATGTCAGCTTTGTCGACGGATTCAACCTGCCCATCAGCATTGCTCCCGAAGGTGGCCAAGGCGAATGCAAGACTCCCACATGTGCTAGTCTCCCTTCGTGTCC
>VAFG01000112.1:0-12541 GCA_013461545.1 Syncephalastrum contaminatum
TTCTCGATGGTACGCTTGTCAATACCACCGCACTTGTAGATCAAGTGACCAGTGGTGGTGGACTTGCCCTGTAAGATACCCATAGCTTTAGGACTTCATTCTCATCTCTTCCAGCAGATCAGTGACAACTTACGGAATCGACGTGACCAATGACGACGACGTTAACGTGAGTCTTCTCTTTACCCATGGCTAATAGAAAGTATTATGTGAGTTTGGGGCAGAGGGTAGACGGATGTGGATGGATGGATGGATGGATGGATGGATGGATGGATGGTTATGGGTACGCACCTTAAAGTGAAAAAAAGGAAGGATCTGGTGGGCCGCGCGGCAAACGTCTACTTGTTTCTTCGAGTTCGTTCCAAATCGGGTATAGCTTGAGAATTTTTGCCATGCAGGAAAATATCCATCTATGCCTCTTTTATCTTGCAGGCGGTTTGAAAGGAGTTACGGTCCATAAAGGAAATCATGCTCTCTTATTATGTCATACACTATATACACGTAGCCATATAAATATACGACCTGCTATGGAAGGTATATATGTATTATGTATTGTCTTCATACTGCAACCGGAGCATAAATCAATGTTCTATTGCGCGCAAACACGTAGCTAGAATAAAAACTTATTTTCGTAAAACGTCAGTCCTGCAGGTCCTTGATCACGGCACAGATAGCCCTTTTGCTCAGATATCTAAAGATAGGAATGATTAACCAATTGAAAAAGCCGTACGTTCTGCTTGTACCAGTAGTTGCTCGGAAGCTACCGTCAGCGCCAAGCCCTCCAACTCAGAAAGGCGCAGGGCAGTAAGACAGCCATTGTGATCCTTGACGAGACGAAGCACGCGCTTTGCGGCTCGTTCGTCATCCATATCGAGCGAATGGACAACCAGCAACCCACTCGGGAAGCGACGCAAGCGGAAAGGTATTTGAAGCGGTTCAAATTGCTGGCATGCCTTGTACAAGTCCTCCGGGGAGATCAGGGCTACAGGCAACTTGGTTAGCTTTCCAAAGTCATTCTTGCTCATTGAATGTGACGTACCCACGCCGCGTGCGCGATTAAATACGCAATAAAGATCCGTCAGCGACTTCATGGCATTATCTTTGTCCAAAAACTTGGATAGGAAATCGCCCAACTCTCTCGCCAGTTCTTGATGGTATATGGAACCCGCTGAATTCCTGGTCCATCCTGCGTATGAGTATAACGACAGGTATCTCCATGGTTACACTTGTGAGTTACCGTGTCACTGGATCCGAGATGCCGAGTTCTAAAAAATAGGTGCGTAGGGTAGATGTCTCATCGCCGCCTATGGTTGGATCCTTGGTCATCTTGGCCGATATCGTCTCGGCCAGTTGGACCTAACGCAAGTCTAAATCCATATATGCACAGAAATAATCCCAAACTGTTGTATTACCATTTCGGTGGCCTTGGCCATCAACCGGTCTAGATCGTGAAAAGCATCCGTCATTGTTTCATTTGCTTCGAGTGTCGTCTTTTCAATACGGTCTTGGATAGCGCTAATACCAACGCCGCGCGGTGTGGAGGCTGGCTTGGGAGGCTCAATCGGCGAGCGAGGCTACGGTATATGAGCCAAACAGCGGATCAATGACGAGATGGTGTCTAGTTTACCTTTTCCCATGCACGAGCCTTGACAGCCGAACGCAGCTCAGAGAGGAAACTGGGCTGTCCGCCGTTTCGAAAGGCAATACGCACATGGGCATCGGGTTCATCAGGCGGAGTGATAGGCGTCGTAGATTCCGCAATGGGTATATTATGCGTGCGCAAGTCGGTACCGCACATTTCACATTGGAGCATACTAGGATGATTAATAAAGGTGCATGTAGGGCATGCCTGGGTGTTTTCCTGATCCGGTTGTGGTGACGAAACAGAGGAAGAAGACGACGAGGTCGAGATAGTGGTGGGGCGTTTCACACCGCAAAGCTCGCATTTTTCCTGGCTGGAGGCAGAAGAAGGCGGATTGGAGAAGGAGCAGATGGGACATATCCACGAGCTTGTTTGTTCTGCCGCAGAGGATAAAGGTGATGTAGCAGTATCAGAATGGCCCATGCTGTGGAGGTACACGATGATTTTCGGCGACGCCCGCAGGAATCCGTTCTTATTGACGTCAGTTCTTTTCTGTGCCTCTTGTCAACCGCGTCGCTTACATACATAGCCCTGAATATCACTAATACGGCTCAACGAGAGTTCGACCGCCCGCTCGGCTGGATAAGTGTTGTCGACATAGATTATGCGATGAGAGGTCAGGTAGCATACACCATTCTGGAACTGTTCTGCCTTTGTTTTTCTGAATCGTATTGGTGAGGAGAGCACAGGAGCAAGCTCACGCGAAATACCGTTCGTATAGACCGACTGAGCCTTGTTGTATAATGAGGGATTCATTTTGCTGTAAAAGAGGCCGCCATGACGAAGACAATTGTGCTCTCTCGAAGTATCTCATTCTAAAGAAGCTCGACTCGCACAGTGCCTCGCATCGGACCGTTAAAAATACGAATGATATATGTACTGTAAGTTACGTTGCATATTCGTACCTGTCTGCTTGGCGAACCCATCACCGTGGTATTTATTATCCTTTTAGTCGTACCATACTCGACGTCAATCCATCTGTCATCTGTATCGAGTATCAAGATGGGCTATGCAGGCAACAGATAATCGGGGCTAGTAGGTTATTACTTATACTAAATGGTACACAGACAAGGTTTCATAAATCTGTCTAGCGTGGCATTCATTGAAATTCGAGAATCATTTAGCGCTATGTATATGTCCGAGAAGTTGGTCTGTTGGCGACACATCCAGGTAAGTAAGTAGACCATAATCTACATTTATAAAGAAGCTGGTACTGCCTCCACTCATCACGAGACGGTGATAGAGCACACTCGATGAAAGATAAGTTATTTTCGCGACCTATCGAGAGCCCACGACTTGGCTAAATCGCTCTGATGACCAATCTGACATATCTTTTGCTGTCACTATTGAACATAAGGCTTTCCATGATACATCAGAGCAAGAATCCTATAGTCTTCTATTTTTAGATTACACAATTTTGAAAGGCCCCACCAGATTGGCATGGGCATCCACTTCTTTTAGGTGTCCGCATACATAGGATGACCAGTCTGCTTCGTATACGCGCAAAAGTGCCCTCTTTTCATGCTCCCTTGCTAAGCAGGTGCTCTCAAAAATGGATGTATAACGGTGGGACAAACTGGAAGCAGGGAAGATACTTGCAGACCGGAGTTGGTCGTGGTAAAGGTGTTTTCGACCGGAGGAATTCTGGCCTACAGAGCTCTTTTTCAAGCATGCGTATCACAACTGGCGCTTCCTGCCTTGACGACCCTGACGTTGAGTCGTACACAATCCCTGGCGCACGCGTCTACGAGCGCTTCTTTGAGTGCCCTCTTGGTAAGCTCATGTAGAGATCGACTCCTCAGTCTCACTCTTCTTTTCGTATAGATTACAATGACCCGGCGGGCGAGACGATCAAGGTCTTTGTGAGACATTTGGTGCCCTTGGATCAGGTAGCCAAGATCAAGACACTGCCTTTTCTCTTATATCTGCAGGTACATAAAAGAAAACAAGATAAAGCAGGATGGATCCTGACTGACCCTCTGGGTAGGGCGGACCTGGGTTTGAATGCAGATTACCCGAGAGTATCTCTGGCTGGCAGAAGGCTGCTTTCAGCCATGGCTATCAGCTGCTGCTCATGGACCAGCGCGGCACTGGCTTATCCGACGCCATCACCGCACGTTCTCTCTCCACTCTACCCGACGACGACGCCAGAGCTACCTATCTGACCCATTTCCGTGCAGACAACATTATTCGCGACTGTGAGCATATCCGCTCAGCTCTCACTGAAGGTCTGCCCAACGCCAAGTGGTCCATCATTGGCCAGAGTTTCGGTGGTTTCTGTGCCGTATCTTACCTCAGCTATTTGTATGTCCAATATGTCATGAAACACGCCAGCTCTGTACTCATTCCCTTTTTTATATGCAGCCCCGAGTCGCTCGACACTGCCTTTATCACAGGTGGCGTTGCCCCTCTCGTCGACAACCCCGACCCTGTCTACCGTGCCCTCTACCCACGTATCCTGCAGCGAAACAAAATCTATTATCGCAAGTTCCCGCGGGACCAGCAGCGTGTGCGCCGTATCCACGCGCATCTCTCTCAAAACGAGGTTATTTTGCCCAACGGTGGTACGCTCTCGCCCCGCCGTTTCCTCCAGCTCGGCTTGTTGTTTGGCCAGAGCGGCGGTTACGATACCGTGCACCAGGCTGTGGTGTATTGTGACAATGATCTTGAGCGTCTGGGTGCCCTCACAACCCACAGTTTAACGGCTATCCAGCAGCTTCAGGACTGGGACACGAACGTGCTCTATGCTATCATGCATGAGTCGATCTACTGTCAAAAGGGTCACGCCAGCGCATGGTCAGCCGAGCGCGTCTTGCAAGAGGAACCTTTCAAAACTCAATTTGAATGGCGTCTCGAGAACCTGCAACCGGACCAGCCTGTCCACTTTACAGGAGAGACCATATACCCGTTCATGTTTGAGGACTATGCCGAGCTGCGACCCTTGAAAGGCGCAGCCGAGAAAATCGCAAATTCCACTCGCTGGAGTAACCTTTACGACGTGGAAGCACTTCAAAAGAATCAAGTCCGCGCGGTGGGTGTAAGCTACTACGATGACATGTGAGTTCAAAAAGGAAGGGATTGTGCCAGCTTGTTAATAGTCGTTTTTTATGAACAGGTATGTCGATCTCGACTTGTCTGTGCAAACGGCTTCTCAAATCCAGGGATTCCAGCAATGGATCACCAACGAATATGCTCACAAGTAAGCCATAAGAGACTGAATCAGAGCGATATACTGAATCATACATCATAGTGGTATTCGTGCCGACGGTCAACGTGTATTCAATTATCTGAAAGACCTAGCTTCTGGTGATCAAACTTATAACAAATAAATCTTTTTGCGAGATGCACCCATACAAGGGACAATCATGTATGTAATTAATTTTCACTGATATGCGATCAATAAAGGCAGGAAGATGATGAGAAAAATAGTAAATACTGGACTGACAGGCATATGTAGTTTATGTATGCCACGTTTGATATAAAGTTTATATTAGATCGATGTACGGCAGGTAAAAACTTTACAGCAGGGGAGAAATCACAGACGATGGAAAAGCATATGTGCGCATTTCCAGGGGGTCCCATGGCTTTAAACGAATCCTCGTATAGACCCGCAATTTTAGTAATGCAGATATATGCACACATAACCCTTTGATTGTGTAGAGCAGAGAGACCTTGGCACAACAAGGCTCCAAGCAGCAATATAAAGAGAAATCAATGAGATGACCTATGTATTATAATAAGAGTATCTACTTTGATAGAGCGGGTGCGAGGCGTTTCGACACCGACAAACTCAGAGTAAGAAAAAGAGAGAGAAGGCTCCTCTTCCTCAGGCTACACAACCCTTTCATAACCCTTTCTACCGACCATCATGACAGATTCCCTCAGCGATCCAAACACGCCTCACCAACTTCCTTACCCTGACTCACCCGATCCGTCACCTCAGCCTGACTCAATAAAACAAGAAACAGATCCTGTCTCCAATATTTCATCTCGACGACGTTCTTCAGCCGACGATCCTTCTCGGTCACTCAAGGTGGGTTCCCTTTTATATAAACCACACTGTTTTATAACTATATAATGGCCATTTCTATCATAGAGAAAAGAGCCAGGCGTGAACGGGAAAGAAGAACAACACGACCACAAACGTCACCAGGGAACACGAGTCTATGCCCGCACTAGGATCAATACCGACCAAGAACTCTGGAGTCTACTCACCGCGCTCAAAGAGAACAGTCGAACAGCAGGTCTGTCTGACTTGTTATTGTATTCGCTCGATCCTATTGACCCGTCCCACTGTTATAGGTGTAATACCCCGTCTGGAACCACACTTTACAAAGCTCAACCGAAAGGGAAATACCGTCGCCGCCTACCTCTGCAGCCCATTCACTGATCATATCGCAACCGGATTCCTTGACCTGGGCTGGGGCTGCGGCTACCGCAACTGCCAGATGCTCATGACCTTTCTTCAGCGAAAGCGCGAGGCAGGCGAGTTAATCTTGAAGCAGGTGGCTGATATCTCGGGCCTGCAACTCCTTCTCGAACGGGCTTGGCAAGAGGGTTTCGATCCCCAGGGCGCAGCACAACTCGACCATCACGTCTACAAGACACGCAAATGGATTGGCACAACTGAAGTGTACTGTATGCTCACCTATCTCGGCATCCGAAGCACCATCCTTGACTTTCACAGACCTTCGCCGAACAACACTCACGATACCATGTTCGACTGGATTCAGTCCTACTTTGAAGACGGCAAACCACACACAAAGAAGAACCATGTCGTCCACATCACAGACCGTCCTCCTCTCTACCTCCAACACTCCGGCCATAGTCGTACCGTTATTGGTATCGAACTCCTCAATGACGGCAAACGAAACCTAATCATGTTTGACCCTGGCCGTCGCATGCTCCGCTCTTACCGTAACAGCACTCCTCCCAACACCACTGCTGAGGACGACATGGATGAATCCGGTCTGTCTTCCTCGGCGACCGGTGATGAAGATGATGAAGAAGAAGCTGCTGAACAAGACGAAGGACATGACAATGAGAACGAGCAGCCGGCCGCCGGGGACCACTCGTTCGCATCCCGTCTACTTGCACGCTGGACGAATCATGCGCCACTGCCAGCTAATCTGCTGCGACCCTTCCGAGTGGATGCTAAAACAATTGCAAAGAACAAACAGTATCAGCTTCTCGTGTTGGGCCACGTCACAGATGAGCGATCTCAAGGGGGTCAGCTAGTGTGGAACCCAAGTAAGGGCTTCTTGCTGGATGAAGATGAGCGCTTGGATATGAAGGACGTCACCAGTCTTCAAGGTCTCTAGTGTCTCCATAATTAAAAGAACAAAAATCACCCATTTTGCGTTTGCTTTGGTTGGCACATCAACATAGACTGTCCTTTCCGTTTGGAACTTTATTAGCAGATATGCTAGAGCTGCATGGCGAGTGTATATGATATCATGAATGACCGCTCTAATTCACACATTTCGTACTTGGTATGGAGCGATTATTTTCTGCATAGTAGATGGTATCATGGGGCTACTTCGACCATACGGATTGCAATATGCGTATACATGACTTTCTACTCCTAGTAAGTATTACAGATTGTATGAGTATGTAAAAGAAATCAAAGTGAAGAAACACTCCGCACTATGTATTGTAACCGTCTGGAAAATACCATAGTAGCTCGTGTACCTCACATAGAGTTTCCCATAGCGTATAGGCTGCATAGATCTGTAGCTGATAGTGGTAAAATTGAGGAAGAATAAAATTTAACCGTTCAGTACAACCAGATGGAGTGAGGAAACTGAATATTAAAAAAAGAAGACTATAACCTGCTACAGGTGATATCTGTGTACAGGTTGCAGCGCCGGAGGCTTCACGGTGATGCTGTATACCTGACCAAACCCGTCGAAGTTTCTGCTCGTTTTACCTGATTGTCGTTCGGGATTTGAAGTTTGGAATTGCATGAGCAAAGCGACTCTCTCATCGATTGTAGCTCCGCCCTAAATTCCGTCATGCGAATGTCTGAATTTTTTTGCCGGACGCCACTGCTCACACTCGCAAGAGCCTTTTTTTCTTTTATTTTCTTCTTGTTTTGCGTTCTTACCTTGGCTACACATTTTGCTACCCACCTTCTCATCCACTGAAAGCAAAAAAAGCATACAAGAATAAAAATGTACAGACTTGCCGATAGAAGCGTCCGAAATGCTTGCCGACCCTCTGTGCTTCGCGAGGTGAGTTGCCGGGCCCTTCAGACCGCTTCAAAGAACGTAACACTTAACATATCTATCAATAGGCGCCGCCCTTCTGTGGAGTACCCAACTACATGGCGTCTCGTGCCGCAAGGTAAATAAAGAAGACGAAAAAATTTTCATAGTGCTGGGGTGCCACGTTGTTTGCTGACACACACACGCGCGCGTGTTTTTTCTTTTTATTTGCATCGCCTCAGTCAAAAAGTGCAAGGCCATGTCGTTGGTATCGACCTGGGTACGACCAACAGCTGCGTGTCTGTGATGGAAGGCAAGACGCCTCGCGTTATTGAGAACTCGGAGGGTGGCCGTACCACACCTTCCGTCGTTGCGTTCACCAAGGATGGCGAGCGGCTCGTAGGATTACCCGCCAAACGACAAGTACGTGATTTAGCGCACTTGCGGAATTTGAACTGATGTCACTTCGAACCCTTCTCGTAGGCCGTCGTCAACCCAGAGAACACGCTATTCGCCACCAAGCGTTTAATCGGACGTAAATTCCAAGATGCCGAAGTCCAGCGTGATATTAAGGAAGTTCCCTACAAAATTGTATCGCACACGAACGGTGACGCGTGGGTTGAGGCCCATGGCAAGAAATACAGCCCCGCCCAAATTGGTGCTTTTGTCGTTGGCAAGATGAAAGAAACTGCCGAAGGTTACTTGGGCAAGAAGGTCGTCAACGGAGGTAAGCTACGGACACAATAGTGTCGCAAAGCTATGTATTTTGACACTTTATTCATAGTTGTGACTGTACCCGCCTATTTCAACGACTCCCAGCGTCAGGCAACCAAAGACGCCGGTACGATTGCTGGTCTGAATGTCCTCCGCGTCATCAACGAGCCCACCGCCGCCGCATTGGCGTACGGTCTCGATCGCGGCAGCGCTGCGGACAAATCCGTCGCCGTCTTTGACTTGGGTGGCGGTACCTTTGATGTGTCTATTCTTGAAATTCAGTCTGGCGTATTCGAGGTCAAGAGTACCAACGGCGACACTCACCTTGGTGGTGAGGATTTTGACATTCTGCTCGTCCGCTGGATGGTCGATGAGTTCAAGAAAGAGAGTGGTATCGATCTCGGCAGTGATCGCATGGCCATCCAGCGTATTCGTGAAGCAGCAGAAAAGGCCAAGATTGAGCTGTCTTCCACTGTTCAGGTATGAATGCACGCGCGTTCAGAGCAATAGACGTACTTAGCTTTTTATAATTCTAGACTGAGATCAACCTGCCTTTTATCACCGCTGACGCGTCGGGCGCCAAGCACATGAACTACAAGCTGACGCGATCCAAATTTGAAGCCATGGCTAAGCCGCTCGTGGACCGCACCGTCGAGCCCTGCAAGAAGGCGCTTCGCGATGCTAACGTGCAGGCGAAGGACATTGGCGAGGTCATCCTCGTCGGCGGTATGTCGCGTATGCCCAAGGTGCAAGAGTCGGTCAAGGCCATCTTTGGCCGTGATCCCGCGAAAAGTGTCAATCCTGACGAAGCTGTTGCGATGGGCGCGGCAATCCAAGGTGGTGTGCTTGCCGGCTCCGTGACGGACTTGCTCCTTCTTGACGTGACACCACTCTCGCTCGGTATTGAGACCCTCGGTGGTGTGTTTACGCGCCTTATCAACCGCAATACGACTATCCCAACCAAGAAGGCGCAGGTGTTCTCGACCGCCGCCGACGGACAAAACGCAGTCGACATCAAGGTGTACCAGGGCGAACGCGAACTTGTGCGCGACAACAAGTTGCTGGGCAACTTCCAACTAACGGGTATCCCTCCCGCGCCCCGCGGTGTACCGCAGATTCAGGTCGAATTCGACATTGACGCAGACGGTATCGTCAACGTGTCCGCCAAGGATAAGGCCACCAACAAGGATCAAAGTATGACCATTGCGGCTTCCAGCGGCTTGTCTGAGGATGAAATCGAAAACATGGTCAAGCAGGCCGAAGCCAACGCCGAGGAGGATCGCAAGCGCCGCGAGGCCATCGAAATGGCCAACCGGGCTGACTCCGTCGCGGGCGACACTGAAAAGGCTATCAACGACTTTAAGGACCAGCTTGACAGTGGTGAGGCTGACAAGTTGCGCGCTCAGGTCCAAGGTCTCCGTGAAGAGGCCGCCAAGGCACAGGCCGGCGATAGCGCGAACCCCGAGGAGCTCAAGGCTAAGATCGATGAGCTCCAACAGGCGTCGCTCAAGCTCTTTGAGATGGTCTACAAGCAGCGATCGGCTCAGGCTGGCGGTGACGAGGGCTCTGGTGGTAGTCAGCAGGGCAACACTTCTGAGGGTGAATACAAGGACGTCAACGATGATGGTAGCAAAAAGCAATAAATTGTATGTATATTCGGAGGCACACATAAAATAAGTTTGACTACCTATGTGAAAAAAGACCAGGGGTGCGTGTTTCTCATGGCGCAGGGTGGGAAGCGACCGCAGAAACGTTTGTAATACAAGGAGGGTATGCCCAACCTGGGTATCTTTGTATAACCAAAGCTGGTCCGTGGGACGGATGCTGCCGCGTTTGTTCGGAAGGGTTCCATATTATTTATACCAAAAGCTGTAAACGTGCGGAAGGTATGTATGATCGTTGGTTCAATGTTCACTTCGCCTGACCGAATATGATTTCATGCTGGGCTCCCATTTTAAAATGACCGGTTCTGAGAGCAGATAGTATGAAGACATAAGGCTCAAGACAGGAGGAGACAATAAAAATAGTTTAGAATGTATATGATTTGATATTTGAAAAGAAAAAACGCTCTTATGGATAAGGTACAGAGGTATAAAGAGACATAATGTACAAGAGGATAGGACATTGAAAAGGGCTATGCTACAAAGATGATGATATGCAAGTAGGTGGGGAATGGTAGAAATGATAGGTAGGTAACATTAAGAGGAGTGAATTAAGGCGAGGCGAGCTTTGACCAGCCAAACGAGCGAGTGACAGCTTCTTGCCAGCCGTGGAACATGCGCTCGCGCTTCTTTTCGTCGATTTTAGGCTCGAAAACGGAGACACCTTCCTGGTTAACATCTTTGAGGTCTTCAATGGACTCCCAGACACCCGTAGCAAGGCCTGCAGCGATAGCAGCACCGAGAGCGGTCATCTCACGCATGGAGGGGCGCTCGACGTTGATGCCGAGAATATCAGCCTGGATCTGCATGCACAAGTCCGAATTGGAGATACCGCCATCAACCTTGAGCGAGCGGAGAGGTGTGTTGCTCTCGCGGTCCATGGCTTCGAGAATGGCTCGTGATTGGTAGCAGACGGCTTCGAGTGTAGCGCGAGCCAGGTGGGAAATGTTGGTGTACTGTGTGAGACCGCAAATGGTGCCGCGGGCATCGTCGCGCCAGTAAGGGGCAAACAGGCCGTTGAAGGCGGTGACAAAATAAACGCCGGCCGTGTCATCGACCTTGGCTGCGAGCTCGTTGAGTTGTGCGGGTGAGTTGATGACGCCAAGGTTATCACGCAGCCAGTTGATGGAGGAGCCAGCGACGGCCACAGAGCCTTCGAGAGCATACGACGCAGGCTGGTCACCGAATTGGAAAGCGACGGTGGAGAGCAGGCCGTGCTGCGACACGATAGGCTTGTTGCCTGTGTTGAAGAGCATGAAGCAGCCGGTGCCGTACGTGTTCTTGGCATCGCCCTTGTTGAAGCACTTTTGGCCGACCATCGCAGCCTGCTGGTCACCGAGACAGCCTGCGATAGGGATACCGGCCAGAGAGCCTGAGCTGATGTTGCCGTAGATGCGAGAGGAGGAGACAAGTTTAGGAAGCTGGAGGTCCTCGAGACCAAAGAACCGGAGGCACTCGTCACTCCATTGCAGGGTATGGATATCCATGAGCATTGTGCGGGATGCGTTGGTCACATCCGTCACTACGACGCCGTTGTCTCGGCCACCCGTCAGATTCTGTAAAAATTAAACGGAGATTAGTTTCGGAGAAACAGGCGCACCGGACAAATATTCAACTTACGTAAATCAACCAGGTATCGAGGGTACCGTATTGAAGACGGCCTTGCTCCTTGGCTTCCATAACTTCAGGGACATTATCGAGCAGCCACCGGATCTTCATGGCGGAAAAGTAAGCGGCGAGGGGAAGACCGGTGATGTGTCGAAGGGCGTCGGTGCCCTTGTCGGAGGCATCAATGTATTTTTGGACGGTGTCAGCCGTGCGCGCGTCGGACCATAAGATGGCGGGGTAAAGCGGCTCGCCCGTGAGACGGTCCCACACCAAGGTGGTCTCACGCTGGTTTGTCACGCCAATCGAGGCAATGTCGGCCGCGCTCAAGCCCAAGATATCCATTTTGCGGACGGCTTGTTCGATACACGCACGTGCGGCGTCGAGCAGGGCGTAAGGGTCCTGTTCGGCCCAGCCGGGCTGCGGGTAGAGCTGCTCGCTTTGGATCTGGTGGTAGGTGACGATAGAGCCACGCTCGTCAAACACGACAAAGCGAGTCGACGTGGTGCCTTGGTCGATAGCACCTACGAGCTTTTTGTTGCTAGTAATTGCAGAGGTGGTCGGCATATATGCTGAAAAGGTGGAATGGTGTTGAAAGTGTGCAAGAGGAAGAGAAGAAGACGTAAAAACGAAAAAAGAACTGGGAAAGCCGGGGAAAGCTGTGGAGATTTATATAGGGATTTTTTAGACGAAAAAAAAAAAAAAAAAAAAAAAAG
>VAFG01000112.1:12767-27376 GCA_013461545.1 Syncephalastrum contaminatum
TTCACATGCTAAAAATGATACTTTTTTTCGCTTCTGGTGGGTCACACACGGCTCTCATTGGTGCTTCGCTTTCATCCCGCACCCAAAGATCGACGCTTACGGCAAAGCAATTGGTGCAACCTCTCGCACTGCCTTGTCCTTTTTTGGATGTTTTGTATCATGGTGATTCTTTTTCTTTTTTTTCTGCGTCTTTCCCGCTCGCCGTGCACGCCTTTCATTACCCTCCCCCCACATTCGCACTTGACCTTTGGCCATATGTAATCAACTTTAACGCGTCGGCGCGTCGCACAAACACACATCCTTTTTTTATGTTATTATTATTAGGGCGTGGCCGCTTCCGAGGAAGCGACGGACACGTTGAATAGCCCCTCTGCGAAATATTTAGCCGTTCAGCCCACGCAACCCTTTCTTTTGCTCCCAGGGACTACCCCGCGGAATAAAATAAAAAAAAAAGTAGAATATTTGTTTGCTTTTTCTACCTTCCAGTATAAACATGCATCTTCCCGCATCAACATGTAATGCCTGTGGCCGATCGATGTTTTTGCATTTTTACTTTTACAATTTTTGGTAGGTTTCAACGTCATATGTGAGAGATAAATGTGAGAGTCGAAGGGGAGGGAACAGTATCGAAATTGAGCGAGAAATGCCTTCCTTTCGCACCAAACACAGCACTAAAACCTCATTTGGGTTCAGGAAAGCGTCCTTACTTTTCTGCCTCCGTACGCGACAGGGGAAGCAGAAGAAGTAGAGTCCTTTCCAGACATCCGCCATGCAACGTGTGGGGCGCGCTGCATGTCCGTCCTTACGTGCACACAATGACATTCCCTCACCGACGCTTTGGTGCCATTGCCGGCTGAATCTTTTTTTTCGCCTACAAGGGGTGACACAAGCTATGCAGTCAAGTCTTCAAGGGCCAAAGGTTCTCGCTCCTGCTAATTTTACGCGTGCCCTGGTCATCCGCTTCTTGTGTCCATAGCATAATCCTTACAGAACTCATGCTCTTTTCTCTATCTCAAACAAGCCTTGATATGATTCTGTCTGTGCTCAAATTGGCGCGTGTTACCAGATGATGCTGATGGTGATAATGATGATGGCAATATCAAACAGATAGGGGTCTTCCAGATCTTTGTAACCTCATTTCCGGTACGAGAATTTCGTTGGTACAGCAGAGGACCAACCAGAAAGCAACGGAAAGGCGGAGAAGTGAAGCTGAGTTGGGGGTCAGATGAGCTATGTGTGACATGGCGGCTTACCGTAAGAATGTCGGTTACTATATCTTCTACACCTCTTTCCCCCCCCCCCAGGCTCCCCCCAAAAAAGAAACGTTGCCAACGTCAGTCCGATTTAAGCCCGGATTTACCGCTTCTTTCGAAAGGGTCGATCCGCCCCTTCCGTGTCATAAAGGTCCGATGATGTAAAGCAATGAAAACAGCGTGAACCCATAAAGAAATATGATGAAGGCTAATCATGATTTAAGTTTCCATACGTGTTCTTTTTCATTTCCTGATCCATTCGTCTTATTTTTCTTATACCTAAACAAGAGTGTCGATTGTTCTTTTCATTGAATTCTTCTTTGGTAAGGCTGCTTTTTACATAGCAAGAAGATATGAACGAGCAGAAAAAGGAGAACAGAGAAGAGCTTAGAGTACTTATATAGTTGGCGTCACTCATATTTTTACGTGCTTATAATGTAGTATTTGCTGGTAAGAAATCTCAAAGTTTTCATCAGAAATATGAGGTCTTTATACATAATTCTAACAAACAAGTTAAATGAAGCATGCGCGTACTTTGAATGGCAGCTTACACTGATCATTTGACGTGAAAAAATTCATTTCAAGGAAGAAAATCGAAGCCGCATTTGACAAATATGGTAGTAGCTTTTCAAATAAGCTTCCATGTTTTCTCTATGATCTCAGTTGTCACATCACAGAGTGTGGAAAAAAACCAGCAAGCCGGAATTTTGGCTGTTTGTAATAGCTCTGACTTTTTGGAATTTTGAAACGATTCGGGTTAAGTCAGTGAATCATCATAGTCATAATTTGGGGCCGCGCGATATGTCAATGTGCAGCTCCTCATGCGGAGAGTATTTGCTCCACACTGTACTACATAGATGAAAGATCAAGGGAGTTGGCTACATGCCGCTGACCTACAATATCAAAGCTTATGTAGGCACTTGATGTTTGACGAAGTTCTTGATCCGCAAAGGAGGAGAGATGCATGGGGTGTGCATCGTGGTCATTCTTCCGACCCGCGGGATACGTGCGCATTTCGCTTTCAGATTTCTCCGTTGACTACCGCCCTTTACAAAGCACCAAGATAGTGGACAAAATGCTGCTACATCACAACGGTCTCCCAACGTCTCTGTACCAGACTTCTTTTTGCAAACGACTTACAAACGCATGGTCAGATCCAGTGATAGTCTGTCCGATTGCAATCAATGTGCAGCTTCATATTAGCATCGGCGTAAGCCGATCTACTTCTATAAATAATTAATTGACGAATTGGGTACATTTGATGATTTCGACCGGGTTATATTAGATGCTCTCACCTGTATTTTCGTTAGTAAGAAAAGTAAGCAATCTTTTTCCGTGGTTTCCATGGCAAAACGTAAAATAATGAGCATAGCGGACGACCAATTTACTTTTTAAGTGATTAGAAAACGTGGTGAACTCTGTCTTTGTGTGCCTGTCATTGCAAGCTTTTTCTTTTTTCTGGGGTCCGAGTGCGGTAGAATATTTTCTGACAAGTGTATACACAAAGCGACTCGATAGCAAAAGACACGGGCTGATAAGCGGTTAGCAAGAAAGAATGTGGGATGCAGGTGCAGTTAGGCATTGAAGAAAAAGCATGTAAACGCATGGGTATATGCTAAAAGAGCCTAGCGCGAAGCAAAAAGGAAAAGAAAAAACCAGAAACCCGGCGGATAAAGAACAGAATGCGGACCCTGGACCCTGAGTGACTGAGTGACTGAGTGACTGAGTGACAGTGAGAATGACAGTGACAGTGACAGTGGATGACTTCTACAACAGACGCACGGGCACGAGCGGGAAATAGCGGACAGCAGTTGGCTGCCAAGAAGCCAATACTTTGCGTAAATGTCCATATTACAACATTGAGCATTCTTAAGATTCTCCGCCCACCCAATCCTTGTTCACCACACAAAAAAAAACCACCTCACATATTACAATCAGTGTTGCCTATTCCAGGTCCAACTTGTGCTTCTCTTTTCTTCTATCTTTTCTTTTTTTCTAATTTTCTTGCCCCTTCTCTTTCGTCCATTCGCGACATGGACAACCTGAAAAGAAGACACCATACACAGTCTATACAGGACGACACTAAAGCCACCCCTCCTCTCTACGAATCCCAACCTCTTCATTCCACCCCAGCTTATTATGCCGAGAAAGACAAGACTTACAAACCCCCTCCTCCGCCTGTCGTATACTCCTCTAACAAGGTATATTTATATCATGCAGCTGAACGACTGCGCACTCAACTTGCTTTATGCCTAGTACATTGCTTTCTGTCAAAAGCATCACCGTCTAGTCATTCCAGGCGTGCTGACCTTGCTGGCCCTATGGACGCGTTTTCGCATGATCGGTTGGTCTAATATTGTTGTTTGGGATGAGGTAACCTTTCCTGGCTCAGTACCGCCGTCGTTATTCACTCTTTCTGTTTAGGCACACTTTGGCAAGGTAAGAAAGAGAGACTCAACACGCGTCATACTCTCTGTTGCAGGTCACTTATCAAAATGGCAATTAGTTCGGATCGCATTATCTGAAGCACGAGTTTTATTTTGATGTGCATCCGCCGCTTGGTAAGATGCTTGTCGGTTTGTCTGGGTGGCTCGCAGGCTACGATGGTTCGTTTGGTTTCGAGTCTGGGCACACTTACCCTGACAACCTCAACTACACCGTCATGCGCGCTTTCAATGCTGTCTGGGGTGCCATGCTTGTCCCACTCGCCTATCTCACCGCTCGCCAGCTCCACATGTCCTACAGAGCCAGTCTTTTGGCCGCTACCATGGTTCTTCTCGGTACGTCGAACCAATTGTCGAGGCAAACTGGAATAACCATCCGTGTATATAGATACCGCTTATTTGTGTATCAGTCGTTTCATTCTGCTCGATTCGATGCTTCTCTTCTTCACGTGCTTGTCTCTGTACTGTCTCGCAGTGTTCCACAACAAACGCAACGAGTAAGTCGTGCTTTAATCATGGGTGTTTTCATTCACTCACTCCATGCTTTGGTAGACCATTCTCGGATGACTGGTGGATATGGCTTACATTGACAGGCTTCTCTCTCGGCTGTGTCTCAAGCGTCAAGTGGGTCGGTCTTTTTGCTGTCGCCCTCGTTGGCATCTATACCATTGAGGATCTGTGGGCCATGCTCGGTGATCTCCAGATGCCCAAAAAGACCTATGCTGCTCATTGGCTCGCCCGTATCGCCTGTCTTATCGTCTTGCCCATCTTTGTATACCTCCTTTCTTTCGCCATCCATTTTGCTATTTTGTACCGGAGCGGTCCTGGTGACGCGCAGATGAGCTCGCTCTTCCAAGCTCGTCTGTCAGGCAACTCGTTTGAAAACAATCCTTTAGGTAGGTCTGGATCATCGGGAAATTGAGTCAGAACTTTTAACCTTTTTGTTTCGCAACCAGAACTCGCGTATGGCTCCAAATTGACGATTAAGAACTACGGCTATGGCGGAGGCCTGCTGCATTCGCATATCCAGACCTTCCCTGAGGGGTCCAAGCAGCAGCAAGTGACATGTTATCACTATAAGGACAATAACAACCAGTGGACTATACGTCCCCCACGCAATGTCGGCAGCCCGCAAGAGTATGAGGACGAAAACAACATCCGGTTTGTCAAGGACGGTGACATCATCCGCCTGCTCCACACGTCTACGGGTCGCAACCTCCATTCCCATCCCATCAATGCGCCCATTACTTCGAACCAGTGGGAAGTCAGCTGCTACGGCAACGATACAGTTGGCGATGTGCAGGACAATTGGAAGGTTGAGATCGTGGATGATATGGCTTATACGGACAAGGATCGGGTGCGTTCACTTACTACCCGTTTCCGCCTGCGACACACCAATCTGGACTGTCTTTTGGCTGCCAACAATGTCGTTTTGCCCCAATGGGGTTTCAAGCAAGTGGAAGTCACGTGTGACAAGCGGAACCGCCCTGAGGATCCACATACCTGGTGGAATGTCGAGGAGCATTATAATGATAAATGTAAGTGGAAGGAAAGAAGTGAATAGCAGGTTTGCTCACGTAATGTGACTCCGCTAGTACCGCCTGCTCCAAAGAACGCGTATAAGTCCAAGTTCTTGCACGACTTTTGGCATCTTAATGTTGCTATGTGGACTTCCAACAATGCGTTGATCCCTGACCCCGATAAAGAGGACATTCTCTCGTCCGAACCCTCTGAGTGGCCCTTGGCGTCCGTAGGTCTCCGTATGTGTGGTTGGGGCGACGATATCATCAAATTCTATTTGCTTGGTAACCCGGCTGTTTGGTGGACTGCTTTCGCGTCGCTTGGTGTATTTGCTGCTACCGCCGGTTTCTACATTATTCGTATGCAGCGCCGCGTCTTTGACCTGCCTACTGGTAAGCTGACTGAATTGACGCATGCTACCTTGAGACTCACAAGTATGTGATAGCCCAATGGGATCATTTCCTCTTTGTGGGAAAGACGCTCTTCTTGGGTTGGTTTTTGCACTATATACCGTTCTACATCATGGGTCGCGTCACGTACCTCCATCACTATTTCCCTGCGCTCTACTTCAGCATTCTGATGGTGCCCTTCATGCTTGAGCACCTCACACGCAACCTGTCATCTAGGACACAATCCATCATCTTTGGCGTGGCATACGCTACAGTTATTTTGGTGTTTATCTACTTTGCGCCAGTCGCGTACGGTATGCAAGGACCTATTTCCAAGTATGCTGGCCGGCGATGGTTAAAGAGCTGGAACCTCTTGGACTAGTACATATCATTACTTTTTTTTTTCCTCTTCCTCTTTCCCCATTCCCATCCGCATCACACTTCCTCAAAAGAACTCAATCTATACAAAAAGAAGCAAAATAATCATGTTCATCATATCCAGCGCCAAAATGACTATCTGACTTTTGGGAAGGTACCTGAGCTATCGGGAAGGCTCGAGAAACTTGAGATGCCGCTTCGTTGGTAGCTGCTTTACAAATTGCAAGTGGCTGAGAAAAAGTGAAGGTTTGCTCCTCCCTCTCGTTCTCTTTGCATAATGTCAGCTACACCTGTTGGCTTCTGGGGCCTTAAGCTCCTGCCCAACAAGATCTACTCTCAAGAACCTTCGCAGGAGTTCCGCATTACGATGGTAACTTTTTATATGGAAACTTTTATTCTTATTTTTGATCGCGATCGTTTACCTCTTTTTTTTCCTTTTTTTTTTTTATCTTAGGCTGCTCTTCATGATCCCGGCGTCAAAGGCCGATCCACTGTGTACGTCGCTGTAAATGGCCAGGAATACGTGCTGTGCTCTCTGATTGCTGGCAAGGTAACGTAGCAACCCGGCGATCCAACTGCTCTGTATGGCTAAACCGTTTGTTCCTTTTTCTCTCTTACTAGGTGGAGCAACAACAACTGGACACATTGTTTATCGTCGATGAGGAGGTTTCTTTGCTTGTCAAGGGTGACTAGTAAGTTGCTACATTGATTTTTTTATGACCAAAGTCTCATGCATATACGATTTTTATAGCCCTGTGCACTTGACGGGTAACTACGTCTCGATTCAAGGCGATGAAATGGGCCCGCCGCCTCTTGAAGGGTATTCATTTAATTGGCCCATTAGATAAAGCACTCATTTACTTATTTTTAGTGGCGATCTCCCCCCTCATATGGCTCTTCTCCAACCTGACATGGACAGTGAAGAGGACTCCGAAGACGACGATGATTTTGAAGAAGACTCTTTCGATGATGACGAAGATAGCGATGCTGACGAGATCATCGTGGAAGAATATGGCTCCTCGGAAGAAGAGGATGGACCTGTAATTCTGGATGAGTCGCGCATACAGGAGATCACATCGGACAATGAGGTCGAGCAGAAGCAAGAAAAGAAGCAGGACAAGACTGCGAAGTCGGCAGAAGAAAAGAAGGCAAACAAGAAGCAGGACAAGGCTGCTGAGGCTGCTTCCAAGAAACGCACCGCAGATGATGAGGATGCAGAACAGACTGTGAAGAAGCCTAAAGTGGAGAAACGCCAAAAGGTAAGTCCACCTAGATCACGATTGGAATTGGGACTGATCCGTTATTACGTATAGGGTGAGGTAAAGCACCTGCCAAATGGTCTGGCAATCGAGGAGATCAAAGAGGGTGAAGGTGCCACTGCCAAGAAGAATAGCAAGGTGGCAGTCCGTTACATTGTGCGTGCCAAGGGCAAAATAGTGGATAAAAATATCTCGGGCGATCCGTTCCGCTTTACACTCGGTCGCGGTGAGGTCATCAAGGGTTGGGATCAAGGTATCCTCGGCATGAAGCTCGGCGGTGAACGTCGCTTGACTGTCCCATCCAACCTGGCCTATGGCAAGAAAGGCAACCCCCCGAAAATCCCTGGCAAGGTCAATCTGACTTTTGATGTAAGTTTTGAGCGCTTCGTCCGTGTAAAGACAGAAAATGCTAATTTAAGCCCCTTCTTATTATTATTAGATCAAACTTGTTTCATTATCTTGAAGTACCACATAAAACCTTAGCATTTGCATTCCCCAGTATGCCGTTGCATGGAGTTTAATAATAAGCCAAAGGCTCAAGTATAATCCACTTGCGTATCAGACATCCACTTCTATCGAAGAGAATGAAATAGTCTGTTGTCAGGCACAGAGTCCTGAGCTATCCAAATTGAGCGAATTCTCGGCTCATTATGCTTGGACAGTCACTCTTTCCTCTTTCTCGACAATATATCAGGTTACGATTCACTAGACAAGTACTGCCTTTCCTCAGCGACATTGGCAGCAGTAAGAAAGATATCGCACCGTTAGAAGAGTAATTGCAACCTTGGTCTACCGGCACGAAGAGCACCAAAAAGATTGGAAATTCCGTTTGACACTAAGTTAACTTGCAGCGGGTGAACCGGACTAGCGCAACTTTTCAGGTCGCGTTGAACAAAGGAACCGTCATTCAGGAGAACGGATGACATTAGCAACACGCGTATCCGAAGCGATGAGCTTTATGGCATATCGAGCGCGTCTGATCGGCCAGGGTCGCTATCATAATCCTTAATGGATGAGAATCTCAGGGGGTCGTTTTTCAATGTTAATTTTGGGACTTGGACGTTTAAGGCCTGCAATAAGGGTGCTCGAGCTCACTGTTGCCTACCAAGATTTAATGGGCAAAACGAAATGGCTCTTATTTTACTTCAAATCAAGTGGCTCTTCCGCTGGAAGTCGTTTCAAGGGAGCTGAGAACTGCTTCTTAACGGTCAAGGAAAAATACACACTAACTGCTCTAATGCTTTAGATAATAGTAGCAGATGTTATACGTGTATGTAATATATATCAAAAGCAGCCAAGTTTCAGAGCGCTGGTGTTTCGCTGTAGGCAACGTAGAATATCGTGGACTGCATCAATAAAATGATACAGCAAGCCCCATACGCGAGCTAGCTAAGCTAACATATATACATAGATAAGCTTCCCTCTCATATCATCGATTCTCCCGGATTCAGACTTTCTACAAGTAAATTCAAAGGTAAGCACAATATTAACACGACGTCATGCAAAGCCAAGTAGTAGATTTTTTATGGCGAATCTTTTTATAAACCGCTACCTATATTTCTTCCCTCATATTTCTGCCATGAGGGTAAGTGCGCGAGTGTCGCCCTAAGAACAATCAGAAAGACTCAACGTCGTGTACTTCCTACTCTATAGCTCATTAATAAATCCTTGGAGAAGGATGCGTCTGGCTTCATTACATTATACCCCGAGGAACTCGAGGATATGTGGCACGTTTACAACTTGATCGCAAAAGACGACACGGTCAAAGCAACTACATTCCGGTACGTCTTTTATCTATTCTTTATCTCATTCAATCACTGATCTTTGTGTATAGGAAACTTCAATCCGAGAGCTCCACTGGATCTACTACGAGCCAGCGTGTGCGTTTGAACCTCACGGTCACCGTCGAAAGCGTTGACTTTGATCCTCACGTGGGTCTGCTGCGGATCAATGGCCGTGTAGCAGAAGAGAACCAGCACGTCAAGGTAAAGTCTAAAGCTCCTCTGAATGCGGTGGCTCATATACGTTCCTGTAAGATGGGTAGCTATCACACCATTGATCTGGAACTTAACCGAAACTTTACGCTGTCTAAAAGCGAGTGGGACGTTATTGCTCTTGAACGTATCGAGGATGCATGCGATGTCACCAAACAAGCTGATGTAGCCGCCATTGTCTGCCAGGAGGGTCTCGCCAACATTTGTTTCCTCACAGAACATATGACCATCGTTAAACAGCGGATAGAAACACCAATTCCTCGCAAAAGAAAAGGATCCGTCGCTAACCATGAGAAGGTAATTCACAACGATCTCTATATGCAAGTCTCTGACTTGAATGGATGTTTTTAGGGCCTGCAGAAGTTTTATGAGCAAATCTACCAGGCGATCCTGCGATTGTTTCATTTTGATATCCTTAAAGCCATCATCATCGCTAGTCCAGGTTTCGTCAAAGTATGTGTAACTACCCCTTGTTTGTGCAACGCCTTGATCTAATGCACCTTCATCATCTTGCAGGATCAAGTCTATCAATACATATTTGACCAGGCTGTGGTAAGTTCGTTGCAACGGGAATCTAAAAGGGGTCATACTGACGGAGGTATACTTAGAAAACGGACAACAAGCTGTTGATGGAAAATAAATCCAAATTTGTGCTGATCCATAGCTCAAGCGGACACAAGCACTCTTTGAACGAAGTTATGCAAGACCAATCGATCCAGACCAAGCTGGCCGATACTAAAGCCACCCGCGAAGTGCAGGCCCTGGATCAGTTTTACACGATGCTCAACACAGACCCCAACCGTGCCTTTTACGGATATGATCACGTCGCCAAAGCCAATGAACAAGGCGCTGTGGGCACCTTGCTTGTCACAGACGAACTCTTTAGGTAAATTCTACACCTATGTTATAGGGTAGTGTATAACGATTGTATAATTAGATCGGCCGACATCGTGACGCGGAAAAAGTATGTCGCGCTCGTCGAGACGGTCCGGGCCATGGGCGGCACTGTGCGCGTTTTCTCAAGCATGCATGTTTCGGGTGAACGTAAGTGGAATGATAGGTCAACATCGCAGTGTGCTAATGTGAGCTTGGACATGTATAATGTAGAGCTTCAGCTACTGAGCGGTGTGGCGGCTATCCTCAATTTCCCTATTCCGGAAGTCGATATTGAAGAGGACGAAGAGGATCACGAGGCCGACGAGAACGAAGCAGCATAATGACGATATATTTATAGCACAAAGCTGATAGAGTACACCGAGAAAAAGTAGAATGGAAGAAGGAGAAAAAGTATGTACATGTATATATTATTGTTATAATTTAAAGAGATCTACTGCTTGACGTCACCAAATAAGGCAGCGGCTGCCTGGGCAACGACAGCTTGTGCAGCGGCTTGTGCGCTTGCAAAGTTCATGGCGAGGATGGCATCGATAGCAGCAAGGATATCAGCCTCCCACCAGCCCATCTCATAGTCAACGAGGCCATATCGCTCTAATTTGTCAGCCCATCCAACGACCATCTCCCGCAGACCGTACAGGTGCTGATCGGTGAGGCGTTCTTTTTCAGAGCTTGGCTCATGGCGTTGAGCGAGGGCATAAAGCCAGCAGTTGTTGAGTCCAGCCCAGAACTGCTCTCGATCAATAGCGTTGTACGGATGGTTATCGGTCGTCAGACCTACATTAAAAAGTAAGGTCAAACGACTTGTTGCTTGCTACAGGAGATAGCTTTATTTACCGAGTTGCTCGCAATGGTCAACGACAGCACTCGTAGCTTTGCTCAAGGTCTGAAATCCGCTGACCATGTTGCGCTGCTCGACATGATCAAGGGTTGCTTTGAGTTGCCTTTGAATCTCTTCAAAACTTGTACTTGCACTTGTAAATGTATTCGAGGTACTGGCAACATTTGTTGTAGTCATGGTGTTTGTTTGGGTATTCTCGGTAGAAGGATTGCTGTCTTCTGCTATAGGCTCTGCAGCAGTAGCATCTGTAGGTTGATCCATTCGTAACAAACGTTGAAAACAAGAAAAGAGAAGCGGGGTAATGGGTATATAAAAGAATAAAGATTGCCTAGAATGCATTTCTCCGCTTTTCTCTGCGCTTTTCTGAATGGCAAAGCATCACCCTGATCTGATCTTTTGCCGTAAGCAGCCAGGCATTGCCATCGGCCGTCTTTGCGATAAATGCGACGGTAAATGCGTCATTTGCGATAGGTACACTTCAAGTCTCCACTTCTTTGACTCCTTCTAACCCATTCCATAGTTACGTACGTCCCGCTACTCTTGTCCGCATTTGCGATGAATGCAACTTTGGTACGTCCACATCGTTTTCTGTCAGCATTGACTTACAGTGATTTTCTACAGGCTCATTTCAAGGTCGATGTGTCATTTGCGGTGGACCGGGAGTGTCGGATGCCTACTACTGCGTGGGCTGTACGCGATTAGAAAAGGATCGCGAAGGCTGTCCAAAGATCATTAACCTTGGATCCTCAAAAACAGGTGAGCTCACTCTTCTTCTACTCAATCGGATGCTAACCATAGTGCTAGATCTATTTTACGAGAGGAAAAAATACGGGTTCAAAAAGACATAGTAATACTACTGTCCAGCAGTCGAGCTGCGCCTGTCACTTTCTTAATTGTCAGCTGCGACTATTACGCTGTTTTCTGATCGCCACTACTATCATCATCTCCTGGCTGTTGGGCAGTATAAAAAACAAAAACAAGAAAAGCTTATTGTTGTATTGCAAAAAGAGTGTGTAATAAAATGTACGGATGCCATGAAATAAATTGACAGAGAGCATGTAGAACATTCAGGAGAGAGTTCAGAGTGAGAGAGAAAGCATGGCTATGATACAAGGAGTCGTAGCGACATATGAATATAAATGGTAATGTTGTGCCTTGTGATGGGGGGTCTGTTGGGAATGGATGAAGGTGGGGGCTTGAAAAATTAAAGCATGATGATTAATATATAAAAAGGTATGAAGGTAATTAGACATGGCCTGCAGCTGCTGCAACAGCCGCCTGGAGCGAGACCGAGTGGTCCTTCCGCATGGGGCTGTACTGGCGGCCATTTTGATCAGGCACTGAAATGGCCTCGAGGAACGCATCAAGCTGGTCTTGTGCAGCCGCAATGGTCAGGAACTGGTTGGACGAAGCGTTTGCAGCCGCTGACGACCGACGGTGGTGGCGGAAGAGTTGGTACGCAGCTGCTCCAAGAGATCTGCGGGTGGGATAGCGCTCAAGAAGCGATGCATCACGGTCCAGTGCGAGGTACAAGGTCGAGCCGATACCGTCGACCGAAACCGCATCGAGATTGCCGCCCCAGTGGCTCGCAAGCGTCTTGGCCGAGCGGTAGCCCGACCATGCGTGCCACACCATGTCTTCGTTCTCGTCGTTGTTGTCAAGTCGGTCGGGTTGGGTGGCACTGAGCACGTTGGCGCATGTTGGGATGCCCAGGAACGGGTCACGCGGAATGTCGAGTGTGTTGAGTTCGCGCGCGCTCAGCGTCGAAGGGCAATGCATCCGGAACCCAATGCTTGTGGGGCCGCCAAATACATTCACGACTAAGGGCTCCTCTTGTTCTCGTCGGATCCAGGAGAACCAGGACTTTTTTGGGTTGAACACTTTATCGCTCATGCGTGCTCGAAGCGAAGCTACCATCGACTCAAACAGGATACGGTGGAGCACGTCTGGCATGTACGTGAGCTCCACTTGCTGCGCTTGTCGCTCGTACCGCTCGACTCGGATGATTGGCGCATCCTGGCCGAGGGAATGGCTGCATAATGTGCGTGCATCGTCTGCCGCTTGTTTGGCAACTTCAACGGGGCATACTGTTTGTACCTTTCGTGTTTCATTTGAGCTCCACGACAGGTGCTGGTCTGTAGATAGGTCCATCGTAAATTAATTTGATCATCATTGATAATGTGTAATGCAAAATTAATTCTCCTTGGCGTGTACATACCAATTAACATCTGGATACCAAGGCTGATAGTGCTGATATTGTCCATAAGCGCGACCGTCGTCGGCGTCGCAGATCGCAGAACATAGCGCAGACGCACCAGGCTGGCAGCTTGGCGAGCGCGTATCCGTTTTACAGTCTCTGTGAAACCTCGCGGCGAAGTATGCTGCAGCGAAGGATGAAGCAGCGTACATATGTCATGCAGATAGCGGTAGGCTACGTGGCGGATAATGGGCGTTTGGAGTGCATCGGGTGTCAATGTCGACAGCAAGCGGAGTTGATGCGCATAGCGAACGGGCAGCTCAGATGTGAGGAACGATGCAGTTGTCGCCACAGGCCGTGCAGCATCTGATGCTGCAGTATCCATTTTAGTATCTCGCGAGATATCTTTATCCTGGTTAAGGAAATGCGAAAGCTAAAAAAAGTTTGGGAAAAATAATTGACAAGGTCAGTACAAGCAAAAACTAAGAGGGGAGGGGAAGATGTGGAATGCATGTTGATGTCGACTTACAGATACACGAGTCTCCTGGGAAGCCCAAAGGGTGGCAAGAAGGCGCCGAGGGAGCACGTTTATGATTTGGGTCTGTAACATAGATATATATTATGAGGAAAAAAAGAGAGGATTATGATAACAAAGTGATACGGGCTTTTTATAAGTGGAAAGGGAAGGGCCCCCTTTTAAAAATGCTTGCGTTATAAACTTCTTTGGCTTCTATAGAGAAACAAAGATTCCCCTTACTACGTACGATCTGTACTTCATAATGTTCCCCCTTCTTTTTGGGGGGTCTCCCCTCTTTCTTGCGCCGCATCCACTTGAACGTTCAGCTATTGAGGGATTTCATTGGCAACTATATGCACAACATAAAGCAGCAAAGAACGAGTTGAATGTTCTGTTGACAAAAAAAAATCTGCGTATTGCATATCTTCCAGTAATACAGCACAAAAAAAGGAAAAGCGAGACGTACACTTGAGCAGGATAAGCGAGAGAACTGATTTTAGACTGCATTCCACCCACAGCACAACATCGACGCAAGCAATAAAGTAAATGTAATGACACTCCGAATTTTCCTTCTTCCTTTCTTTTACGATAAGGGCCCTTTCATGCATCCCCAACACGCCCTCTTTTCTTGGCATCTTTTACTTTTTCGTGAAGACAGCCTCTGGGATCAACGAACGACTATGCAGAACGATTTTACCCAGGCCAGATCCCAATTTCAATCGTTGCAATAATCGACAATCGATTGATTTTTTATGACATTTGTCGCACTATAGACCATATCATTCATTTTGTATTTGATAGGAGAGAAAAAAGATCGAATATCGTACAGCGAATTGGCTTTATACAAGGCGGGCCGATTGGGCATGGGCAAGGTATGCGAAGGAAAAAAAAAAAAAGAATAAAAGAAGGGGAGGGGTCAAGT
>VAFG01000112.1:27563-61396 GCA_013461545.1 Syncephalastrum contaminatum
GCTGAGGAGGGAATAACCAAGTTAGCAACAAAGTGCCACACCAAGAAAGAGAGACGCGTGTATGTGGTAAATATCCCCGGCGTAGCCTTGTTCTTTTAAAGAAAAGAAGATAACATGTCAGTAACTTAAAAGCGCATGACGCCTGAAGAGCCAGCCACCATGCCCTGCTGGTGAGGGTGGTGAGGCCCGCTCTGCTCCTGCATGGGCACGCCGATCATATTGCTGACGGGGAAGCCTGGATTGGACATGCCCGAGGTATAAGTGACGCCTGTCGTGGGAGGTCGAGATGACGCGGACGTGGGCGCCGCCGTCGCTGTCGGACGATCCCCTGGTTGGCCTGGCCTTGCATAGGAGAACACAGGTGGCTGTGGTGCTGCAGACGGCTGCTGCTGTTGTTGTGCTTGTGTGGGTGGTGGGGGTTGAGAGGGTTGTGTGGAAGTTCGAGGGTGCATCATGTGCGGGGGCATCACCGTTGGTATGGATTTCTGGACAGCCGAGGCGGTGAATCCGTTGCTTTGAGCGACGGGGCATTCCTTGTGAGCAAGAAGCAGTGTCTTGAGATTCACGATTTCCTCGCGCATGGCCTCAGTCTGCACTTGCAGCTGTTCGTTCTCGCTTGTCAGCATCTCCACCTTGCTTTGCAGGTTATTCAGCCATTGTTTCTTGCGCTGTCTGCATTTAAGCGCAGCTATCATAACAGAAGATGTAAAAATGTCAATAAAAACATTTCCATAAATATGGATGATCAGCAATGTGCACGCCTTACCAATGCGGTTGCGTTCCAAAAAGTTTTTCCGTTTTTCATCGTCCTCGGAAGACTTTTCACGCGTGCGCTGCTTCTTTTTGCTGGCTTCCTTATCTTCCTCCTTGACCGCGGCGGATGCCTTGCGTCGTGTTGCTGTGTTTGGTTTGCTGTCATTGTTGCGTGGGCTGGCTTCACTATCTTTCTCGCCAGGTGCTTCCTGCTGTTGTTGAGGGCGCGCATAGCCCGAATCGTTGCTAGTGGGCACGGCGTAGGGCATTTCTGACGCTAGTTGATTATTTGCGTTAATATTGCGTCAACGGGCGGTGTTACTTTTTTTCTTACCAAAGACATTTTCCTGGCTCACATAATCGCCCTGCGAAGCGGAAGCCTTGCCTAACGCACTGTACTGTTGCTGCTGCTGCTGTGGTGATGACTGTCGGTAATTTTGTTGTTGCTTAGGACCTTGGAGCATAGAAGGCGAGAGTGGGCCGCTACGAAGGCTGTCCCACGCAAATTGATTGGCAACGTCTCGGGGCAGGACACCACCACCAATCAACGCTGGGCTCGTGATAGAGGCTACAGGCGGAAGCACTGGTTTTGGTGTCTCAGGATGTGGATGGTTCTCCTTTGATTCGTTCTTGGGGCTGTTGCCACTGCTGCTGCCACCTTCGCTCGTTGCGGCCATTCCCGAGAAGCTCTTCTCAAATGGGTTGGGCTCCTGGTCTAGCTTGGAGCTCGAGTTGAGTGGCAGGACGGCCATCGGGGGGCTATTGGTCCCGGTGAGTCCAAGGCCTATGATTATAAATTGACCATGATTAGTAAAATAATATTGTATTACGCTCAAAAGTGTATGTGTTTTCTTGTATCTGCACTCATGCCTGCCTCTGCATAGAGAGGATATTGCTCCTCCTTATGTCTCCAACTTTTCTTCTTTTTTTTTGATTTTTTTTTTTGATTTTTTTTTTCATTTTCTCCCCCAAATTTCGGTGCGTTTCTTCGTTATCAGGGTTTTGTTCTCACCTTCAGGCGCTGGCTTCGCATCCAAAGCCTCGTTCTCTCGCTGAGCTGTATCTGTCATATTCAGAATTGTTGTGTGTAAACTACGAACAGCCAGTAGTTGAGTCGATGAGGTCATAAGGGGAACAAAAAAAGCGGGTGCTGTACCTGCTTTGAGTTTGTAAATCAAACGGGGCTTGAGCGGTTTTCGACGGTTGTTTTTTCTTCGTTCTCTCGTCACTTGCTGAAATGAACATAAGGTAGACATTGTCAGTGGCTCCATTTTTACAGAGTTTCAGGGCTCTTAAAGACTCACCTAGGAGTGATGAAGGTTCAAATGGGGTCAGTATATTCGCAATCTTACGGTTGCCAGAGGAAAAACCGAAAAACAAAAGCTCCACACAGGCGCCGAACGAGCTACGTCAATTGTCACACAACTACGTCATTTACTTTTTTTGGGAATTCCACGTGGTTAAAAAGCCACCCTCATTTTCTGCGTCGCTACTATCGATGGCGACTCTTATGCCTTATTTTTATCGCCCTTCTGTGTTCTGAGGATCTCAGACGACTACAGGTCACTTAAAATATCCGTATAAATGGATTTTTATTTTTGAATCTTTTCATGGAAACATAAGGGACATGAATGCCCTGAATACATTTTTAAAGCGCATCCACAAATATGCGGTGTTTGTGAATATAATCACAGTCATCGATATCAGTGCAATTTGTCCAATGGCAGAAAGCTCCAGACAGTGCCCAGTGCAGCCATGGTGCAGGCAAGGATAAGCATCAGTGTACTGCCTACAATTTCCCGGTGGGTAAGGGATCCTTGGTATAGCCTCCGATAGCAAAGTATAGGAAAAATAGCAGAAATGCTGAAACTGAACAGTGCACCCAAAAGTGACTATAATATATATAAAACAATAAAAGGCGCGCACTTGTGAGCATATCACGCGGGATGGTTCCGAAAGAGTGAACAAAAATTCCCTTACCATGACTTTATCAAAACCAGGAAAGATTGTTGCTACGAACAATACAAAAGCGCACACAAGAGGACGGATTAGGGTGGTCAGTGCTGTCGGTACCCAAGGACTTTTGAGCCATGGCTCGATCCATGACAGACTCTGGAACCAGAGCTCGCAAGTGATATTGAGCGGGTTCATGATAAGTGCGAATTTGGCAATCGGAGTAATCACCACCAGCCAACACGCCAGGTCATTGAGCCACTTGCAGAATCCAGGCGTGATAGCGAGGTTCTGCGTGATCTGTGCTAGATGTGAATAAAAAAAATTTTAATCTCGAGCTTTTTTAATACTGACCTCCTGCAGCGTTTCTGACCCAAACATGAGATACCCTGCTGCAGCCATAGCGACGTACACAAGGATCGTCAAAGCATAGGTGATGTCCACCATTTGGTCATAACGTTTCGGATCGTTCATGTCTCTGTACAACGTTGGGAACACAGCATGACCCGCAAACCCAGCCATCATCAGCCCAAAAGAAAGCGGGATACGCGAGGGATCGGACGGCCACATTTCGGTGCTCTGTTTAGGAATTGCGCAATCCGCGTTACATGAAATTAAGCATAATAAAATTCGTAAACATGCGCATAATAAATTGAGATAGTAAAATAGAACTGTTACATACCATGGGATCCCAAAGACTGCCGGGACGTGTATATTTGGAAAACCCGTCATAGAGGACAATGATCACAAGACTGGCACAGCTAACGATCCCGATTAAGCTTGTCAAAGCCAAGTGTCGTATCGGCAAAAACAAAAACGGCACAAGAACAACAAAGGATAGCAGACGGGCCGTAATGATATCGAGGTCGTCCCATAATACTTGAAGTCCGTCTCCGAGCAAGGTAGCCATTGCAACACTACGTCGGATTCATTTCATAAGAATGGAGTGTCAAGGTATATTAATCAACTTACGCCATGGTAAATAGCTCGACTACAAACATACTACCAATGAGAGTGCGACCGCGCTCGCCAAAGGCTGAAAGTCCTATATCACCGTAGGTCTTTGCCGACGGGGATGCATCCATACATCGCGCGAGCAGCTTCGCAGTGTAGTTGGTACCGATCGCGCAAAACAGAAATGCAAAAGTGCCAACAAGCCAGCCTGCACAGCGGAATGCAAGCGGGAAGGCGAGGATACCCACGCCAATGAGAACGTTCATGGCATTAAAGACAGACTGCACAAATGTTGACTTCTCGTGAGCATCGTCTGTAAAGTGTTGGATGGAGGCGACGGTCGTGGTGTGTTTCGCAATGGTTTCGGGCAAAAACGAGCATGCTTCGGTTCCGGATGTGCGTTGCGACATGGTCTTGCACAGCACCTCACCCATATATCGACTAAATAAGCATGTGATAACACCGATTAAGGAATTGTTAAAAAGCATAAAAAATACTATCCGACATTTCACGTACTTGTCTAAACTTCCCAATTGGTTTTGCTCGAGAGACTGTTGCTCTTCGTAGTTCATTGGGTCATAGTTGCTATTCCCATTCGCCTGATTATAATAGCTAGTGGTATAGCTACCATGCTGTGACAAGGGTCGAGTGGACGATGGCACTGTTAAATTCTCGGCAATGTACATTATGGATGTCCGTGAGACAGAGTTAGCAAGTGAGCCCAGTGTCTGACGAAAGGAGGATTGACTGTCGATATGTTGTAAATGCAATGACGGATCTTCAACTGGGCTATAGTAGATAGTTTCTGCATAGGACAGAGTCGGATGAGCCGTCGCTGCGGTTGCTCCATATTGATAGTTTGGATATGCATTGTTGGGCACGCGGATAGGTGAGCTCCGTTCTTGTTGTTCGCTCATACTCACGGCAGTGTCCTCACTTGCATTACTAGGAGAGGCAGTCATGAGAAGGTATATGAGTTATAATGCTGTGTAGCTAAGTAGTCAAAAAAAAGTTTTCTCTCGTTTTTATATAACTTTGTGCGGAACTGAGTGTCGCTTTTTGTTTATGAAACAAGCAAGTACCTTCAGGACAAAATAAGAAATCCAGTGATGAAGCGTGTCATCCCGTCAATAAGTAACAGCTGTTCATTTTGTCTTTTTCAAACAATTTGCAACATTTTTGTTTTCAACTGCGACATCCATCTGTTCTTATTGTTGTTTGTTTGCTCGTCCCATGTCTAATTCGTCTCTCACTGTACGTACTCGTATGTGTGTTCCAGTATTATGCTTCCCGATCCAGCCAAGGTTTCACAAAGAGATAACTTTCACCCCTCTAGCATACTACTCTTTTTGTCCTTCTTTGCAAATTGCGCAACAGAAAAACAAACATAACGCGCAGGCGCAGGACAAGCTGTGTAAGTGTATATAACTCTTTTTCTTCGTATTGCGCAATCTTTCTTTGTGTGGCCACAGCAAAGATGTAACATTGGAGAGATCTGCTTTTCCATATGAACTTAATGTGCATGTAAACACATCATGGGCACGGTACCCGACAGAAATAGCCAATTTAAAATGGCTTAGACCTTTCACACGCTCTCTATTCCTGCAGAGGAGTTTGACACAAGCAGATGTATCCAGGTGCGGCGACTTAAAATCAAAACCTTTATACGTGTTGAATTTTCACACAAAGGCCTTTGTCATCAACATAGCTGCACGTTAAAGCAACGCGTTATGCAAGTGCATATATAGAGAAATTTCATTGTCTGCTTCATTTTTGGGTCGTTCGGGAATAGCCGCTCCCGATGCCAGTAGTGGTAGTTGCTGTCACATTGACAAAATAGCTATATAAATTTCCCGTGTCCACAGATGATGTGTCAGTACAACTAAATAAACAGCTACGTAGTCGACAAAAGGAGTTGCGCTTTCGCGTATGAAATAATGGGAAGCAATAAGCATCGTTCAAAACCTATACAGAGACACTACGGTATCAATCAGTGCGACCGGAAGTACATCACAGACTTTTTGGTTGAAACTAGTTTCACCGTTCTCCTTTCTTGTGACATAAACCAAATGCGCAAACACGGTCCTTTTAGGTACAGTTGTGGGATAATAGCTATAGATAGTATGACTTTTGGTGTATAACGGCATCTATGCAAAGGGTTTCTAGTACAGAGGAGATCCAATAAATGTACCACGCGACGTCGGCCTGCATACATATGCGTATGTATTCGGCTTGAGTAGTGGTAGGTAGGTAGCGAGTGATGGCATTCACACATTTACACAAAGTTCTTCTCGGGGATGGGAGATACATCTCCGGGTAAGGGCTGGCCTGGTTTTTCCCAATGATACTTCTGTAGATATTTCGCGGAGCGGCGGTAAATATGTAGCTACGTCACGTGTATGATCATATCTGTTTGCCATGACTGCCACTACGTAGTATTCTCGTGTGCGATACAAGACTTTTTTCAGCGAAGAGTCGAAAGAGAGAAGAAGGTGAAAATTAGAAAAAATATAAGTGGAAATAGGAAGGGGTATCAGATGCATATCATTTGAAAGTGGTGGCGGGCAGAAAGTGACTGCGGGGTATGAATAGCTTCCCGGGGTGCCTTTGGCTTCAGACAGGGCCGCCGTTAAAAACATTTTTTCCACTCACTGATTCTATTCCGTCATGGCTGGTCACTACGTTATTGCTGGCAAGCAAGTCCCTAACCATCTCGTAAGCATCTCGTCTTCTTATACACTTCATCTTGTAATGAACTTTGTAATGACTAATTATTATTTATTATACAATCGTTTTAATAGATTGCCATTGGCTTCATTAGCGCGTACGCCCTTGCTGGTGTTGCCGTCAGCATGCGCCCCAAGGCTCCCCAGCCCGCCACCCCCCCGATCAAGGCCAGCTCTGCTGACGAGGAGCAGTTCATCAAGGAGTTCCTTAAGGCTGCCGAGACCGAGGAGAAGCACTAAATACATTTCAACTCTTTCTCTTTCGTCAAAATAGAGGACTTTTGCTTGAGTCCATGTTTTGTATCATAAAAACATCAAAAATACGCTGTAGCCTTGTCTGCGCTTTTTTTCTTCTTCAATGAAACGTCGCCGTTTTTCAGTCTTGATGTGCTTAGCATGTAGTAGTAAATAGACTCTTGTGTATGAAAGAAAGAAAAGATACTGTTTGTGGATGATTCGTATGTAATAGATACACAATGAGAAATAGGGAGGATGATTACTGGTACACTTTCTTTTTATGCGTGTATTAGTCTCTACTTGACAAAAAAGAAAGATTACATGGGCAGAAAAGCTTTCCAGCTAAAAAGGAATAGAAGAAAAGATCGAAGGCGAAAATGAAAGGAAGAGGATAGAGAGAAGAAGGAATAGGAAGAGATACGTTGATAAAAGGAAAAAGAGGATTTCCCTTCATTCGCTTCTTTACAACTTGATGATGGGCTTGGCAGGGAACAGCTTGGACTTGGGGCACTTGACGGGCTTCCAGCTGATATCCAGGACACCAAGGTCGAGATCGCCGCCGGGAGCGACCTTTTGGAAGGCAGCGGGAGTCAAATCAATGGCCTTGCCGACCTGGCAGCCAGCGCACTTGTCAACGACCTTGATCACAACCGAGAGCTTCTTGCTCTTGTTGTTGGTGATCTGCATGCACTTGTAGCACTCCTCAAAGTCGTCCATGGCCATAGCGCCAATCAAATCGTGAATCGTCGCGCTGTAACTGTCGAGACCCTCGCGGTCGTAGCAGGCGGCGTCCTTCAGGTCTCCACCCGAGTACCTAATCGATGTTGAGTCAATCGAACCCATCCAGCTTTAGGCATTTGAAATCATTATCATACCAGGTACCACGGCCATTGCCGTTGTCACCGCCGCCGCGCTTGGTGATGCTGAGGGTGGAATTGCTGTACTTGGTGCTGAGGGTAGCAATGCCACGTCTGACCGTGGTATCAGCAGCGACAGACGAGACGCAGAGGCACACAAGAGCCAACAGGAGACAGATGTTAAGAGTCTTCTTCATAGCAAAGAGAAAGTAAAAGAGAAAGAGATGAATTGAATAGAAGTGAATGTAATGGGGAAGGTCCTATCGCTTCGTTATTAGAGGAGCGGTAGAAGACACAACAGTCGAAAAAGAAGGGGAATCCGAAGGAGATGGAGTGGGTAGAAGAAGTGAGAAAAAGGTGGAGAAAGATGAGAAAGAATGCGTTTGATAAAAAAAGGAAAGGAAAAAAAAAAAGCAGCGTACCTACAATACATCTCACGCATCAGACAACACGCAGAACATAGTATAGTATAGAAGTCAGATAAAAAGTGTGCCTCAGGAGCGGAAACACAAAGGTAAATTAAACAATTCATTCAAGGAAAGGCCTCGATTTGAAATGGAGATTACTTTTTAGTCTAAACGGACGAGTATGTCCTTGGGATAGACATCGCTTTTGATTTGCAGAATAATAATTCTTGTTTTCTTGCTTTTCTCTCTTTTCTAAACTATCATGCAAGTAAAGTCTCGATCAGAAAGCATAGAAAAAATGTTCTACAGACAAAAAAAAAAAGGTGACAGTGATCGACTCAAGATATGCATACGAAATAAGATCAGCCTTGTTTTTGTCTCGTGTTTATCCAAGTCCGCCGTGCTCGCTTTCTCACTTTCATCTTGAAGTTTGAGTACAAGGCACAAGGATATAATAAAAAAAGACCGCACCTTACTTGTGTCCTCTTGTGGAAAAAAAAATGGCAGACAGTGGAAGATCTGCGAGAATTATTTTGTGTTCAAAGGTGAGATTTGGCTGTATTAACTTGTTTTGGTCGTATGCCCCACTTGCCCCTTGCCAAAAACCAAAGGATGCCACGTTACGTTGATTTCCCACTTGCCTTGCCCTACTCGTTCATTCCTGTATTCATTCATTCAATCAAGTATAGCGTCAATTGAATAGGGAAAATAAAATTATTTTTCTTTCTCTCTGTTTCTTCGGTTCCACTAAGCCATCGTGAACTGTATATAGGATATGTGCATACACGCATTTCAATGGCTTCATCTTGTTCATGTTTGACCCCTTGCCATTTATGCTTTTTCTCAACACTTTGTTATATTACCACTCGCAATATTCATAATTCATATGCACTTTCAGGGATAGCTCGCCGGCACATCATGCATGCCTACTGTCTTCTCTCAATCTCGCACTGTCACGTACATACGTTGATATCACGTACGCACGTATTTCTTCTCTTATAACATATTACACACGCGCATACATACATACATACATACATAGCCATCATCTATCAGCATTCTCGGCATATTAATTGCATACGTACACACATAGAAGGCATTCTTTAACGTCACTTGACTTGTCGCTCCGCAATGGTTCTTGGCCCTACTAATTGCTCCATACTTCACGAGGTCATTTATTGAGTGCATGGAAAACAAGGAATGATCAGCTTCCGGCAAGATGACAGAGTCATCGCACTCGCTCTTTTTCTTTAAAGCTATGTTCAGGTACGCTTCAAGGGGGAGATTGTCTGTGTGCCCCCCGGATACTTCCAATATCTCATATATTGCGCATCCAATTGGGGACCCTTTTCTTATTGATTTCCCCTTGGCTTGTGAATCTTTTTGCCTCAAAATGTTCAAGCGCCAGCAAGCTTCGTTACCATACCTTAAAAGGCATGGATGGATCCTCGGTTCGTGTAACCATTCCTAGCGAGCCCTTTTTTTCTTTTATTTCTTCGCTATGAGCTATAATAATAATAATAATAGGAATAGACATAGACAGTTGAATGGCGTCAAATAAGGTGGTGTAATGCGAGTCCAGAACTAAAACATTGCAAAATTAATCGTGTCGCACGGACTAAAAGCCTGGCCGATGAAAAGGGAATTCGAAATATGAGGAAGAGGGCTGTGGCAAAAATGTCATGTACTGAAAAATGAAGATGACTTTGAATATCGCATCGTCTGTGTTCTAGGCCACTCCCCCTCATTCACTCGTACTTCCCCAATCATTACTGTAAAAGCGACGTCGACACCGAAGATTATTGAGCCGCTGCTACATCCAGTCATGGATATGACCATAGTTACCCACGTGGAAAAGGGATATGTCTTGTCTGCTATTTGGTGGATGCACGGGCTGTTTGATCTGCCTAAATGGCGCCGTTATTTATGTATGTTTCATGGCGCGGATTAAATGAGCTGACATACATGTCTTACACTGTGAGACAAAAAATAAGATAAGAAAACAGCAAGCCAAAAAAAGAATTACAGAAAAGAGTAGTCAAACGCTATGGGGTGGACACCTAGCTAATGTCTCGACCATTTGACCACAGGAGGCTCAAGCCAGCAGCAGGAGATAAATCATAATCTGTCACACTCAGTAAGAGAACATGCTTATGCAAAGTCATAACTGGCTCGAGTATCTACATCTATGGTTCACAGGTATGATGTCTAATAAGTGTCACTCAGTGGATCGGCTTAGCCTATAACCTTGCAGACAGCGGACTGGCTGCAAAAACGTGCGAGGTTGGTATATTCCGGATACATGTATGCTCAAATATATATGCACAATGCGGAAGCTGATTATACAGTATCTATTTCTCTCTTCGAGTTTTGTTCGTGTAATACTGTCCGTACGTGCTGGTCATTATAATGAACAGCAGGTGACAATATGAAGCTACGAGATCTTGAAGAATTGAAAGACGGAATACCAACCATTCCATTTATAACAAAGAACTCATTTTTGCAAGGTTTCGAACGAGGTATCACCACGTGCTGCATAATTCGGTCCATCCGTTATTTCTGGCAACCATTTTTTAGTCCGATATTTCACCTGCAGCAAACGCTCGTTGACGCTTGTCGCTTCAACGTGAGCAACTGATCGGCAGGCACTCCATATATCTGATACGTATCATCAGCATCTATGATAATATCTATCTTTATATTGAAGGAGAGCGAGATTCAGCTTATCGAAGATACGTTGTGGATGGATTAGGTGTATGTCCTTTTTATGGTTTAATATTGGTAATCTTATCTTTTTCGTATCGATTCTGAGAACGCAGAAAGAACGCAGAAATCGATGGCATCTTAACAGTAGAAAAGAAGGAGGGGTTGATTTATTAGAGAAGTATACTATAGTCGGCCCATTGGATTTTCCTTTGTCCGCACTGGATGCGATGGAGTATATGTGTGTGTTGTTGATTACATATGTGTTTTAGCAGGGATTCTTGATAGGCATCCGCTTCCGTCCATAGGAAGTCGTGCCCTTAACTTGCTCTTCCCTGATCCGAATACCGGTCTCGTCGCATTTCGCCAAGGCCAAACTCAGTCGCACGGCCATACGGTATTCAAAGTCATATTTAGTGCAAGACAGCGCCATCTGCCACAGCTTGCGGCTCTTTCGCAAATCGCCTAGGCCCCAGCTCGTTACACCAGCCTCTATAGATAGACATTAGGTCAGTTCTGGACTCACATTACACTGCAGAGTTCTTGAACTTACCCCAGTATGTGAAGGGAACGACCCAGGTCTCGTGCTTAATATATTCCTTGTGATCCATGATCCAGTTGAGATGAGCAATCGTGTCATGGTAGCGCTCCAACGCGTTGAGGATTGCTGCCTTTGTCAAGAGGAGCACCGCCCGCTGATCATAGTAGTCAGGCGGCGTCGTGTCAGGAACAAGCTCCTTGACGCGGATACTGTATTCGACTTTTTCACGCTCGTAAATACGCTCCAACGTACACTCTACGAGCCCCAGGCAGTTTTCAAGGGCGTCGGGCTCCATCTGAACAAATGCGTTCCATACTAAAAGGATCTCAAGACCTGGCAAGCTCAGATCCATATCCTGGTACCCACTCTGCTGAAAAAAGGACACCTTCTTGAGGACGTGCGCGTCAACGTAGGTTGTCCGGGCCTGCTTTTCCTTGACGAGCGTCGGCACTTCTGCAAACGCGAGGATGCCCTCCGTGCGTTGTCCGAGCATCTCGCGACATGCGCCCACAAAATACTTGCTAAACGCGGGCGACCAGTAACCTTCCTCGCACAGTTGTTCGAAATAGGTGGCTGCGCCTTCCCAGTCCAGTTGGAGGGCCAGGTTGAATCCGATCTCGTAGTCCGACATTTGCCGCATCGCCACCTCGGCCCACTCGCCCTGACTTGACTCGGCCGCAAACGTGAAAGACTGGTTGGAAAGCGGCAAGTTTCGCGCCACGCGTGATATCCGGGCCGCAAAGAACAAAAAGAAGCATGAACTTGGATGTTTCCGCTGGGCATCCATAAGACACTCTATGGCTGAGCTCACAAGATCCTTGGCATAGATTTGCGGCGCAAAAGACGTCAGGATAGAGTAATAGGAGAGGAGCCTAGACGAACGTGGATGAGTATTTTTTCGTCATGCCTGATCTTTATGCTCACGTCAGCGATGCCAGTGGAGCACGAATGCCACCGCCTTCGACACATAGCTTCAAAAGAGCGAAACCCAATTGCCTATTACTCTTGAAGCCAAGGGTGGACAATATCTTGAGTATTTTGGCTGGCATGGAGGACAAGAGCAAGTGTACAGCACCAATACCAAACTGGATGGCTGAGACGGTATCGCGATCCATGTGCTTCGTAAATTGCTGTCCCATTCGCTTGTATTCTTGCCATACTATACTGTAGCTGCTGTAGGCTACGCAAAGCACAATATGAGTTCATGAACATACCAAAGCTTATTGCGTGAACTCTTACCTCGTCGTATATTAATGCCACACCGCACGTAACCCATGATGTTTTCCTGAGATAGTTGGAGGATACTGATTAAAAGGCAGCATTCTGCCTTGATGACGTGCGCGCGTAGGATACCATTCGGAAGGAAAGTAGGTCCTTCACCAGGGTATCCGCTCTGAGTGGCAGGCGCGGTATTGGAGGGTAAGCCCGATGTGTTACGGCTCAGGACGGCGGAGAAATAGTATGATACAGAGTCCTTGAAGGGTCGTTTATACGGTGCGCTCTTGATTTGCGCTTTCGCAATGGAGTAAGCTGTTGCCAGGGTGCCTGTAGCCGTCTCGACGTCCTTGTTGTTAAAGGTCTATGATTCAGGCGAGATAAGTATGCAATACATGCCACGTAGAGAAAAGATTGCGTCTAGCAAGTGTACCATCATAGCTAATAAATTTTAGGGTCATTCTCACTCTTGCAAAAAGGAGATGGCTTACCTTTGATAAAGGCCATCGCTCCTAAACCCAGGGAATACAGCGGATCTCTATAATATGATGAAACAAGTCAGTAACTACATTACGTTTTCTTTTCAAGAAACGCACATGTTGGCCTTGGATTGAAAGATGGCTTTCGCCTGCATGAACTTGTTATCAAACAAATAATGCATGCCTTCACGCACAGGTGCGTCTACATATGTGGGATTGTCGTCAGCACGTTGGGTGAATGTGACTCTTGGATGTTACGCACCTACTTCTTCTTGCTCTCGTGGACTGAGCTTGTTCTGTTGAACAGCTTTGAGATCAACGCCCTGAATGGTAATGGCGTTATCGCGAAACATGTCAATCTCGATAGGATCCTCAATGGAGTGCTCGTACTCGCTGCTCCGTTTGGCTCGCTCATGATCCTCTGGCGAGAGCTCATAGATATCTTGCGGAAGCGCGGTGGGAATGAGGTGAGGTTGCAGCTCGAACGAGACAGGTTTGCTGTCGAGCGAGCGCAGCTCGGATACACCGCTGTCTGTGCTCTCCTGTCGATGCTCTGCCATGCTATATTGTGTGATGTGGGTTTCCGCGGTCGGCGAGGCGAGCGCGAGTGACTCGACCATAGCGTCCAAATCGTCATGCAGGACAGGTGAGGAGGGCGTATGGAGTTTTTCGTCTCTGCTGCCACTGCTGCAGCTACTGCTGCTGCTGTTAGCACTTTTGATAGGATCGTCGTCGAGGCAATCCTCAAAAACGTCGCTAGAGGTGGATTCACGCGGCGGAGTATCATCAAGATAAGGCAAGTGGCTGCATGATGACAGCTGATGGAGGGGACGGTTTAGAAAAAGGCAAGAAAAATGTATTCGTGCTTTCACCTTTTCATGAGCCCTGGTCGACCCTTTTTTGCCCGCCGATGGACGAGATGAGCTCAATGGCGATCTTTGAGAATCCTGATTGTGCACCAGGTCATCGAGACCAGCGATATCTTCTTTTGACATAACAATAAAGCGCGCTCTTGGAAAATATAGTAAAGAAAGGAAGGGCGTGGATGAGAGTGTAAAAAAGAAGGGAAGAAAAAGCGAGAAAACCCCTCAGAAGAAGGTATACAAAAAAAGAGAGAATGTGAAGAGAGAGAGAGAGAGAGAGAGAAAAGAGGAAAGTATAGAATGGGTGGCCAAGGAGACATAAAAAAGAGATTGCAGCTCGAAAAATGCAGAGCTCCTTTTCCCCTTCTTCTCCTTGTGTGGATCCAAATCATCTCAACTTTTGACGTCTTCCAACCGAAATAATCATTCTACTTGCATTCTTGCCCTCCTTTATCCTAGGATATATCTCAGTATGTAGTGAGTTTTTCAAGTTTCTGTCTTTTTCCTTATGTGCCTATACAACATCCGTCTACTATTATTACTCCTTTTGGAACGCATTGGCCAAACTGATGATGAGCGATTACAACAGCCAAAACACGGCAATTTAAAGCGCTGTTTAAGCAAGAAACCTACTCTAATCGTAATTTACGCATTGAGCCAATCCGCAGCCCTCATCACTTGTCTCCTCGCGTAAAGCGTGCATGGATACAGTGTCGCGAATTACTTTGGAGAGAGTCAAAGTCTAACAACGTTCAATCCAATCCAAATTTGGATGGTGCAATGCAAATACTTTTGCACATTGGGCGCCTTTTAATGAATACGTTCATTAGTATTAAAAGCTACTCAAAGCTTGGTCAGGGCAATGGCACTGTAATTTTGATGACCAGGATCGTTGGCAATGAACTGCCGCATGACCTTGGCCGCATCCTATATCCGTAACCATAAGTTCTGTGATAATTGGTAGGATCATCAAAATACTCACATCTACGAGGTCTGTGCACCGGCCATGGTTGATAGGGAACGTTTTGCGGCCGTCCAGCTCGTATAGGTGGTGATCGACCACGGTGAAACAGATGAAGTGCAAGTCGATTTTAGCATTCACATCTGGAGCTTGTGTCTGGCCTGTTTGAGCCGAGGCAGCATGGGCGGAAGCGAGCTGCTCGTTGCTTTCAAGAAGGTCGGCGCGCTCATCAGGCGTCAAACCGCGCGCTTTCTCAATAATGTCATTAAAGAGACCAGGACCTATGAAATACCAATAAAGAGAGAAAGATGGCGTGTGTTGGTAAATGCCTTTAAAGTTATAATTTAATTTACCAACGAGGGCTTGGTTATTGGCAAAGGCATGGATGAGGGCCATCATACCACAGGCATTGCCGATGGTCTGCTTGAAGAACATGACCTGGGGTGAGATATCCTGTTCTTTCTTTGTGAGGTGAGCTTCCTCTTCGAGGCGGAAGCGTTCGGCAGCCTCTGTGATGGGGTATAAAAAGATGATGGCTGCCGCAGGGCGAGGCACAAAGGCCAAGAGCTCAGGATCGAAACCTATCTCAGAATAAATGAGCGTGTCTTTTGTTGTCTTGTTCACAAGCACCATAGATGTCTGAAAAGCCCCAGGTATCGTCTAGTCCGTTCTGGTGCACAAGCTGAGTTGACCCGTGGGCTTGCGTAAGCTCAGTTCAAATAATATGCAAGACACCCTGCCAGACTTGCCTTATTCCACACCTAACAAGAATATGTTACTGGGCACAAGCACAAGCAAGTCTGCATTGTACCTCAGGATTGGCTTCCAATGGGAGCCATCTTGGTTTTGGCTTCTGCTGTCCTTGTGAATGGGTGTCGGTCGTCATTGCAGTCAGAAAAACGAAAAAACGAAAAGATGTCTCGGATTCGGTTCCGCGTCGTCGCTGTTGCAAAGAAAAGATTTCATCGTCTTCCCTTTGAGCACTGGCTCCTTCTCTCTCTCTTTTTTTTTTTTTTCTTTGCTTTGTTAATCTTGCTGGCAATAGCCATTGATTGCTTTGCCTCTTTTGCTTCTTTCTCCTTTGTGTGCATGCCAAACGTTATTGTTTCTTTGTCCTGGGCAGACAAGCATATGTAGTATTCGTTCGATAGATTATGGTAAGTCCCTTCTTGCCTGCACAATGACCAAAATACTAAAATGCGCCCAGTCTCTTGCTGCCACCAACACATCTTACCACGACATGTCTGACCAATACAATGGAAACAGAGACCCTGTACAAAAGCAACTTAACAACACAACAACAACAAACACAACCGCCGACGACGACGCTAGAATATATTCACGCGCCATGAATTCTCCTGCTACAAACTATGGCTATGGCGGTGGTATTGGTGAATATGGTAACATCCACCAGCAACCATACGATCCGAGATACAACAGCAACAGCACAATCCCATCCTCAAACACTTATCAGCCGAGACGGCCTACTTACATGACTCCTCCTCATGGCCGTTCTTCACCGTCTGGCAATCCATACCGTGGTAATACTGGCTATTATCAGCCCCCGCCTGTCACTCAGGTACCCGCCTACCAGCCTCCCGTTGGCCCTAGTAGCTACGCAGACTCGTTTCTCTACCATCCCCAAAACCAAAGCCAAAGCCAGCAGCAACAGCAACAGCAACAGCAACAGCAGCAACTGTTTCAAATCCAACAGATGCAACTCCAGATGCAACAACAGCAACAACAGGAACAAGAACTCATCGATCCTGAAGCTCCCAATACCCTTGATGAATTTATTCTCGATCTGCTGAAGAAGCCTCAAGAACGCCTGTTCCTGCTAAAGCTGGAGAAAGATCTCGAGTCCTTCATCAACAACGATCAGTAAGCTGCTTTACATTATTATGCCGCATTCTGTATTCACCTTGCCATGCTAGGATGACACGCCTCGATTTGCCCCAGATGAACTCTTACCAACGCCTGATGGTTCACAAAGTCGCCCCTTATTTCAGGCTCTCCCACTTTTACGAACCATTGCGGAAATCCGTCTATCTCTGCAAAAATCAATACACAGCCATGTAAGTCTTTGGTGGATAAGGGGAAGACATGCAGTCTCATTTTGATGTGTGAATAGACCTGCCGAAGGGTTTGCAAAGTTGGTGGAGCCCGAGGGTCAGCAGCAGAAACAGTCGGCGCCGGTTTTTAAGATTATGCGACGCACCCCCGAAGGTGGCAATGGACGAGGCAGGGGCGGACGACCCGGCGCAGGCAGCCGATCTGGCTCGTCTGGATCCAATGCGGATGACGAGCGCAAGATCCCTACTTATGAAGAACGCAAGGCCGCATACGAGGAAGCGCGCGCGCGTATATTTAAGGACATGGAATAACCTGCCCCCTCCCCTCGCACAAATTTTGCGAGCTACACGATGGATAATTTACATCTGTCCACATTTATTATCCCCTCTTCCAAAAACAACTCATTTTCTAGATGGACTCAATACAATTGAGGTGCATTTGTTACTTGTTTTCTTTTTTCTCTTTCCACACCTTTCATGTAAACATTCACACACACACGCACGCAGTAAAAATCTTGAACTCTAGTGATACTTTTACTGATGTGTACCTCCTTCTTACTGTTATCTATGACGCCATATGCGTATCAACGCAGGTAGAACGCGATCGAAAATCGCCATAATCCGTTCTAAGAACAAGTGTCTATTAATCATATTTCCCAAGCCGAAATAGAGTACCTAGTTCTTTTTGGAATGTATAGAAGCTAAGGGTAGTGTATTTACGACAAGGGAAGAAAGAGGTATTAAGGGGAGTGGGAGAGCAAGGCAAAAAAGAAGAAAGGTAAGTGGATGTGGGGCATGGAAGGGAGAAGGGGTAACATTTAGCAAGCACAGAAGCTGCTCTCTTGTTTCTCCGGACCGGATGATTCGGTAAGGTCGACCTTGGTCACTGGCGTGTGTCAATAATACATATGGTCAATATTCAATTTATGCGAGCCATTGCATATAACCATGACTTACATGTATCCTTTTGTTCCTCTTGCATGTCATTATCCATACCAGGGAGTGCATGGCCAATTTTGCGGAAAAGGGCCTTGACCTGTAACAAGAATCAATACATGTCCATTTCTATCACAGTAACAATAAACATCATAGAGTCGTTTCTTACATTGAAGCCAGCCTTGGCACTCGTTTCAATGAACATGATGTTGTATTCACGTGCCTTTTTCTCGCCTTCTTCGACTGTAACGCGTCTATCGTATATAATGTGAGCCGGTGGCGTCATTAGGAAGCCATTTTTCTCCCTTCTTTCCATGTGCCTTTTAACTTACCGTTTGTCATTGAGATCCGTCTTATTGCCGACAAGAACAATAATGACATCTGTGCCGCGCTCAGCGCGCACATCGTCAATCCATTTGGTTGTGTGCGAGAATGAATTGCGATCTATGATAGAAGAAAAAAAAATTGAGCTATTCAGGCCACGCGGTGCTGATATGGATGTACGGACTGGTTATATCGTAGACGACGACACAAACGGATGAATCTCGAATGTAGCTCGGTATCAAAGATCTGAATCGTTCTTGGCCAGCGGTATCCCATAATTGAAGCCGAATCGTCCGGTCGTCAAGATACATAGTCTTTGACAAAAAGTCGATACCAATGGTAGCCTAAATATCAAAGACATGACAAAGAAAGAAAGCAATGGGTGAGTACAGAACAAATAAGCTTTTCTTCTCTTTATTTCTGTCCAACACCCTGGGTGCTGCAAATAACTAGCATCAATGTTTTTTTATTTGTCATACCTGATACGTGTTATCAAATGAATCATACATGAAGCGGGTAATCAGCGACGTCTTGCCCACTGTGGAACACCATACCGGATGAGTTAGTGATTGGAAAGATGGAGAATGCGTAGGCTGACCCATGTCAGGCACCATGTGTGCCTGCTGCCATGACAACCCGTTGTTACGTACCACTCTGTTCGCCAAGGAAGACCAGCTTGAACTTTTTCAAGGGATTGCCAAAGTCATTGGTAGACATTGTGGATGGGCCAAAAAAGAAAGAAAGGAGAGACGGGGGACACAAAAGGAAAGAGTGAAATATAATACTAGAGTTGGAAAGAGGAAAATGAACCAGAAAAAAAAAAATCAAAGGTGACACAAATAGGTTGTTTAGTGGAACCCAGATACGCACATCATAAAAAAAGCTCTTATGTTTTTGAAACTCGTCTATTGAATTGTGCCTCGAAAAGGCGGGGACACTCTTCTTTAGATTACATGCAAGAAAAAACAAATTAAGCGTCCCAGGACGAGTTGGCGTTAGCAGCGGGGACAGCCTCATCAGCCCAGTCGGTGGGGGCAGCGCTCCAGTCACCGGAGGCGGCAGCGGCGATGCCAGCGACACCGTCGGCACCAGCGCCCTCAACACCCCACTCGCCTTGAGCCTGCTCCTGGGCAGCACCGAACTCGGCATCCTCGACGTTCTGGGCAGCCTCCTGCTCCTTCTCGGCCTCCTCGGGGTCACGGTAGAAGAACATATCAACCATGACGTCCCAGGCGGTCTCGTACTCGACGGTGCCGCGAAGACGGAGGACGGCACGGCACAAGAGCCAGTAGATCAGACCCAGGGCGTGCTTACCCTTGTTGTTGGTGGGGATGGCAATGTCAACGAACTGGAGCTGCGAGTCGGTATCGGCAAGCGAGATGACGGGGATGTTGACATACGAAGCCTCCTTGATGGCCTGGAAGTCAGAGCGGGGGTCCGTCGTGATGATCAGACGGGGCTCGCGGAACGAGCGGGTGATGTAGTTGGTGAAGGTACCGGGCGTGAAACGGCCAACGATAGCCTCAGCACCAATGTACTTGGCCAGCTTCAGGGCGGCACGGTGGCCGTAGGGGCGAGCGGACACAACGACGATGTCCTGGGGCTATAATTACAACTGTATCAGCCACCCACATATCCTACTAGGAATCATTTCACTTACGTTCTCAATGGCGGCGATGACACGGGCAGCGAAGATCAGCTTCTCCCAGGTCTTACCGACGTTGATAAGGTGGATACCTTTAAACGACTGTTAGCTCAATCCGTAGTTTCAGCTGTCATAGCGATCTGGGTCATTACCATCCGCACGGCGCTTGTAGACATAAGGGGTCATGGCGCTGGTGGCGTTCTTGGCACCAATGTGGCACTGAGCACTCAGCAGAAGCTGGACATCCTCCTCGGAAGGGCTAAGAACTGTAAACTCGTCAGTTTCCGTTGATTTTTGTTTATGCTTGCATTGGACACATACTGGTAGGAAGGCGAGACATACTGGTAACAGCCTATATCGAGTAAGAAAAAATCTGGTTAGATTATCCGTTCACGCATCCATCCATCCATCCTTTCAATGGCTCTCTTTCTTTTCATCCATCTGTGTATCTATCCATCCATCCACTCGTTTCTCATCCTCGCTCTCTTGTCGTTCTCATCCCGGGGTTGTTGATACGTACGACTTGACTGAAAGTGCAGTGGAAAAGGAAAGAACTCTATGATGCGGCCGTCCAAGAGGTTCTTCACTCGCCGCCCCGCCACCTCGAAAAAGTCCGCCGTCACCCAACCAACCGTTCGTTGGTCCGCTTACCTACTCTCCGATGTTCACCTTCCGTGTCCCGCTATGTAGGTGTATATGCTCACTGCTTTCACTTTTCTGTTTGCATAGGCATGTGTAACCACTGTAAATACCCTTCTGTCAGGGGTACAGCAAAATGATATCATGCCTTGCACTATGGATCTCTGTAAACCCAAACAATGGAAATTCTTTGTTTGCTGTGTATTTTATTGACGGTGCTGGGCATCTTTCATGCTCTCCAATACCTTTACACTTTCTTGCATTCGGCCCCATTTTTGTAATATCAATGCCTTTAGCAATAAGGTCTGCCTAAGCTTCATACTCATGCCCAGTTTCAGAAACCCTGTCAAAACACGTATGAGTCAATGAATGAACATGCAATCTACGCATATCGTACCGCTTTCAGCCTTGTCCAGATATTGAATGCATTCCTCGTCGCCTAGACCATACCATGAGCTAGGTCCGGTATTTTACGTCAGACCCGCTTACCTGCTTGATAAAGCGCATTGCCATAGACAAAAAACAGTTTTGACTGGAGTTCAAGAGACTCGGATGAATATGCCTTGGTGCCCTCGTGAGAAACCACTCGGCTTAATGAATATAGCTTGGACATACCTGTGGAATCGCTTGGTCCAAAAGTGCAATAGCCTGACTGACTTCTGATGCGCCCCCACGTGCAAGTTTAATGGCGCACAGAGTGATAATCGTTTTGAGACAGCCCTTTATATCACCGGTTTCCGTGCTGTATCCTGACGCTGCTTCGCAGCACTGAATCGCATCCTCGTAATAGCCATGGTCCTACCCCCATACTTTTTGAGCAAAAAGATAAGAAGCTACATGCTCCGGTTTGTACCAGTGAAATTTCGGCAAGTGAGAGAAGGATCTCAGTCATGTGTGTCTTGTCTCGTAAGCCCATGAGCTTGTTTCCTTGTTCCTTGAGGATGAGAATACTTTCATTGATATGGTGCTCTCGGTAAAGTTGCTCCGCAAATCGTCTTAGCATGTCCGTCTTTTCATCCAGAGGCTGCATTGTATTGGTGGGTATCATGGTCTGACTCTCGAGGACCGATGCATCAGACCTGCAAAACTATTGAGTACTTGTCTGTAGACTTATGGGTTACATACTCTAGCTGCTGCTTCAAGGTATTCATAACCTGTTTCCAGGAGACACAGACATCGCTTTCGGATGGATAACGCTCAGAAAATCGTGTCAGAACTTGGATCGCTTCTTGATATTCCCCTTCTGATGCATGCTGTTGATACAGTGTCAAATATGAGTGCATGTGAGCCGGAAATGAAAGCAAGTAGTACCAGTTCTGCGGCTAGTATGTATGCTTTTTCGAGATCATCCACGGTTCCTTTCTCGACGTCCAGCGCCAAGTCGACATACAGTCTGAAGAGCTCGTTTCTGCCTGGACAGAATATGAGACCATATTTCTAAATTATCAAGGATCATACCGTAAAGTTTCCAGATATGTGCCCGTAACAGGTGTTGGGCTCGTAAAATGTACTCGACATTGTGCACGGAGCTCTTAATACTGCTCGTGGCGATCAAGTCAAATATATGTGTTGTGGAGTATCCCTATTTTGTGTAAACTTTTCTAGATTTGTTTTTTCAAAGATCTACTTACCCGTTGAAGCATATCTCGCGCTTGTGCAAGTTTTTCGAGGCATTCCAGGTATATCATATTTGGTGACTCATGTATCTCTGGATGATGAACAAACGTTTGTCGGAAAATATCAGGGTCGTCGGATCGTGCTCGGTCGATGAAGCGCAGCCAGCTATAATAGACCCTATGAGAACGACACTCGAAAAGAGAGAACATATAGTACCTGGATACTTGGGCGAGACACTCGTTGTCTTGCACTTCTCGCGCTCTGTTACGCGATTCTTTAAAAGCCTTGTTACGAAAATGTGAGGACCGTGAAAATATCGCCTGTGAGATCCTCTTACTGCTGTCGCTGCGCTGACATGGCCGAATTTGGCTTCGAGCATGCCCAGATTTAGCAACGCATAATGCTGGATCGACGTTTCCTGATAGAGATTACAGCTGTCAAAAAATTTATGTAGACTGTTGACAGCTGCTTCATATTCATTCGTGCGGAGATAGTTAAGGAACCTGATCTCGTGAATTTAGCTAGGGCGGTGTCTTTCCCATATCATCAATTACCTGACTTGGCTTGCTTGTTCAGGACATATGGCATACTTTTCAAGGAAGTTTAGGTACTCATGCAAAATATATGGTGAGATGTCACTAGATCCTGATCCTATAGAGCGATAGTGGGCGATCAGAATATGTATAGCCCGTGCGGCACCCACATACGGTTCACTGTTTGGGCCTGGCTGTTGAGAAAGGCATTTATATGATTTTCGGAAACCCATCCTAAGCGGCGGGAGGTGTAACGTGAGATCAAAGCCATGCGTCAATTTGTTTCATACCTTCGATGTTAGTATCCGCCGGTGTAGTATCCATAGATGCAGCCGTGGATGCCAAGCGAGGTTGACCGCTATGACCCGCAGCATAGGCCTGAAAGATCTCATAGAGCTCGCCTTGCTGAGATATAGACAGCTTGAAGAACTCGATGCGACATTTCCGAATGAATGTGCCAAATATACTGGTCTTGTTCTACAAGAATACGCGTTCAACAGTGGTGCCCCATGCTGCGCCCTTTCTCATACCATGATAATTTGTTCGCTGTCATTTGGTTCCTCCAATAATCTGTCCCCATCATCAAGAACAGAGTTTAGACCTACAAAGGTTATCAGCAACAATCGTAATGTGTATGCGTTCTTGACGACCTTCGATAAAGCTAAAGAACGTGTCGGGAGAATCCAGTGCCCGGACCTATGATCATAAAATTAATTCGTCTTGCCGCGCGTAAAACCACGTGACCTCAAGGTTGGAAACCTTCTCAACTTGCCTGCTGCTCGATAATATTGTTTTCGCTATCAATAAGGTCCAAAATGGCTTGGAGTGGAGGTTCATTTTCGGCATCGTCATTCTTGATTAGGCAAGATCAGTTGAAATGGCGAGAAAAAGATGCTTGGTTTACCTTGATGTTGTTAAGAACGAAACGTATGATAGCAGGGTTGTTCTCATTTATGAGCTTGTAATGGGCATAGTTGTGTATCAAGAGTAAGAGGACGACCTTGAAGGGTGTCAGGTACGGTACACGTACGATACGCCGTTGACAGCCCAGCATTGAACAAGCGGAGGAAAGTCGTCGAATTAAGTTTTGTTGCGGCTTTCATTACCCATATCAGATGACAGGTGGATTAAATATTCAGAGACTTTCACGCCAACTTTTTGTAGCAAAAACCCCACCATAATACACCCCGGCAGCATTAGATCAATAACATTCGAAGAACTTCACAAAGTGTCCCCGATAAATAAATGGTAGCTGGGATACGATGCTCGCTACACATATACTGCATCACAAACGGTCCGGCTGACGATTATGTTATTCAATAAAAAATACAATACGTGGAAACGCTTCATTATTTCATAGAGTACTAAATGGGTTATTTGATTGAAAAATAGTACAGCAGTATATATTACACAATAAAAATACAAAGTGACGATTTAAAAACGAAAACGGAACTAAAGAACAAATAATCTTCTACGAGGACGGGGGTGGCTACTTTTGTTGGATGGTATTCTTAGCACACTCTGGACACTGACTCTTGGTTATGACGCTATACAGGGTGTCATGGATTTCGCAACGTCGGTAGCAACGATCGCAATAGTCGTTCGGATCAGGGGTGAGAGCACGGTTGCAGTATTCACAGCTGCGTCGACAGGAATCGCATTGCCAGCCAGGGCCTAGCGTTTTGCCACACTCACCACAGGTCGCTGGCTCTTCCGCCAAATCGTCATAGTCTGTTGCGCTACTCGTGTCAGTCAGGGTCTCATCTTGATCGTTGTTTTGTGATATGGTTTCTGAAGACCGATATTGTTGGTAGTAATCGGCGTCAGTGGTCTTGCGAATGTTGTGCAGTATACAGTCAGAGTGGTTGTCGTCTTGAGATAGGGTTGATATACGCATAAAAATATATATTAAGCCTTAAGTGTGCATGGGATGTAATATGCCTGTAATGGAAATAGTAGGAGAAGGTGGCACCTCTTTTATATTTTTTGCATCTTCTTTTTCTATGCACCTGAGGTCGTTCTATGGAGACTTACTATGAGAAAATTGACCGGCGGGAATTTCAGATTCCGTCCAGGGCACATCTATAGAAAGGCAATGACATAACTTCTTGTTTCGCTACCCCAGGAAAATTCCACGCTGAAAGGCCACCAAGGCACACGTATACCTGACATCAACAGGTAGATACTTACGGAGTTATTTACTATTGATGCTCTTATCATTGAGAAGCATAGGTTTCTTTCTATTAGTTTCACCGAATTCATGGGCTGATATTGCACGATTGGAATTAGAAGCACCTACTGCATATGCAGCCATTACTTTATATTTGTCATCGTTATCACAACCCGTTCTAAGACTAGTTCTATGCATACATAATACCAAAAAGTTGCTTGGCACTTCTAATCTGTCTATGCTCTAATATACGCGGTCATAGCCGCGCCAATATATTTCTCAGCCGTGTGGCTCTAAACAAGTGTATCATATCCGCAGTGATACACCTTGAATACGTACTTTGTCTTAAATGTTGAGCGCATAAGCGAGAAAAGACTTGGTCCACGTTTTGGAGAATTCGAAAGTATAGGTGCACGCAATGAACAAAAAGCATCATCATGGAAAATGTATAGAGACCGCTTCAAGCTCAGCTAAAACTTGTCAAAAAGGGCGGCTGAAAATTTTTTTCTCTTTTCACTGTTCTTTCACCAAAAGGTATGAAACAGACCATTGGTTTCTATGATGAGCAAAAAATACACGCTGAAAATTATGAATTACTCCGTGTTTCCACTCTTTTATTCTGATGAGAACCACTCGGCTGCTATTTGATTGCTTATGATTTACTCATACATGTACTCTTGACTTTAGGTTCTTCCTTGCCAAAGGTGGAGATACCAATTAATCGCGTATCTACGTAGATGCAGTAATAATAATAAAAAATCTATAAGACAAAACATATTTTTCGTTTCGCGACATAGTGAACATGTGGCTGTTCAGATCAACATGGGTCTATAACAACTAATGGCAATAGAGAGACTGGTGCAGCGGATGTCAGGCTGGGGACTCCCCCCGCCTTATGTATGGCTATTCTGTGTCTATATAAGCCATCAGCCTACTTACTCCTGAGCACCATCGCTAACATGAGAGACTCTTGCTCCAATATTGTAGTATCGAACCACTATATCTTTATTTAGCGGAAATAAGGAGGGCATTTGACAATCGCCTTCTCCCATGCAGTGTCCAGGGCGTCTAGGATTGGCTCAGGCAAAGGACCCTGTTTGACTGCTTCGAGATTCTGAGTAAGTTGTTCGATGGAAGAGGCGCCAATAATGACGGCTATGAAAAGCAATATCAGTAGGGTTCTCATTCTCTTGACAGAAACACTTACAGTCACCGCCTTCTGCGTTCAGTTTAGAGTGGTGAACCATCCATCGCAGGGCAAGATCAGCCGTATTGACATTGTGCTGCTTAGCGGCCTCGTGCACGGCGCTGATGGCGCCAAAGTAAGCCTGATTCCAATACCGGTCGCGGTACCTGATAATTCGATGAGTATGAGGAACGGATATGTTTTTGTCCGTCTTGCTTATGTACATTTTGCCTAGGCCGGCATTGGGGTCAAAGCGCGAGCCAGACTCGACAGACTGAGCCGTCGACGAGTACTTGGGGCTAAGCAGGCCACCGGCCAAGGGGTTATAGGCATAGAACTTGATGTCGTAGTGCTTCAGGCAAGTGAAAAGCTCACGCTCAACATCCCGAGTGATTGCGTTGTACATGCTGTGAAAAGAAAGTTGCTTATAGTCCCTGATATAGAGAGGCAAATTGTATATACCCTTGGTAGACAGTAGGACGAACCCAGTTGTTTTTAGCAGCAATCTCACATACCGCACTCACTTGCCAAGCAGCAAAGTTAGAGATACCAAGCTATGTTGGGCGAAACGACATCACGGTGAGTTAAACAAGTAATTGATCGATAACGTAGGATACTTACGCGTTTAAAACGTCCTTGCTCATACAGTTCTTGAAGAGCGCCCAATGTTTTTTCGAAAGGCGTTTGACGATCCTATTCTAGATTAATTGTCTACCCTACGGGTAATGGGAAGCGTTCTGAGTTACCGGAGCGTGGAGATAAAAGAGGTCGACAGAGTCCACCTTGAGAGCTTCAAGGGACTTTTTAAACGTCGCCTTTAATTTTTCAGGTTCATGGTCACCAGGCTGGGTCGGATACACTTTTGTGGCAATGTTGAACTTTGCCGGTGCGCCCAGTTCAGCAAGCACCTTGATAAAATACGTGTATTCAGAACTACGGCGTAATATCACGTAAAACATGCCCCAGCATGGATACGTACCCCTTCCGTTGTGCCTTGGCAATAAGTACGGGCGGTATCTAGATCGGTATCATTAGTAACGCAGTCAAGAGGCTGGATGTCTAGATAGCTTACCTAGGTCGCTGTAGCCATAACTGCCAAAGGTCTGTATGATTTTATCGATAGCTGCCTTATCGGTGATACGCGACCCTTCGGCCGTGCCAAAAGTCATGGTACTGTACACGAACTACTTTTGAGATTGCATTATTGAGATGAATAGGGTTACTTACCCGAGAATAATGTTCATTCTTGACATGTTGAATTAGCAAAGGTAAAGAGAGAAAGAAGGAAGGAAGGAATTAAAGCAGTTTTGGGCTTTTCAACGCGTTAGACTCTGACGATTTTTGGGCATGTCATGTGAGCGTTACTTCAATTGGAGACTGGATATCAGCCGATAGTGTCATGTAATGCGTAAACGATACATTCAAGCAAGGTCCGGATTGGACAGATGCCGTAACCTGCAAACTGTGGCTGGGTATACTGCTATATCGATCCGAACTCAAGGTTGAGGTTGAATCAGTATAAGCCCTGTGTCTTGCTTTGTACACACGTCGAGTTGTACGCACCGCTGAGTTGTACACACGTCGAGTTGTACACACGCATGGAGATGTTGCGACGCGTCAGCCCTTGCCCATAAATGTTACAAGACCGCGACGCGCGGGTTGAGATCTCCCTTGGCACAAGGTGTCGCGTGTTACAGACAAAGCCCATAATATCCTCTCATGTAGTTTCATGTAGTCTCATGTATTTAGTGTATACACAATAGATTATACGAAAAAGTGTGCAGCTTCTCTCGTCTTTTTTCTTGGGTACAAAGTTATTTTACAGAAACAAAAGGAGAATCAAATACTACTCATGAAAAAAGGTGAGAAAGCGAATGGAGAGGAAATAAAACAAGCGCCGATTCATGAATGGGCAAAGAAGAAAGAGATTGGAAGAGAAGGAGAGAAACAGGGAAAAAAAAAGTATGTAAGAAGGGAAGAGAGGGACATAAGTGTATGTGCGTGTGCGTAAAATAGGAGAGAAGGGGGTGGGGATGGGAGTAAGTGAGCGTTAATAGAGCGAAGGTGGAAGAAGTATACTTAGAAGCGGACGACAATGATACTGAGATTGTCAGTGCTAAAGTTGGCGAGGGCATGATCCAGCAGCCTCTGGCTCGCCACGGTTGGGTCTTGAATATCTTTGATCAAGTCAACCGCATCCTGGTCCTCACATACGTCCCAAAGCTGTCATGTCACATTAAAATAGTTTCTTGTTTTGTGTCTGTCAGAATACATACCCCATCACAAGCCAGAATAAGGAAATCATCGCCCTCGGCCAAATCAGTCTCGGTCGTGTACGGGTTGCCGACCACGAATTCTTTCATGACGCAGTCGCCTAACGAACGCGTCACTGCCAGCACGCCATTCACCCGGTTGTTCATCATGAATCCTCCCAGGTCAATGATTCGCTTTGCCTCTTGAGGGTCAGAACCCTTGTGGTCGTATGACAGCCGAATAGCCTTTCCTTTGCGACTTGAGACATACGAAGGCGTGCGCAGTCAGCTGGACGCGTTCTTTTCCCTTTTTCTGTTTCCAGTAGCTTACTTACCAAAGGACAGCGCGTGCATCGCCCACGTTACCAGTATATAAGATGCGCTTTATAGGAAATAGAAAAAAGGAGTAAGGATCAGCATAACCCAGAAAACGCGTACTTTCATTTATTACCTTGTCACCCTTGACCTGAACGAAGGCCACAACAGCCGTACAGCCTGAAGTCTTTCCCTCGCTCTCGTTCAGTTGACGATCGGCTTCGAGGAATGCCAAGTTCAAAATCTCCGGAACCGGTTGGGTTTCGTGTCGATGTAAGCATTCCGCAAAAGTCTGGAACCAAGGGTGGACAAAAAAAAATTACAGTAAAAGATAAAAAGAGAAGGTCAGGTGTGTATATATAAAAATATAAAAGAATAACAAACCTTGTGAAAGTTTCGACCACACCATTCGGCGGTGGATTTGCCAGCGTGTCCGTCGTAGATGGCAAAGAAGCCCTGTCTTGGCACACCGTCAAAGTCAACCACGGAGCAATGGGCGTCTTCCATTGTTCTGCGGCAGCGCTTATTTCTGTCTTCCGAAATGCCAACCGCAAAGCCTGAATTCTTGACGTTCTTGTTAAGACTCTGGTCTGTGTCAGGACTGGCACCGAGAGCCGAGGATTGCGTGGATGCACGGTTTGTATCGAGATTGGCGGCTTCGCTTTGTGTAGTGGCTTGCATGGTGTTTAGAATGACGGGAATTTGAAACAGAAAAAGAGAAAATATGCAAAGGCAGGTCAAGAGGGAGAAGCGTCTGAATAAGATAAAACAAGGCAAGAATAGAAAAAAAGAAAGAAGTGCAAGCTGGAGGGGAGCAAGACGTGTGTATGAATGAATGAATCTGGTATAATATTCAAAGACAGCAACGACACTGCAGCAAAAAAGAAAGGCAGACAGATGCCAAAAATAAACACTCTATGTTTATTCGACTGAATGATCAACATCACACACAAATCCTGTCTCCTGTGCTAAACCTTATTGTTCGCCAATGCCTTTGCTTCCAAAAGCATACGGTATTACAAATTTTATTTTCTATACTGTATTAACTCTCTTTCTCTCTCTTCTTTAAGAATGAAATAAAACCTTCCTTACGGACTCCAGATGATCATGACGTATCTACGTCATTTGCATAAGAGGTGCAATCGTGTAATGCCCGTTGTCAGTTGACTGGTTGTTATATTTTTGTACCGACAAACGCGTCCTCTTTTTTTCTCAAAAATCTTTTCTTTTTTATCGTCTCTGCTCTATTTGGGTAGCACAGCCCGATAATAGGGTGCAGTTCATCTGACAAGTACCGCCTTTCTGTCACAGGCTGGTTGCCTCCCACACTAGGACATTGGGATGACAGCCCGGTCGAATAGCAACAAAATACCATTCCTTTCCATCAACAAGTATCATGCACAAGAGCAAGAGTTGGCTAGCGATAATAAACTGCCATCGATAATCGATCTGCGCCAGAAAAATAGCAGCTATGGCCGCATACAGCCTTGAGTAATTCGTTCAACGTTCTCATAGCCGAATTCTGGGTAAATGTACTGTACGTCAATGGAGCCCCTGCTCACTGGGCGGTTTGAGGGGTGCCGTTACAATTCCATGGTCTCGTAAAGCTGACGGCAAGTGCTGAAGTTTCACTATGGCTTGGCGTTGGGCTGTGATCAGGGATTGTGGGCGCTTTAGATTGAAGTGATTTGGACACAAGCGTCTCGTAGGAGTCAATATATGTCGCGTAGAGAATGGGCTCTATATCGATCCTCTTAACTCGCCTTTTTGAGGTCGTATGATGCGAGACTCGTATTATAAGAGACAAACGATATTAGATCATCGTCGAACAGGTGCTTTAGTAACAGTAGGAAGGGTGAGGAGTCGGAAGGAAGCGCTCATTAATCTATACCACTTGCGCAATGTCTGCGAGCCTTTGATGGGGTGTTTCAATTTGCAATGCCAGTTTCGAAAAGGAAAAATAAATTGGGCGCGTAAATTGAGAGGGCATTTGTACTTTCCTCTTGGGTGGAAGAGCGGGGCATGAGCAACAATAACACCAACAAGAGCAGCAGCAGCAGCAGCAGTAGAAGTAGTACCAGTAGTGCGGCCACGCTCGTGACCAATCTGCTGCTGCTCGGATTCTCTGTACAAAAACACGCTCCACAAGGCACTTCATTCGCCCTCGACGAGCACATGTTCCACCACACAAACAACATTAAGCCTTTCGAGGCCACCAGCCATTTCTTGTTTGATCACATTGATCACCGCAAGTCGCGCGCCGTCTTTCAGCAATGTTGGCCCATAAAAGACTACGGACGACAATCACGCGAGTATCGTGCGGCAGCCTTTCGCTGGCTCGAAGAACTAAGGCACGCTGGACACCTCCCGAGTCACGTCGTGCTTCGCCGCAGCTACTTTGAAGATTGCCGTGGTGAGCGTATCAACACCATCATGGCGGCGCTTTCAACCTATGCTCTTCATTGCGTCACACGTCGTGCCATGCCATCAGGTATAGTGGAATAGATATACTCATGCTCTGTTGCGATTAAATCCGTCTATCAGGTTCGCGTTTCATTGATCTAGACGGCCCTTCCCGATACACGGATCCGGATGTACTACGAGAAAAACTGGACTCTAGAACGGCGGCTTTGAGAGCTGAACTTCTGCGCCACGGCACGACTCTTCTCTCTGGTGATGCGCCCTGGATGGAGGGCGCTCGTAGGGCGCTCAATGCCGACGAAGGCTCTTCTTCAGGTACTTTTCATGTCAAGTACAGCCAATACGTAACTCACGTAGAATTTTGAGCAGAAATTTCCTTTAATCCAGACATACCGGCTATGGTCATGGACCGCAGCTATATCCACAAAATGCGTGATCAGTTGCAGGATCACCTCAACTCACTCGCAGAAAAGAATCGTAGCTTGACACAGGCATTGTTAGCAAAGGAAAAGCGGTACCATCGGTATGTCCATTGAGTAGAATGGTACATGGTCATTAATGATCTGCTTATACAGCACTTTTCCGAAGAAGCGAAAATACAAGGAGATCATTGAGGAACTCAGGGAGTACCGTCCACAAGATGACGATACTCTACCAGACTTTATTTTACCGCCCTTGACGTCTGGTAAGTGAAAAAGAGAAAAAGAGGGTGCGCTAGGAACTTGCTAAGAAACACCTATAGCGGGTCATTCCGAGGAAGACGCTATCAAGAATATTCGACAGCAAATCGACGAACGTGCGGGCGCCATGAGATTGAAGCAGCAGCTCAGTCCTCAGCGGCCGCCATCATCTGATACCAGCATAAACTATGAAGCACATATGTTACCCATTCGTCTCGAACCAAGCAGATCACGTCGTCGTCAGAGCATACCCGAACACCAGCACACAGAAAGGAGAAACAGCATACGCCATCGTGAACAGAACTTGAATTCGCCCATTCTTCCACAGCAAGAACGACAGCGCTCATCTACTCCTATCCGCAACTCTCCCCTCTTGCAGCCATCGCCACACAGGGCTAATGGCTCGCCTTACCGTGAACCGACATCCTCCTCCCTCTTTTCAGCCCAAGTGTCGCCCGTTTCTGATACCTATGATGAGTATTGTGATCGAATCGTGAACCGGGTGATGAAAGACTTCCATGGCGAACGCACGCCAAGCGTTGGCCTCTCCTCCTCCATCCTCTACTCGGATCATAGTCTGGCATCTAACCCGTCTCATGCGTCAGATCCTCCTGAAGGTAAAGATATTGATTTCTAGATTTTAAGTTTACTTACGTGCAGTAGAATGGGATGCAAGCCCCATACAATCTCGTCGGCGCCGAGACATAGGGGCTAGCCTCGTCAGCAGTGGCAGCGGTAGCAAAGCAAACGACAAAGGTCGCAGCCGCAGCGCAAGCCCTGATATGCGACGACCCCAGGAGCGCAGCTTCCTAGAATCTGATGGGAGCCTTCATGGTCCGTACAGTTACAGAAGCCCGTCTCGCAAAAGTATCGAGGCAGGCCGACGGCGCTCTATTACCAGCTGCGAACGGCGAGAACCATCTCCGTTCCACTGGAACAGTCCAGGTTCAAGCTCCTTGGGCGCTTACCAAGCCGCCATCAGTACACCAACGCGCAATATTGGCCTCCTTGGTAAGCAAAAGAGAAAAGACGAGAGAGGTTTCGAGAATGGATATCTGACTAAGCAACCTCTCTGACAGGCGATGAAAGTGAACCTTCTTGGCATGGCAACGAATCATTCTTGCGCGCTGGAAGTCCTGCATCCTAAATATAGCTTATACACGTCAACTTTTTGGACGAATAAGATAGAGGGTCTCCTGTCTTACCACTGACATTGAAGTGGAAGCTACTGTTTAAAGGCGCATAATACCTATCTTGAGAATATGCAGGTGATGTTTGATTTATGCATCGGTTGCCAAAAGAGCCAAACAATGATGTAATCACTACGGAGGAAAGAATTAAGAGCGATAAGCTTACAAAGGTCAATGGCGGTGGCACAGTACTGAGCAATACCATCATTATACTCAGATCGGCGGGACAGCAGGAGTCGCCCCAGTTGGGAAGCGCAGTGTAAAGAGTAAGCTGTTGTATTACTAATAGGTTTTCGCTATAGCTACAGGCTACAAAATCCAAACGCGGACAAGTGCAAGAGCATGTCCAAAGTGCGGCTGGGCTGTGTGAACCATGCGTTCATCGACAACCAAAAGGTAGTTGATTACTAATCTGGGTTTGAAAATAAAGGGTACGGTCTTCAAAGGGTGCGCAGCTGCGACACACTTTCTTCCCTTTTCGTTGTGTAAGTACACCGACCGTAATGCTAAGACGAAGACACCAGACGAAACTGTGCAGCCGATGGATGGATCCATCCTATACGACCGAGATGCACCCTGTATCGCTATCCAGATGTCACTAGATGACGGATGGATACATGGATGGATGGATGTGGATGGTGGATGAGGATAAGGAGGTTGGATATGTTTGTATTAGTCAGCCACTCATCCCATCGTCATGCGCCACGCCCGTTTGCAACCATCGTTCAGTCTTGTTTCTATTCAACACACGCAAGGTTGCTCGCCTATTGAGGGCAGGCTGCACAGTTTCGTCTGATGGCCATTTTGTTGTTAGCTGATTAATCGAAGCATCTTACTCATCCAATCGTCTCCGTTAGTCAATAGCCATGGGTCGCCGTCCCGCTCGCTGCTACCGTTACTGCAAGAACAAGCCCTACCCCAAGAGCAGATACAACCGTGGTGTCCCTGACGCCAAGATTAGAATCTTCGACTTGGGCCGTAAGAAGGCGCACGTTGACGATTTCCCTCTCTGCATCCACTTGGTCTCGAACGAGTACGAACAGATCACCGCCGAGGCTCTTGAGGCTGGCCGTATTTGCTGCAACAAGTACATGGTCAAGACCTCCGGTAAGGACTCCTTCCACATGCGCGTCCGCGTCCATCCCTTCCACGTCGTCCGTATCAACAAGATGTTGTCGTGCGCTGGTGCCGATAGGTAAGCAAG
>VAFG01000112.1:61406-87845 GCA_013461545.1 Syncephalastrum contaminatum
CGTTCATGTGTACTCACTCATTCGCTATGATAGATTGCAGACGGGTATGCGTGGCGCTTTCGGTAAGCCCAACGGTCTTGTCGCCCGTGTCAACATTGGCCAGGTGATCTTCTCCGTCCGCTCCAAGGACTCCAACAAGGCTACCGTCATTGAGGCCCTCCGCCGCTGCAAGTACAAGTTCCCCGGCCAGCAGAAGATTATCATCTCCCAGAAGTGGGGTTTCACTCCTCTGAACCGTGAGGACTACATCCAGGCCCGCACTGAGGGCAAGCTTAAGCCCGATGGCTGCTACGTCAAGTTCGTCCCCCAGAAGGGCCCCCTCAACAACTACTTCCGCATGGCCTCCCGTGCTTAAGTATCTCAATGAAATAAAGAAAAACCAAATGTGTTTTTTTTGCGTTTCTCCCTCTTCCTTTGATGGGCTGTAATAATACTGAGGATTATTTTGTGCGTCTGTGCATATGCAAGTGCCCCCTTCTCTCTCTTCTCTCTTGCTCTTGCTCTCTTGTGGGTGCGTGTCTGTTGCTTAAGCACGGCGTATTGCATCCCCTTTTTTATTTATTTATTTATTTTACTACTGCTGCTGCTGCTGCTGCTGCTGGTTTGCTTGGCTGCTGCGAAACTCCTTGCCATTCCCCTGGTGGGATTCGTGAGTGGAAAGGACAAGCAACCGTATGATCACAAAAGCACAAAGACTATATCTTGTGTGTGTAACCTTTGAAACGTGAAGCTATAAAAAGCATACATTTGGGCATGTTGCTGTGACAGGTTTAAGTCATCAAGGACCCGACGGTCTGAAACAAGGCAATCAATCCATGTATATTATTTCTTAGTTGTACAAACGTTGTCTGCGGCTGATATGAAGCTGTATGAGTCTCCCCTTCTCCCCTTTGTGAGTGGTGCGTTGTCTTCTCCTAGAATTTGCACAAAATATCAGTTGACAGAATTATTGGCAAATAATGGTCGCACTCGTGAAGGGAAAGGCAGCGCGTGTGTGTGCAAAACTGGATCGACGCGAGACTCCGCTTCAAATCAATTAAAAAGCATCTTACACACTTTAAACAATTAGAAGGGCCGAGCCCTACTTTCTTTCTCTTTTCTCTTTCTCTCTCTACTTTTTTTTTTAATTTTTTCCTTGTATTTACGCTCCTTTTCTCTTTCTCCCGGTACTCTTTATGGACAAGTCATCCAAGAGATTGACGCGCCCACAGAGTTCAGCGTCTTTGCCACCCACTCCGAATAACAACAATAACAACAATCAGATGCGCAACGTCGACCGTGAGCTTCAGCGTATCAAACGTCTGGCCGTAGTCTCTGGACGCCAATTTGGCCAGGAACCATCCTCGACTTCCTCTCTGGGACCGCCACCTTCCCCTACATCCACAGTCTCATCTGCACCACGTTCTGCCGTTAGTAACCATAACAATACCTCCGCTGCAAGTAATTTACGGCGACCCGTGTCGTCGGCGTCTCTCCAAACCACGCGGACAGCAAGAACAGGCAGTTTCACTCGTGAACAACCACCCCAACTGCCTACCCGCTCCGAAACTATGAGTGTCACTACATCCAAAACCAACAAGACTTCCGAACTCGATAAGCTGGAAAAAGAACTCCTTGCGATGTACGAGGATATATATTTGCGTATGGTTGAGCAAAATCGACAGCAGCAGCAGCAGCAGCAGCAGCAGCAGCATTTGAAACCTATTTCAGCACGACGCCCCTCCTCCGCTAACTACAGCCAAGACGAACGAGTAGACAAGTGGGTCGTCAGCGTATTGCCAGAGCAGCATCAGACGAGTGAACCCCTTGCAATGAACGAGGAAGAGGAAGAACGGATACGCGAGTTGACCGCGCGTCTGGAGCAAGCGCAGCAGGAACGAGTTCAGGGCGAGCAGCTCATGCGTGAAACAATGGCGAGCTATGTCGAGCAAAAGGAAGTGGAGCAGAGCAAGGTGCGCCAGCTGTCGACCATCGTGGTACAGCAGGAGGAGCTGATTGAACGACTGCAGCAAGGCCTAACGCAGTCACAAGATGAGCTGAAGCAGGCGCAGGCCGCCGCACCTGCTCCTGCCATCTTACCCGAGCAAGTCCAGGAGCAAGTTGAGGCATTGATGGCCCAGGTCAAGGCGTTGCAGAGCACCAAGGAAGGTCTGGAGCACATGGTTGTGTCACTGTGGAGCGAGCTCGAGCTGGGTCAGACCCAGGTACGCCAGACGCTCCAGGAATCCGAGACGCTCCACGCCGAATGCGCCGCTCAGCGAAAACTTGCAGAGGACAAACTTGAGACGCTCATGATCCAACTTCTCGAGAAGGAGACGCTTGTGCAAAAGTATCGCCAATACCATCAGCAACGACCTATCCCGCCACCGAAGGACGATAATCGCCGGTCATCCATCCCACGCCTCGCCTCGTCGCCCCCGCCCGATCGGCCTGCCCGCAGCAGCCGACGTAGTAGTGCCAACACAACCACGAGCACGACTAGCAACACTAAGCGGCGCTCATATATTGCTCGGTGGACAGGCGGGTTTTTGCCGCCACCTGCGCCACCGCCCACTGACCCCCTTCCACCCCTACCCGACCACCTTACCTCTATGTTGCCACCACCACAGGAGCCTTCCTCCGACGCGCAAGAGGAGGAACAGCCCCAGCAAGATGAAACGCCCATAATGGAGCAAAACAACACATCTTCCATCTCGTCCCGCCCACCCTCCACCTCGTCTCTTTCTTCGCTGTCGATCCATCAGCAGCAACCCAAGCACTTTTCGGTCGACGCCGTTCATAGTCACCGCTCCCAGCAGTACCGCCAGGAAGCCTCGATGGCCGCCGTAGCAGCCGCAGCTGCCGCGGCTGGTCGGCTATCCGAGGATGAGCCCTTTGAAGACCCAGAGGCGGAGGCTGCCTACCGCGAGTTTGCCGAGCAGCTTCAGACTCGCCTGTCCATCTCGAAAGAAATCGATGATCTCCGCGTTTGGCAGCCAAGCGACCTCGTTGACTATCAGCAACGCTTCAAAAACATACCCTCCGACGATGATCTCGCGGCCGCTAGCGGTAAACGCCATAGTCTCGCCACTCTCACCAGCAAGGATGGCGCTGCTTTCTGGCGCGGCATGAAAAAGAAGCTGCGAGTGTAAATACACACTCTCTAAAAATCCAACGTTGCATATCAACCATCTTGCCATATCTCCTGTTTCTCTTCTCATCTCGTTCTCCTTTAGCATCATCCTATCTTTCCTGCTCTTATATATATTTATCTTCATATTGTTTTTTTTTCTCCTTCTTTCTCTAGTACTAGAAACACAAATCGTCGCGTGTTTGTATAATAAAATCCAGGTTAGGATTTGTATTTATTTAAAGTATTCAAAAGTGAATATTCGTGCTTTGTGTTGTATTGTGCTCTGTGTGTGTGTGTGTGTGTGTGTGTGTCTGATAAATTTGGGGTAGTGGGGGGGTGGATGTTACAACTATATACGATGAAAAGGAATGGAATGTGAAAGAAAAATGCAACTAAGAAAGGTCAAAGAGTTTAATCCTTGTTGTGGGAACGACTGCCCGTCTTCTTGATTTTGGCACCGTTCTGAGACTTTTTGGGGATTGCCAAGCCGACGCGCTTGTTGCCCTGGTCGTAAATATGGTAGAAGGTATTAAGGAAGGCGCCGCCAAGGTTCCAGTCGCGGTCGTTGCTGCCGCTCTGGATGAGCGAGTAGCACATGGCGTGAGCGTCGTCCCGGTCGCCCGATACAGGACGGGTCCAGAGCTTGGGCGGCAGCGACACCTGATAATTGTCAAAGGTGAACGTCAGGTCGGGCAGCTTGTCGGCCTCGCAGCACTTGATGTGGTAGAAACCCGACTTGTCGTCATACTCGGCGCCCATGCCCTTGTGTAGCAGCTGCACTTGGCGCTGGGGCGCAGTGATGTAGTTGCTGTTGGAGCTGAAGGAAGCAAGTGCTTTATGGCCGAGCTTGATATCAATGTCGTGACCGAGCTTGACGCAGTTCATGCGCGCCTTCCAATAGGGCGAGTCGCCATAGTCACAGGTAGGCAGGGGCATGTACGCGATCGAGCCTTCATACTTGGTATGGTCCACGCCACCAAAGATAAATTCGGCTTCGGGTGTGTCCCAGCGCTTCTGATAAAATCCAGAGGACGAGCCCGAGACCATGCCAAACTGCTGTGAGTTGGTGCCGTAGCCGGTCTGGAAAGCGTTCTGTGCGAAGCCGTTGGAGTTCACAACTAAAATAGGTTTAGTCATCTTTCTTGTGTTGTACAGTGCCTTAGGCGCTGTGCTGGTCTACTGTGTCTGAACACTTACAATCACCTACAGGAAGAATAGGGTTTAGACTCATCTTTCATGCTATGTATGTAAACTGTGCTATCATCACTTACGTTTCTTGGAGGTGGAATTGAAGCTGGTTGAGCCATCATCGCTGAAACCACCGAGACCAAAGTAGCCAACTGCAAAAAATCGTCAGTCGATGATCAATGCATGAATATAAATACATACTGTACTTGTCATCGCCGATATTCGTGACGCTGTAGGCCGAACCAAAGAGCTGATTTTTAACTTTGATACCACCCATAGAAACAGTTTCCTGACGAAAAGAAAAAAAAGGTACAGAAACATGTATGATGAGCTTCGGTGAAGATTGTGTGTGTGTGTGTAACAGGCGCTTACGGTGTAAAGCTCGACGTCAATACATTTTCCATCATCGTATTTGATAGACTCCTTCTTGTGAAGGTCATAAGCTGAAGACGAATTTTGCGCGTTGTATGGGTTTTTGGCGTACGATCGACACTCGGTGCTGTGGCACTGTTTTCATGGTGTTAGTAGTCGATTCTGTGGGGTGGGGCGGAGTTAATTCGCACTTGCCTTGGTTGACGGAACCCAGGACAGGCTGGAACCCGTATTGAACAAGACTGGGAACTTTTGTGCAGGTGTGCCAATCTCGATATGTCCCACAAGCTAAGTCGATAATTTGTGTTGTCAGAAGAGCAAGAAAACGGTGTATGTATGCGGATGCCTTACCAAGCCCTCGTCGTATTCGAGCGATTCAGTCACCATTTTATTCTCCCACCGACGATACATTGGGATGCGGTGCAGGCCGTCGTCCGCATTAGTCAGAGTGGCAGCAAGCGATGCCAGTGACGCAGCAAGCAAAAAGGTGTTACGCATCACTGTTTAGTTAGAGGGTATAGTAGTAGTGGATGAAGAGGGGTAGTGGAGGAAGGGACAGCACAGCTTTAAGGAATAAAAGAAGAAAGAACAAAGAAAAGTTAGCCCAATGGTCTCTTTATATATCTGCTGCTGTATATAAAAAAAAAGGTGAACAGGGTCGACGAGGCTTTTCGTTCTTTCTTGGGTTTTCTTTCTTTGGAGACACCGATCGAAAAGAATCAAGGACGCGACCGCCCGCCGCTCGCCCATCCGCGCGGAGCATCCGCCCCGTTTGCTGTGTACCACCATACCTTGGCAACAAAAAAAAAAGATTTTCTTTCCTTCGTCGTTGTGAAAGGGTCATACAAAAAAATCTTGACGAACCGCAATGCTTACCAGTGCCTTTGCTCCGCCCCCGCCGTGTCCATCCCGTTGCTTCCGAGACATTTTATTATTATAAATTATTCATTTGCTCTTCGCACCTACCATGGTCTACATTGACAACTGCTAAAAATAAGCACAATGGTGTGCTCGTCACGATGGTCAGGTTCAGGAACAAAAGTGTTTTCTCTGCTTCGTTTGTTTGAGTTTTTCTGTTTGCGATCTAAATATAAAGGGTCATGTGAGAGATGCGGGTGGCATCCTTGCGAATGAACACAGGGCGAGGACATGCACAACATATCTTTTCTCTCTGCCCATCTCACTTCTGCTAGTGCATAAAAAAAAAGTCGCGACCCTCCACTCCTCACACACGCACGCGCACACGCACTCGTACACATGCACATGTCACTTGTGTCTCGTATTGCTGCTCCTTCATAGGCAGAATAAAGTTCCAGACTTTTTCTTCTCTGCTGATCTTTTTTTACTCTTGCGAGTGATGACGACGTTATGAACTTTTTTTTTGGGAAGCCTGTCAAAAAATAGTAGCAGCCGCTGTTTCTTGGGTGCACAAAAAAAAATACCGTCAGACCTACACTGCGGCGTTATAGATATGCCATTATTATCCAAGTGTAGACGCGCGTGCGTAAAAGTAGGGTATGCACAAAGATTTGTAGGCCAGAAATGGTTTGTATTGCCATGATAATGACGCCTCTTCCATTATGAAATAATTTACTTCTATGATAACATGAGATAATTAGGACCATCTGGCTGGACCGTCGCGAAAATAAAAAAAAATAAAAAAGCCAGCCACATGCATTTACTTTGACGACAATGGATCAAAATACCATCACTCACCATGGATGTTTGCTATAAATTTTGCGCGCAGAAATAACTATCTATTTGCAGCAGGCTCGTGTATCGCTGGAATTACACAGCTCTACTTTTTTTTCTATTTCTGTCTGGTGCCTATCTTGTATGAAGAAAACTCCAGTACGTTGTTTCCGCAAATATATACAAGAGGTACATAGCCACAACAAGCATGACCTGATCGATCAGGATGCGGTATTAATAGGACGGGTTTTTCGCTTCGCGCGCATCACTCTACAGAGGACCAAGTTAGCGACGTTAAAAGTAGTCTATTCTACACGCCGTTATCGTAGTCGCAAACAATGATAACGTAGCACAGAAATGCCAAGTGTACCAACTGCAGTCTGACCTTGATTCTTACGTAGGGCACAGCAGCGCAGATAAAAACGAACACATCAGTGATTTAAATTCTCGACTGGCGTTAGCCGTACCCAAGAAAAGCAGCATATCTTGCTGGGGGGACACGGTTTTCTTCTTTCTCCAAGCCCCAGAAGCCTGATACATCTGCTCAGAAGAGGCCCGATAATTGTTTGTTTATAAATTTATACTTTGCTTATGTTGCGCCAGCGGCTCGTGGTGTACCGAGAATGCTGAGTAGTATGCTCTGTTGATGTATTGATAGTCTACTCGCAAATCGAAACGAAGAGGGGATTTCTGAGGCATCTGATTTAAGTTGGCGGCGACTATATATGTGGATAGTGGCGTTCGTGACGCTTGATTCTCAGCTCGACTCTTTCACCGCGGCAACACCTTACTTATATCCCGATCTCTGGCACTGCCATATGCAATGGAAGGGACGATTCAGTATCCACAAAATATAAACCTTTGGCCTATAAACAATAGGCTTGCAACTAGCCCATCATCTAAGATACGATGAAATAAGATCCGTCAGACTTTTTCGACCCCGGAAGCATGTATTATTCAGATCAAGCAAGCAATGTATTGCTTCTCCTCTCCATGGCTGCATATGGACAGTCCCATATTGAACACCGCTTAAGCCTTGCCTTTCTATTGGTGTATGTTTATTCTTGAGCACGTATGAACCACCTTTTACGGCAGAAACGAAGTTGCTATTTTTGGAGAATTATAAGCCCATGCGCTCTTTGTTGCTTTTGTAATCAATGCCGTTTGCCCTTCCTGCAAGAAGAATGCCACATTTAGACGTCCCTCAGCCTGTAGGTATCATTAAGATATTATAATCTACTTTGAAATCTTCTCGGACCACTTTGCCTATGACAGCTGACCCACTTGCTCAATTACTGAACCGCAGCGACACCCTGCATTGGGGCTGCGTAAAAGTGCCTGTCTAAAACTAATTACTGGCGATGATGTAGCTACCACAAGTGCGGTGAAAGACCGGTGATTACTCCGATTACCTTGGCGTACCCAAATGTCTTCTAGGACATCAGGTCTCCGCCTAAGTCGTAGGACGCCTTGGTAGCTTGGTCGATATTGTACCAAGATAAGCAGCAAATGCCCTTGGGGCTTCTCCACGATTTGATCCTAAGAGATCATTGTGCTTAGATAGAAATAAAGAATTATCCTGTCATGCCCACAGCTTATATATGTGACATTTGTGCACATATTGTCGGATTAATTACGCAGCCTCATTATAATTTCCCCTAGCACTCTTTTTCGTCTGCTTTTCTTTATCCTTTCATGGACATCCACAAGATACTTACCTTCTTTTTGACATTCCTCTCTGGCTCGGACGATGCTCTATCATTGAATGCAGTAAGTGGCCCTGCTGACGCTGCTTTCTCGTATGGCCCTTCGTATTAGCATATCCTGGAGAGAGTCTTTTTGGTCTCGTCATGGATTGAGCGAGTGCTCTCGGGCCAGCTTCTGTGAGACAAACAGGACAGAATTCAAGACTAAAGCATTCAGCATTACGGCGATTACGAGCATGGAAACCTCATTTATCTATATTTTAATAAGCAATAGTATGTCTAAGGACTGTATCCGCTGTCTTGCAAGCTATATTGGATGAGTACTTCGATTAAACGGGGATAGGTAAGATGTAGCTCTAGCATTGGCCAAGATGGTTATCTCCATTCGTGTGAGTTGTGTCATTCAAAACGGGACACATGTATGCATGTGGTAGGTACTTGTATATGTCTTGCTTATGCATGGTGATAATCTAATCTTGGGAGCTGTGGCCAGGAAAAAGAAAGGGTGGCGGCGAAATAATATAGGCTAGCGGAAAGGTGGACATTTGACTCAAAGGTTTTATTGAAGAGCTATAAAAAAGGTGAAGCTCAAGTGCGAGTCGAAGAAAATCCATGCAAATCTAGGTCCATAGAGGAGATGATGCTGACCTGATGGCTAGTCTTGCCATTCAGTGTATATTTGCGGAACTGGCCACAGATTGGATGCTCCTTGTGGTATACCATCATCCGCTGTGTAAATCTGTCTTTCCTGAGAAAAGTTTATACCTGCAGCTGTATCCAGTCAAGGGACAATTACTTCTCATGAACGCTCCATTATTCCAGCCTATCGGCTAAAGTAGAATATCTGAAAAATTACAGAAGTACCCAGCGCACTTGGTACGGTTTTACCCGGATTGATGTCATTGTCACTAATTATGTCTGGATTACACAATGGATTGGTCCCGACAGCTCAGTCCATTGAACAAGATGTATATCAGAGTCAATAAACCATGTCGGTAGAAACAGTAATTAGTCTTTAAAGTAAAAAGACAGTCTTACTTTATTTATTCTGTTATCTTTGCTATTCGATTTCTCCCCATACATCTCACTAGCTCTTGTAAGTCTTGAAGACGGCAGCCTCGATTGCTTGGAGGCAATCGATCCAGCTAACAGCTTCACCATGTTCGTTGCGGTAAGTCTCCGCAGACACTAAGCTCTCAAGGAACCTGCACTTGGGTTTGGGGTATGAACTGACTTCTTGGCTGCCACTGCCGCTGCCATTGTCGCAGTCGCCGTTGTGCTTGTCCTTGTCGTTGTCATTGTCAGAAAACCCGTAATTCCGCTTCAGTGAAGTATTGCGCGCTTCTGCTGTTGAGATGGCATGCCTAAGATCCGCAACGGGTGCTTTCTGGTCCAACTGCTGCTGCACATGATCAAGGTCTTTTAAAGTATGCTCCAGGGAATCCCTGAAGGCCTCCGAGAGATGCGCTGCTTCTCGCTCCCGATAAGGCTCTTGTAATGGGAGAGAGCAATATCGGAGAGCAGCCGCATGGTCGGATCTTCGCTGCAGGGTGTCTCCGCCAGGGAGACCGCGCCGCGCGTGAGGAAGAGGAGGAGGGCATGGAAGGGGTCAAGAGAGGTGGACGCGAAGTCGACCGTGCTCCGAGCCGCGATCAGGCATTCTCTTGCCCAGTGATCGCAAGGTAGGGCTCGGCACCACGGCCTCGTGCTCTTGACGGTGGGGAAAGCGGAGGGTATGCGCTTGGGGCAGATCACTACAAGGAACGGATCCTCCTTGTAGCGCTCATACCCCTCCGAGCTGTACTTCATAAGGCGCTCTGTAAACGCCTTGTCCAGACTGTGTTGGACTTCTATGATACTAGGTGGCAAGCCCAGGGTGTTGGCCTGGCGTCGTAAACGACGTCCGACGGAGATCCGCGAGGCCACTCGTTACTGCCGATGCAGCAATCACCGTAGATGCCCGTCAATACTTCGGTGATCATCCCACCGTGGACCGGAAAGCCAAGTCTGCTGCATCCCAAGTTTCTCTCGCCTTTATTTATTTTCTTTTCACTTGTTTCAGGTATAAGCCCCAAATAGCATAAACGCATAAAGTCAACCCTATATTTTTATGGTACGACCGCTATTTCTTGTATTTTTCACGCACTCGTCCTGTTTCTCACCTGAACGAATTTTGTAGTAATGACGCTATCTTGAAAATCCTTATCGGATTACAAGCTTTGGTAGCCTTCTACAATGTTTGCCGTTTGACAGCGTTATTTGGTCCATTAAAACCAGCCAAAGCGCTGTACGGTATTGTTTGGGAGCGTATACGACTTTGCGTCGCTGGTTAAGCTTGGTCCCTGAAGTTTCTTCACATGGATGGAGATGTAAGTAGAGTAATATATTCTAAATGTAACTTAAAGTTCTCATATCAATCACTTTACGAAACCGTGTGAAGGACCCAAATTGTTGACCTGCTTGCAAGATTGGCTCTCGATGAGGACGATCGGCACTTTGTACTATTTAAACAAGGTATTACAAAGACACTTCATACTTTATTCTAAACTTGCCTCGGTGTCGGTTCACCTATGAGAAGTCCCGAATGTTGTCTATCATCAACTCCAAGTATAGGAGCCGTACAAAATCGTTGGGGCCTATTGGCCAATCATGACTGAATTATCGATGAAATCATGCATAAGCAATTATTCGCAAGTAATACAACGAGTTTAACATTGAACGGTATTTCGGTTCTTTTGTACAGCACAATACCATCGTCACAAGTCCGTGTTTGTACCTGCATTAGAAACTCTTATTATCGAACAATGAAACATACCCTTTGTGTCAAAAGGTACTTTGCCATTTCTACTGATGTTGTAGACTCAAGCAGTAATGCAATCGAGATAGAGCAAGACACTCACGTGCCATGTACTTTTGGCTATGAAGAGCGGATTCAGCAGCTACTGAATATACGCGACTCCGCTATCCAGCTGTTACATCGAGTGTGCCTGGAATATACCTTTTCGAGTGATCTATATGAATGGCAGTATGTACACAATGGTATGGTATGTAACAGATTGAGTACAGCGTGAAATGGACGGTGCACTCATACATTTATCGCTATTATGGTATCGACGTAGAACATAGTTCGATAGCACAAACAATTCCTACCGCAGAATACGAACATCTTCTTGTATTTAGTATGCGGCATGCGCGACTAACCAACGGTTGACAAAGCTCGTAGATGGAAGTCTGTGATGCCTGACTGTTCTATGCCAAAAGCACATTCGTCATGCAGATCGATTTTATTTTACCGCAGTGCTAAATAATTATGGCCCTGCCCAGACTATGCGACTCTTATGACGAAACATTGATTCATTTTTGTTACCTTTTTTGATAATCGATATCTGAAAGCACAGAGCAACCATATAAGCGAAGAAGATGAAAATCTAAAGAAGCAGACGCTCCATCTGCTGTGGGATGTCACTCTCTATGGCTTTTTTCGGCGGCATGTACGTACGTATTCGATTGCCTGTTACCATCACTCTTCTTGAGATTGATATTTAAGCCTTATGTAATTCCAGCTGCAAGGAATGTGGATGCTCATCGAACATGAGGGATACAGCACTTCTAATGAAAAAGCAGTACATACGATAGCTCGGAATCGACCATTGTTTCAGAGGATACGCGTTCAACTTAAATGTTGCGCCGCAGCTCTCTCTTAGTGTCTCGTACTGTGCTAAAGTCTATCTAGATATGGAGGAAAGTATGACAAACTCACACATGAACCATATACACATGACTTTGAAAGAATAGAGTGCTCTGAGAGGGAAGATCGGCTGTGTTGGGCATATTTGTTGCCGCAATGCGATGCAGTGCATCATAATTTACTATTTTTCGAGCTAGTCTTCTGCCTGTCCAGCCGTTAAGCAAGTCATACGAGTCTAGAAAAATAGCTAAACTTTATTCCATCAGCCCCCTTCTCTGTTGTTGCAGTGCAATAAATGTGTTCATGAAAGCCTAATGCGCATGCGCAGTCTTATTAAGGGCCTACTATGGTTGATGCAGTGCGATTGGACGATGTCAATGTGTTTTGGTTGACTGACTTTATCTGACCTAGATGGCTTTCTTCTCGGCCATCCAGAATGTGTAGGATGAGAAAAGCTAGATCGTTTTCTCATGTGAGCAAAGAAAAAGCCTGCCTTTTACAGAAAACGTCAACAAAAGGCATGGTGTGTGTTGCCGAAGCTGAAGGAAATGAGGCCGCATGATAATGCTCCCTACGCATCCTATGAGAAAAGCCAAATATGCGGCATCGTAGAAATAACGTAAGTGGCTCCTCGGTCCAGACCCAGCGAGGAAAGCTATGTTTCCTCGATTTCAGGGATCCATCGAAGTTTGATGAAATATTTCCGAATATAGCGATTGGGTTGGAGTGTTATGGTGAATGTGAACAAGGCATACACGTTCGTGTTTTGTGACACGTATGTCGTTGGTGATCTTCTTGGAAGCTGGTATCAGGTTTCAGTCAGTCTCAGCATTACCACGATGCTGAAGAGATTCTATACACCATTAAGCCCACACCAGCCAGTTTTTATTTCAAGCAATAACATCCATATGAAAAGGTTTGATCCTTAACGACTTCATTTCGTACGTATGAGGTAGCTCTTGATACTTTGTCTTCTACCTTTTTTCTTTCTGATGCAAAACCAAATCGTAATATGTGTATGCATGTCATGTGGCAATGGCCGACGGTGCAGAATGTATGAGGAGGGTATGTAATGGTTTGTCCACCTTCTCATTAATTGAAAATATGCGAAGTTAAAAATTGCGAGATGGTTCGACGGCCCGAGAAAAGCTGTTACATCAGCCAAAATAGAGCGGCGCAAATAGCCTGGCAGTCGTCGATCGACCGTCGATGGTTCAACTACGAGAAACGTATAGATACGGTGCAGAACATTGATATTGATAGTATCAGATACACAAAACATGATTTCATCGACATAGATGTGGATCGATAATATTTGTCTTCCTGTCAGTACCCTATTACCGTTTGGCTCGTGTGTTTCTGTTGTCAAGGTAGTCACACTATAAGGATTGATGAAGATGGTCATGACATCATGACAGTTTCCTTGTCAAGCTCCGAGGCACGGCGATGCATCTTGACTAGCCACGGAGACTCAAGTTTTCTCTGTGGATCACGGTTTCCTGAAATCATACTTGCACAAATCGGGTTATTGTTGAGCAAAGTAAACAAGGTTGCATATATAAGGGCTAGAGGGCGTTTAATGGACTTTTTGTTTCAATCACCACCACGTACCAACACCACCCTAAAACACACGCACACATCAATTATGACAACTACCGTGCCACACACACAACTTGATATCCCTCACACTCACCACTCGAATGGCGCCGCGCCTATTCCCGCCATGAGCCGGGAAAAGATCCTTGACATTGCTCGCCGTGAATACGCCCGTCAGCTGTGGGTCTACACTCGAACACAAATGAAGAAACGAAACGTCAAGGATCCTTTTGATGCCCAACACCGCCGCTCCCGGCAGCGCAACTAACACAATGTGATGAAACAAGAGCAGTATTATGCCGCAAATGCTAAAATACGCTCAACCACATACTGTACAAAGACCTCCCTCGGTTTTCATACAATACGTTCTCCTTTTGTAAATATACTCTCAGCACATATCGTAATTCGTGTTATGTTTTTTCCCGTGTGTAAATGCTATGGAAAATTGTTGGCCCTCTTGTGACACAATAAACATAGCTTATTCCTCAGTCCCATGCTCGCATTTGCACACTCTCATACTCGGGATGGTAAAGCGTGGATGAATCCTGAGTATATCGGTGTAATACGAGAACGCACTTTTTCGGCGTGCATGTGAATGACGTTCCATGATTTCATTTTTCTTTCTATTTCTATATACACTTTCGATCGATGCTGTCGGAGGCGCGCACAAAAAAAAATTTCTTAGAAAAGAAATGTCCACAGGGCGCTCTTTCTACCTCCCAAAAATTCGGGACAGGGGGAGAGAATCGTCCCAAAGTAAATTATTTCCACCATGGTAGGACGTCCTTTGACGTACTTCAGAAAAGATAGAGATACTGCACCCACGCCCCACAGCAGCCAAAAGGATCCATCGTCTTCCACGGCAATTGTACTAACCCATCTCTGGAAACGACTGGATCGGGAGGCAAGGACTAAGCAGGACAGGTTAAGGGGTTTTTAGCAGCTGCACCGAATCGCTCTGGTCTGAAGGCGAAGAGGAAAAGGACCACCTTCGATGGTGCAGGTAAAACAAATTATCCTGCTGTTGGGATGTGGCCGTTTGATGACCATACACGCATGATTCGCATGTCATAAACCCCGTGATGGGCATAGTAATATGGGATGTTTGTACATATACTTGTTTATATATACGAATGAGACCTACTTTACTTTCTACGCACTGACCAAAACAGACGTGTCTTCGAAGTCGAGCAGGCAGCATAACATCTTTAGTATTTTACAGAATTAAATGGAAGCCAAGAAGCGAGATAGCAAAGATATCGTGACGTTTTCATTGGCTCGTAGTATCATATGCTTAACTGTCCACGTTACTGAACAACTCTATGGGCGACAATTAGACAATGGTGCATTCATTTGCTGTATGTCAAATCAGCTACATAAGTTCAACGACCGTTGACCTGCTGAGGCAGATTTATACTAAAACAAGTTAAAAATTAGTGTGGATGAGGGCATTGTCATTTTTCAGGAGTCATGGTAAGTTCAATGTTCTAGATAGATAAAGTGTGCTCGTATGCATTCCGTACGATTTTTAAAGGCACAGATACACACTGATACTATTGCAATGCTTTGCGCGTTTGTGCCCATATGCAAATTGTATTTAAACCTTCGCTTTTTGTAACCCTACATAATAAGGGTTGGTCACACTTAAAGGAAGTATCAACGATGATACACACCCATGCCGGCGATTTGAGAATTAACGCTGCGCTTATCGAGTGTCGATAATCAAATGCGCTTCTTTGGTTTTTATGACACTAACATCCTACTTTTTATGACCTTGCTTGTCAATTATACATACCCGATTAAAGCATCGGTGCCTCTTTTGGTACCGCGTGCTCCAGAGCCAAAGATTTACTTCACACAAATATTACAATTTGATTAAGCGCTATCTCTAAACATATTATTATTACTTACGTTCCGGCTCCCGAAACAACTATAAGTACTCAGCCGTCGTATTATAGCTTACAGCTCGATGAGATAGATCATGAAAGCTCCTCTAGTTTATGCATCAGCATTCCTTTAATTAAATACTGTTGACACGACAGTTCAAAACAACCACAATGGGTAAGACCAGTACATGTTACACCGGGTCTAATAGCGCTCATTCTCATTCTCTTGCTGAGTCGTAACATGTCTGAAACGTCATTCCACTTGCCTGCTGGTGCATATTTATCTTGTTAGGTATTTGTCGCAGACAATAGTTTTCCTCTGTCATGAATTCTAAACTGCGTTATCAAAAGCACGACATTCACAGGCGACATTCAGGGCTCGAAATCTAGAGTTCTGACTGTGTCTATGTAAGAAATGGAATATAGAAACAAGAATGATCTTGCATCGAAGGGAAATAGGAAGTAAAAAGCTTCATATGCAGTACCGCATCAGTCACATGAGTACTTCAACGATGATATATGAGTACCGTGATGGTGGTATGGGGTCAGGTGTGTATTTTAATAAAAGCTCACGAGATCATGGAAAAAGATGATGTAGTAATAATATGTCAGTTAGCATTGAAGTAAAAGAAAACGTCAAGTAACACCTCCCCGCCATGAATTGTCCGTGCGCACGCTTAGAAAATAGGCCGTCGGAACTTCGAGTTGGCACTTGGCTCGGACATTGTGATCAATCATATCTTAATTTCCAACCTCCGCGGCAGGTGGTAGCGTGCGAGAACAATGATAAAACAAGTCTGTTGCAATAATGTGTATGTACAGGTTGCACCGAAGCGGATGATTTATGCTACCTTTATTTATTTGTGTCATTGTACACCGTATCCGAAACGATGAAGAATGCTCGATGAAACATGAGTGTGGCATAATGCCAGGGCAGTGTTAAAGCCTCTTGGACCCTACGCAGCTCAGGTGAGAAATGTAGAGAGAAGAACGCAACCAATGAACGAAGATCCATCATGCGACATGCAATGAATATCATCTCCATTGGCACTGCAAATGTATAGAGGTAATTATATAAATGGGATTTGCAAAATGGCGTAATGTTTCATAGCAGCTTGGCAGGCCGCGAGCGGTCCGAAACTCAAAAATTTTGCTGCCAATGGCGTTTGTGCAACCATGAGAAAAAGAAAAAAGAGTAAAAAGGACCCGTGTGCCATCTCAACTGCCTTGTTTGTATGCGTCGGATTTCAAGGAGAGAGTCGTATGACCCCCAAGTCGTGGTGCCTTCGTGGTTGATTCCAGGTTATCTGGCTGGGCTAGGGTCCCGAGATGAGGGATTTTTGAAAGGTATGTGCGTAGATCATTCTGAGTGTAGCGTGGTACAACCATCAGGCACGGTGATAAGTGGGTGGGTGGCGTAGACTGATAAAGTAGATGACCCAAAAATGATGGGGGACTAATTTTGTAATATATGCAAAATGACATGACCAGGCCAAGTATGGGAATGTCAAGAAACGCAAAGAATAGCAAACAGGGGTACCTCAGGGGATGTGTGTGTGAGTCTTGTTGACGTTCTTTGTTCGGAACTTTAATTTAAGAGCAGGACAAAAAGGTCTCATGACCTGAACAAAACCTTGTCAACTTGCACTTCCTCCATCTTTTTTTTTCCTCCTTGTTTCTCTTTCTCACTTGATTCTCCATTTATTTTTCCTTAATACGAATGGTGCCTGGATCACAAACAAATCCCAAGACACGGCGGCGACGTGAAGATGAACCCGAAACCGTACCTTCGTATGGTGCAACATCCGCTACCACCACTGCCAGCAACACGAACGCTACCGCGGCTATCAGTGACGCAGCACCTCGACCGCAGCTGTCTGCGAAACAGCGATCGTACAAAAATAAAGAAACTGCAATGCCCGGTGGCACAAATGAACCGAGTCGCGATCCCGGCTTACCTGACGATGACGAAGACAGCACAGTCGAAGGCAACCCCGAAGAAGAAGCAGGCGAGGATAGTTCAAAGAACAAAGTCCGTTTTCGTGGGAAGCATCGACGACGAAAGCAGAATCAGCAACAGGGCAGCAGCAGTAATGATGATGATGAAGACGACGACGAGGAATATGAAAATGATACAGCGTCCATGAACAGCACAGAGCGCGAAATGACACTCAAAGACCGACAAGAGGTAGGACACATGTGACTTGTACATGCGGCGGGCCTAAACCTATCCTACCTTTTACTTGCATACACTATCTCCATTAGCAAATGAACAAACGTCATCCTTTTGGTCTGCCTATTTGGAAACCCGCGCTGTACAAGAAGTCTCGTTCCGTCGTGCGCAAAGCAAACAGCGCGCTGCATTCTTCGCCCACCTCGTCACCAGAGCTGTTTCTCAACCCAGGCAACATCCTCTGGCTCTTGATCTTCGGCTGGTGGCTGGCCCTCGTCATATTTGCTATCTCTATTCTGCTCATGCTTGTCCCACCCGACGGCTACAAGTACGGTCTTGTCCTACGTGAGCTAGCCCTTTATCTGCTTTGGCCTTTTGGTCGCTATGTCGAGCGCCACGGGGAGGAGTCCGATGACACAATCCGTCCCTTCTCCGAGACGTCTAGTCTATCGTCGATTGCTTCCCTGGAGGAAGACGACGAGGAGCAGGCCCTGCTCGTCCATGGCGCCCATCATACCCCACACAAAGCGCGACGGAAGCGAGGCTTCCTACGTGCCTTTGTCGATATCTGCAAGACTGGACCGGCTGGCTGTGTCTATTATTTTTTCTTCTTCCTCGTTGCAGGTAATTTTCGAGAGATTCCATGTGCTTGAAAACCTGACCTTTTTCTTATCTTAGCGCCACTGATGATGCTGGTATCTGCAACGTGTTGGATGTTTGTCATCACGATACCCATGGCCAAGCTCAATTATCTGCTGGTCCGCCACCTTCGCCGTCACCCCTTGAGTCTGCGCTTCAAGTCCAGCCCCTCGGGCCAGGCCATGATGCAGCAGACAGGCCGCCCCGTCGTCATCCTCTTGTGCACTTATCAAGCCATTGGGTTGCAATATTACAAATACACCTATGAGGGCATCAACATTATGTTTATTAATCTCATGCCGTTGGTTTTCTTTGTCATCCTCGACGAATACGTCCTCAAGCGCTACTTACCGGATGCGTTGATCACATCCCCTGCCGTTGTCTTTTCTCTCTCGCTTGCCTCGGTCATTCCACTCTCCTATTTTATTGGCATGGGTGTCAGCTCGGTCTCGGCCCAGTCGAGTATGGGGATCGGCGCCTTCCTCAATGCCTCTTTTGGCAGGTAAATTACGACGTATTACACCAACAAAACAAAGACGCTTAAACTTTTCCATGTAGTATCATTGAGATCATCCTATACGCTGTCGCCCTTACTAGTGGCAAGAGCGCGTTGGTCGAAGGCGCTTTAATCGGTAGTTTCCTTGCCGGTGTCCTGCTCATGCCTGGTTGCTCGATGATCAGCGGTGGTATCCAGCGCAAAGAGCAAAAATTCAACGCCAAGAGCGCAGGTAACGACAGCGACTTTGACAGGAACAAGAGGGTTATTTACTCCAAACATAGAGGTGACCTCCACTATGCTGATTATGGCTATCATTGGCGCATTGACACCCACGTTGTTTTATCAAATGTTTGGATCGGTATGCTCACAGATACATGCAAGTCTGCAACACTTCTCATCTCCGTTGCGTTTGTCATAGTTTGAGATGCGCTGTGCAGGATGTCCTAGCACAGCGACGGATCCCACCGCCGAGGCTGGCACGATTGCGTGCTCTCGGTGCTACTATGACCAGATGAACCCGACCATCGACCCCGTGTATCAGAATAGCGTCAAGCCACTCATGTGGTTTTGTGCTGCGATCCTTCCCTCGGTGAGAATATTAGCTTACCATTGCATAAAAAACAACAGCTCACCTGGTGTCTTCCCATGCTGCTATTATATAGGCCTATGTCATTGGTATCGTATTTAGCTTGCACACCCATGTGGACATGGTTTGGGACAAGCAACACAACAAGAAACCTCCGGGCGGCCTGGCCTACTATCAAAAGCTGATGCCAGGTCATATTATCTCCCACCTCGTCCACCATCCTCAGGAACAAGCTGACTACAAACCCAACGGTAACGTCTGAAAGAAAACCGCCCTGAATTGTCCATGAAGCTAATAAGGCTATACCGTTAAAAGAGTCGATCCCATTTAATCCGTCTCATGTGATGGCGGTTCCCGTGCCCTCCTCCTCGAACGACACCGGTAACCCATCGTCCAACAATGCAGGCGTGCCGTCACCTATCGTGACGTCCTCTCCGCAAAATCCTTCAGAGGAGGCGATTATACCCACTCCGGTAGCGTTTGTGCATGCCCGTGAGCCGGAGGAAGAGGATGAGGAAGAGGAGGCCGCTGGTCACGACTCTCCTAACTGGAGCAAAACCAAGAGCTTCACCATCCTCTTTGGCTGCACACTCCTCTACTCCATCATCGCAGAAATTCTTGTGGATACCGTCGACGAAGTCATGGACAATCTAGCCGTCGATGAGAAATTTCTCGGTCTGACTTTGTTTGCACTCGTGCCCAACATTACAGAGTTCATGAATGCCATCTCCTTTGCACTTTATGGCAACATCGTGCTAAGGTAACGAATTCACACGAGAAATTAGTACATGAAATTGACTCGAGAATATAGTATGGAGATAGGCTCGGCATATGCACTCCAAGTATGTCTGCTACAGATCCCGGCCATGGTAGCCATCTCGCTGTGGGTCAACTGGGGAAAAGAAGAGCTTGCCAACTATACCTTTAGGTAAGCGAAAGCAGAGATAGAAGACCAATGATAGATTTAAGGCCGCTAACCCGATGGTGGTAGCCTCACTTTCCCGCGTTGGGATGTGATCAGCGTCATCTTTTCCGTCTTCCTGCTCACTTATACGTACCAAGAAGGCAAGTCCAATTATTTCAAGGGCTCCATTTTGATCATGAGCTACTGCGTGCTGGTGGCCGGTTTTTATTTCATTCCTCCTTTTACTGAGAAGAGTATCCTTGTGGGAGTTGGTCCCACATAATAATAGCAATAAACTGCAGCCATGTCGGATTAGTTTTTATGTATCGACTCTTTTTATTTCTTTCTTTAGATTATATTCTTTGGGGGAGGGGAGATCGCGTAGCAAAGTTAGATAGTGGAAGATAAGGTGTTGGGGGTAGAGGGGCATAAACGAGCGTAATAGATGGCATAATGAGAGAAGACAGAAATAAAAAAGGTTCTGTTGATAAAGGGATAAAGGTAAGAGGGGGGTAAGGGAAAGTGGTATGTTCACACAAAAAAAGAGAAGAAAAAGAGTACAACAAAAGAAATAGAAGAAGAAAAAAGTTATATCACACAATTGGAGACAAGTAAGACTTGTCACCAACCAATAATCCAAAATAGTCGCTGACCACTCTATCGTGAGTTCATGAAGCCAGGCATCCAAGATGACCGCTTATCACGCTTGTCGGTGGGCGAGGTCGGCAGACTGCCATCATCAGAACCATTGTCGATGGCGGCACCGTTGCCACGCAGCGGCTTGGCAATGCGGCTAAAGTTGAGCGCGGCCAGCGAGTTTTGTGATTTTTGCGAGCGGGCTTGCTCTAGGCGCTCGCGCACTGTTGCCAGCTGCTGCTCGAACCTGGCAAGAGGTAGACGGGTTAGACAGAGTAGAAAAGAACTTGCGCCAACTTACTTTTTGTTTTGGTTGAGCAGCTTGTCTTGTGCATTGTGCAGCAGCGTCTCGAGGCTCTGGATACGCTCGTTACGGGCAATCAGCTTGCGTTCTGCCAGTGCCACTTCCTTCTTGAGCGAAGCGTTCTGCTCGACCAGCTAGAAATCGTTGCATCTAAGTCATTGTGTTCTCCAAACGACTCTTCTTTCAATATTTACCTGCTTCTGGACGTTGGTCAGCTGCTCGAGGTTGCGCTCGAGGAAGGCCATCTTCTTTTGCTGAGCCTTGTTATTGGACGCCCGCAGGACATTGTTGTACTGTTCGCGAGTCTCATCGAGCGACATTTCGAGTTCCACGACCTTCTCGCATCGGTTCTGGAGGTCGCGCATCAATGCCTTCTTCATAACCTCGAAGTCGGCAAGTTGCTGAGCCATGGACTTGCGCGTGCGCTCGATATCCTTTTCTTTCTCAGTCATGTCGCTGTTGTCTTGCGGGGCCTGGAACGGCTGCTCAGACAAGGCAGCCTGGAGCTGATCGTTGGCCGCACGCAGGTCCGTCATGGCCGCGCTCAGCTTCTCATGGCCCGATTGCTTGCGATCCAGTTCGCGCTTGAGATCGTCAATCTCCTTTTGCTGCACTTCCTTCTTCTCGGCGTACTGAGCCTCGAGCTTAGTCTTGAGTGCAGAGAGGTTGTCAACGTCTGCGTTCTGCATGTTGGCTTCCTCCTCCGCGATCGTCTTGTCCAGCAGCTCCTCGTATTCCTTCTCGAGCGCACCCAGGCGGCCCTCGAGCTCGACCTTCTTGGACTCCATTGCATCCTTGTCGGTTGAGAGGTCCGAGATAGTCTTGGTATGCTGCTCAACGAGCATCTTGGACTCAGCAAGCTCGCGTCGCAGAGAGACCAGGTCTTCCACGGTCAGCGTCTGCTGCTGCTCGCCGTCAAGCTTGCTCAGCGCGTTGCGGATCTGGCGCTCCTTGTCATTGAGGATGCCAGAGGGGTCAAAGCCAGACATCATCTGGGCCATCTTCTCCGCCTTGCGCTTCTCCTTGTCGCTGTCGGTAGCATCCTTGTGGGCCTGGCGCATCTCAGACAGGTTCTTCTTGAGCTCCTCCAACTCAGCCATGAGATCCTGGTTTGCCTCCTTGAGCGAGTCGACAGTGATGGCGTTCTCCTTGCTCTCGTACGACACCTTCTGGAGCTGAAGTCGCAGTTCGCTCAGTTCAGACGTCATTTGCTGGTTCTCCTTGGTCACCGACTGTTCTTGCTCCTTGTAATAGCCCATCTCTTCGCGTAGGGATTCGAGCAGCTTCTCCCGGTTGGTCAACTCTGTTTCCTTCTCCGAGATTTGGTCCATCAACTCGTTCTCGCGCTTGATAAACTCCTCACGCTCATCCTTCTCAAGAGCAGGCACAGGCGTGGCTGGGCGTGAGCCTTCATCCGAAACCGGGCTCTTGAAACCCGGTGCAGGTGGCAGACCGGCGAAATCGCCCTTGGAGACCTTGTCCATGGTGACCCATTTGGCCTCAGGCACTGTGCCACCCGTACGCCACACGTTGACTTCGCCCTCAAGCGCAGCAATGTAAGTCTGGTACGTGACAGCCTCGGATTTGACCTTCTTGAGCAAGGCCTTGAGCTCTGCGGGTGATAGATCGGCATTAACCTTCGCCTTATTCTTGATGGACTTGGCACGGGCACCGAAACGCAGCGTCGAAAGTGTTTCGGCTTCATTGTAGGAGGAAGGCGAGCAGTTGATGATCAAGGTGGTACGAGAGTTACCACCAAGCGATTCTTGCAAAATTCTCGTCAATTTCGAGTCACGATAAGGAACGTGGCTCGACTATGCGAAAAAGTGAGCATTTCTTTGAGTAAGAGAAAGAGATCTGGGTACCTTTCCGTCGGTCAGGGCATTAATGACCATGCCCAGGGCAGTAAGAGATTTGTTGATCTTTTTGGCTTCCTCGAGAGTTTGGCCCGAGGCACCAGTTTTGCCAACCTAATTTTTTTTTTTTTTGAGAAAAGGGTAGAGTTTAGCTGCCAGTCTGTTTCTTTTTCTTTGCTTGGGTGTTTTTATTTGGTTTACCTTCTCGGAACCAGCCAAATCGACAAGGTAAAGCTTTCCACTCTTGGCTGCACCCGTATCAACGTTCTTTTGGGTAATGGTGAACATGACGATAGAGTGACTTCTGGAACTCTCGGCGTTCATGTCTGTTGAATGCGGCGCGGAATGTCAAAAAAAATCTCAGATCACATGAGAAGAAAAAACAGGCACCACTTACTGGTATAGGCGACGACACGATTGTTGCTGCCGCGACGCATAACTTCATAGACCTCATCGGTAGAGCCAACGTAGACCTCGAGCAGGCCCTTGACATAAACGCCCTTGGTCTTATCTTCGTGGATGGGAAGGTTCTCCGAAGAGGCTGTGTGGGGTTGAAACATCAAGGTTGGTTGGCATGATAAAGAGGAAACAGACAGATGTATTATACGTACGATTCAGCAGGTCTCTGACCTTTTCCATATAAATTTCCATATAAGAGACCTTGACAGTGAACTCGAGGTTGCTTGGCGAGGCCATGATACTGTCAAAGATCTGCTCGACAATACGAGGGATGATACCCTTTGTCTTTTCGTCATCGATATCGGCACCCTATAAGAAAGAAGAGCACCTTATAAGAGTTCTGCAGGGGATCAAGGGGGCATAGTGGCGTACCATCATCGTGAAGGTTTTACCGGAACCAGTCTGGCCATAGGCAAAGACGGTGCCGTTGTAACCAGCCGTAACATCTAAATCCAAGTCATAGTCATATTCAGTACATTCAGTCAGAAGAAGAATAGTAGTAAAAGAAAATACCATCGACAATGGTCTTGATGGAGTAGTCAAAGACATCCTTTTGGGCAGTGTTCATGCCAAAGACCTTGTCAAAGTTGAAATTGCCCTTAAATTCTTTGCCCTGTCGAGAAAAAAGAAAGCGAGATGAGGGTGAATAAAGTGTGGGCATTGTTGAGGATGAACGTACCTTGAGCTCGAGTTGCGTTCCTTCAGAGTCAATGTCAATGATGGGTGTACCTCCCTCTCGGATTTCGAGGGAGTTTTGTGGTCTGAAACGACAGACGACCTTAATATTGTTGCCCGACATGAGAATATAAAAGAAGAGTGTATGAGCTTAGAGAAGAAGAAAAAAAAAGGATAAAAAAGAGTCAATAGATAGAAGAGAGAAGAGAGCTTAAAACTTAAAAAGGTGTATAGAAGAGAAAAGAGAGGGCAAGAAGCGAAGAAGTCAGAAAGCGGGCGCGCGTGTGTTTGAAGTTTACAGGGCGAGCGGGACACTAAAGTCTTAAGTTTAAGTGCAAATGTAAAATGGACAACTTTTATGTGTGTGTGCGTCTCGATTGATTGAGCGTGTCTCAGCCTTTTTCTCTTTCCTTGCTTGCTTAACCTCATATTAACTTTGCTTTGCAGGTGTAACACACTGCAAACGGTTTGTTCTACATGAACCCATCTTCGAACAGTCCTCGTATACCGACCTTGAGTGCTCCAAACAAGACCTTTGCCTCCAGGAACCCCACACGTCGCTCATCCACTTTTCAGTCATCATCTCCAGCTCCCGTTTCGCCCATTTCCCCGCTTAACCACCCTTCGCCTACTTCACCCCAGCCGTTATCCCCTACACGCGACTTGGACTTTGCTTCCGCTGCATTTCCTCCTTCTCAACCACAGCAACAACTGCAAACGGCAGCTCATTCTATTAAGCAGACCATCGCGTCCACTACCTCCACCTTCCTTTCAGGCAGCAGACAACCTCAAGACCCTGCCCACGCCTTTTTCACCCCCGCACAGACATCTGCCTTAAAGACACTCTGCTCTCCTGCCCCTCTCACCATCGATCAGACCTTATCACTCTGGCACACCCTTCTTGACGACCAAAAATTCCCTTCCATGTACGTCAAAAGCTATTTGTCTTTTCAGCCTATTAACGCTCCGTAAAGACACGACGCTTACGACCTTGAAATGGCCACTATCGGATTGTCCATCGACCTCGGTATGGTCCTCTCCATCCTATCTACTGTTTTAACCCGTGAGTCTATAGCTGCCAATAACATACGAACACGTAATTTCAATAAGCTCGTGCTTCACCTGCTGAGCCAGCTCGATACGTTTCGCCAAACAAGGCCAGAGTATGTCGTGTAATCAATCGATGGGACGGGTCACTCACCATCGGATGCATCCAGGACAGTTCCTACCCAAACCTACAATGCCCTCTTCCTCACCCGTGTCTTTGCGAAGCACTTCATGGGCAATCTCTCGAACGACGAAATCAAATTGCAGTTTGAAGGTATCCCGGAAACTGGAGAATGCGAAAATGAATCACGGTACCAACACGTGCAACTCTATTTTTATTATTATAGACCCAACTTCTGTGACAGCCGGCTTTGAAAATCTGACTCTCGAACCTGCCAAGCTCCCCATTTCCGATACCATCAAAAATGACTCTCGTCCTCGTACTGAACAGTTACTCGATATGCTTTTGTCCATCTTGACTAATACCGACTACAGGTACACCCTTCCTGTCAAATCTATATTGTCTCTCATCTTGAATGTAGCACAAACTTTTCCACCTACGAGCTTTACGTCGAGGTGCTCAATATCCTGATTGTCCTGCTGTCAACCCAGATGCACAAGTCACGTGTGGCAGAGACGAACCTTTTCCTGGATATCCTCCTGCAGCAGTTTAGGTAAGCAAGGAAACAAAGAGTGAAGCACGCACACTCATGGGGCTTCCTCTTTCGAAAAAGTGATAGGGCAGATGCGATCGTAGCCAAGCTACTGCAAAACTTTATCGACCAGAAAATGCCGCCACCCCAGTCTTCTAGTAAGTGAATTTATTAAAATAGTCCATTCAAACTCACCCAGTTTCAAGGCGTGGTCTACAATGCATACAGCTACTTTTTCTCGGCCCGGTCAAGCTCCGCTTCCGAAGCAGATACTATGCCTGTAGCCGATCGCAGTCTACTGCTTCTCCTACTTCTGGCCAGCCAATCAAAACAGGCAGACTACGATCCCAGCCTACCGTCAACCTACCGCCTTGCATTTGCAGGTTTGCGGGATCCTCAAGGTAAGCAGAGCACTACATCGTGGAGCTCTCCATAACCTTTTCTATCAAGACCCTATATTGGAATCCGATATGGATAATGAAAACCACAAATACCATTTGGTATCATTCAAGGATCTATTTGAACTTTTTTGCAGGTAAGCAAGTTGAGGAAAGACGAGGCCATAATGATCTCACGTGAGTCGGCTGCAGATCCTTAGGCGTTGAGGAACGCATGCTACTATTTTATCTGATGCTGGTGGAAAACGAGCCATTTCGGGTCTATGTACTGTCGCGGACGGATCCAGAAACCATGGTAAGTTTTACATTGCAACAACAAATAAACACATGCGCATCCTGACTAAACCGTTGGCCTTTTTTTTTTTTTTTT
>VAFG01000112.1:99409-130897 GCA_013461545.1 Syncephalastrum contaminatum
ACAATACTCTATTAGCACCTGAAGTCCTCTTGCGCCGCGGTTATGGCTCCCCCGTTGATATGTGGGCTGTCGGGTAAGTGATTCAGCGGAGCTTTTTTTTTTCTTTTTTAAATAACCTTTCGTTTACGCCACAGTGTCATTACCTTTATGTTGTAAGTCCTTGTTGCACAAAGGAAACATCCAAAGGAAACACAATTGACATACATACCATCTTAGGCTATGTGGTTACCAACCATTCCAAGCTGAAGACCAGGCCGAACTCATGAGCGAGATCACTGAAGCGCGTTTCGAGTTTCATGAGCGCTACTGGCGCAACATCTCGCAAGATGGTAACTGATAAATGAAGAAGAGGAAGATGTATGTGCAAGATATCCTAACCCGCCTTGCAGCCAAGGACTTTATTCGTAGCCTACTGACCCTCGACCCGGAGCAACGCCCGACTGCGGCGGATGCCCTCAAGGACAAGTGGATGACAGGTCAAGACGCCACTGATATTGATATTTTGGATACTGTCCGCGAGAACTTCAACCCTCGCCGGACGCTGAAGAATGCTGTCCGCGCTGTCAGCGCCATGAACCGACTCCGTTCTGGCAGCTCTTTCGGCAAATCAGCCGCGAATGGAGACGAGTCAGAACAGCAGGGCGCGCCGCCTGCGCTTGCGGCTGTGCTCAAGGCAGCAGCGGCCAAGCAAAAGAGTGCCAGCCCGGCTTGAACAAAAAATACTTGTCTGTGCGCCCTTTTCTTCTCACTAATCTTTAATACTGGTCACTTTTGTAGTTGTGCTTTCTTTCTTTTGCTCATGTAATTGCCTTCCTATATCCACTAGTATCCTATTTATCAATATCGCTTATATCAATTTTATGATCTACTTCTTGTTATCTTGTTGAAGTATACCTGTAGACTGCTTGTAATTAATGACAACTCGTGGGTACATACTGGTAATATGCAGGGTATGCTACATATATCTCCATTGTACGGACTGAGCCTACTGGATGGTTGCCGATTTGTTGTGGCATTATGAGAGGTCACGTGCAGTGATTTAACGCGTATATCAGTAACAGCGACACGCGCGCTACCCTTTCTCCTCTTCTTGTCCTTGCCATTCTGGCTATCCTTGCAAAGGATCATGTCCAATTACAAGGTACTCTCTGGCTCTATTCTTTTTACAAGATCTTAAAATTGTCATTTAAGGCCAAGTACAGAAAGAGCTACTCGTCCCAATCGAGTAGCAAATCGTTTATGGATCGGCCACCCGAAGCGAGCGAAGAGGACTGGCGAAGTCGTACGGGTGGAAGCAATCGTACTGTTGCGCAGCGCACGTCAATGCAAGACAAGCGATCACCGTTTGCTGGGAGCAAACCGCAACGTAAACCGTTCCAGTCCCATGCACCCCAGCCAAGATTCCTGGCGAGCAATCAACCCACTCCTCTCTCTTCGCCCGGCTCAGACCACGACCCAGGCTCTGTACTAGCCAAAGAAAAAGTTGCCAATGAAAAGGCTGCATCTCAATGGCGAAAATACCGCGAGTCCATGTCGCTCAAGCGTTCTGAACATTTCTCGCGCGAAGCAAGCAAAGCAAATAACGAGCACGAAGAGCGACAGATGGAAAAGCAAAAAGATCGCAGCACAGTAACCGGAGAATATCTCGATGGTCATGAAGAAGGCCAAATGCCGGTTGACGATACCTGGGACACGAGTTCGATCGAAGACGATGACATACCCATCCACTATACCAATCCGATCCATCAAGAATGGGACATATCCAACAATGGCTGGGATAATTCCCCAGTCGCAGCCCCAACGCAATCTGAGCACTATACCCAGAAACCGCCTTCGCCTGTGAAAGCGTCCTACACTGCTCGAGATCAGGCGCAACCTTTTGGCGTTCATCAACAGCAGCCCGAGTCATATTCGTGGAAGAATGATCAAGACGCTCAACCGCAGACAGGCTTCTTTTGGGGTGCGCCTCCAGAAAAAGATCCTCTACCTACCAATATAAACTGGGACCAATCCGAGTCTATCTGCATGCTAGACGATGTAGATCGGAAGGATACTGCTTCCAAGGACCGGAGGAAACCACTGCATAACGCCGTTCCTGTGCAGATGACCAAAGAAAAGACCAAAAAGAATGAAGAGTACATTTCTACAGCAGTGAGCGATTGGGACCATTCTCAAGGAAGCTCAGTGGATGATGATTGCCATACAAAGCAGACCCAAAAGCAAGATACAAAGGCGGTAAGCAATGAGATCTCTACTGGTGGGTGGGACACCAGTGGGGTATCTTGGGATCCACCTCTCAAAGCAGCAAAATCGGTCCAGGACCAGAACTCGTTCGAATTCGACATATCTGAGCCTTCGAATAGTACCGGTCTCATGTCTGAAAGCGACCGCTTTGAATTTATTTTTGACGACCCTGACTACACAGCCATCTCATCTACGGATTACTCCATCATATACCACAGTCCCTCGACTGCTACATCCACCAAAAGCGAGAAATCTCCTCAGTGTTCACCATCACCTGTCCCTTCTAGCTCTCCGACGTCTTCACCGGTTGCAATCGCCTCACGACTTTCCAAGTGGCACATCGCTCAAGAGGATAGTACACAGAGCGGCTCGCCGCCCGGACAGACGCAGCATAGGATCATGGAGACGGGTCCTCCCATGTCAGGGACAGAATCCCCATTCTTCTACCCGCAGTACCTGAGTGAGCCACCGCCTGAACACAAACACACATGGTCCAAACCTTCTATACCAAAATCGTCACCAGCACCTTCAAGCAAGTAAAAAATGGTCATCTACCTAGCAAAAGCTTATCTTTCTTCATAATAGAATTTAAACCCGATTTCAACAAAAAGTCGAATCGTATGTTTGAGTCTTATCTTGATGCTGAAGAGATCGATCAACAAATGGCCAATGGTGACTTGCTCCGAGGCGTGCTACGAATCAATCGGTTTCGCCGTCAAGAAGCCTATGTCACAACGGAGGGATCTGAGGACGATATTTTCATTTTTGGCGAGAGGGCGCGTAACCGTGCTTTGGAGGGCAGTGTGGTTGCCGTCCGCTTGATTGATCCTGAAATCGCCCTCGACTGCCGCCGTCGATTCTATGAAAGAAGACGCCAAAAGAAGCTAGACGCGACGCCGTTCTTCCCTGACGAGGAAGAGAAGCCCAACCGTGCAGGCGAGGTCGTGGGTATACTTCAGGATGTCAAGAACCGAATGGTGGTCGGGTTCGTACCAAAATAGGAATGAGATTTCGCTTAAGTAACATTTGTACTTGCAGCACTTTAATCTTCCAACCACCTGGGAAGAAGAACGACCAAGAAAGTAAAGTAGAAATTTGCGAGGAAGTTACCGACATCGATACCGATGTCATGGGAGAAGACGAGGAAGACGAAGAGTGGTACATTGATCCCGTCGTACCCGAAGAGCCTCCGCCGCTTGTGGGCCCGACCTCGCTCTTTTTCAAACCCCTAGATACCCGCACACCTTTGATGACGATACCCGTAACAGAAAAGCTCGAGGAGATTGCCCGCAATCTTGACACGCATACTAAGAAACTGTTCCTGGTAAGAAATAAGGGCGCGATGGCTCAACTGTTTCTCTCATGATACTTGTATACTTAGGCCCAGATCGACTCCTGGCAGGCTCACGAGATCCATCCAACGGGAAGCATCATCCAAGTTCTCGGAGAAATTGGTGATATGGCTAGCGAGACCAAAGCTATCTTGGCCGAGGATGGCATCACCCCGCCTGAATTATCCAAGGAGGCTAAAGCAGCACTTCCGCCTGAATCTTACGAGATTTCGGGAAAAGAGCTTGAAGAAACTGAGCGCTCTATCTACGATAAGCATTTAATCTTCTCTATTGATCCAGCGACTGCAAAAGGTAAGCCCTAAGACATTTCACCTAATACAATACTAACCGCATGATTAAATAGACCTCGATGATGCCCTGTACATAGCACGACGCGAAGATGGCACTTTTGACGTCACAGTCCATATTGCCGATGTTTCCCATTTTATCAAGCCAGGCACGCCACTGGATTTGGAAATACAAGAACGTGGCTCAAGCACGTACCTTGTTGATCAATGTATACCTATGCTCCCACCTGTTCTTTCCAATGAAGCATGTAGTCTACAACCCAACAAGTTGAGGTGAGTAACAAAAGAAATATATTGACTATTGCTCACAGACTACTAGATATGCTTTCTCGATCTCATGGCACCTCGACGCTGAGGCTAACGTTTTGCAACAGAAGTTTGAGAGGACCATCATCAAGTAAGCAAAATTACATCATAGGCGTATCTGGCAACAGTCTGTCTCATTCTCTTTGCAGGTCTATAGCTCAGCTTAGCTATCAGGATGTACAGGTTGTCTTGGATGGGGGTGAACTACCCGAGACAGCGAGTATCCTGGCGAACCACTCCAAAGAGGAGCTTTACAACAGTTTGCGCGACCTGCACATGCTGGCACAATGCAGGCGCAAACGACGCTTTAACGTGGGTGCGTTAGCCCTGTCAAGTCCGAAGCTAATGTTCGTCATGGATGCCTATGGGGAACCCATATCCGTTACCCACTATGAGACCATGGCAGCGCATCAGCTCGTGGAAGAATTCATGTTGCTGGCGAACGAGACGGCGGCCCGTCAAATCTACGAGATATTCCCTGATGAGGCACTGCTCCGACGACACGAGCAGCCCATCCAGCGTAAACTCAACGAGTTCAAGGAGTTGTCGAAATCACTCGGAGTAGATATGGACCTCGACTCATCGGGTGCAATGCAAAAATCTTTTGACGCCATCCAGGACTCAAGGCTACACGAAGTCCTGATTGCCTTGGGCACCAAGCCCATACGTCGTGCGCGATACATTTGCAGCGGCCGCTTTGAGGAAGAAGAGCAGATCCGTCACTTTGCTCTCAACGTGCCCTTGTATACCCACTTTACATCACCTATCCGGCGGTATGCCGATATTGTCGTACACCGTCAGCTCGACTTTGCCCTCAAACGGAAACGTAAGTGAATGAAAACGAGGCTATACAACGTTATAGATCGCTGATAATTTATTTATGTCTATAGCATATAGTGGCTATGCGAGGAAAACCTTGGACAAAATCATATTTCAGTGCAACTATTGGCGTGACCGATGCAAGCATGCCGAAGAAGCCAGTATTAATCTTTATCTGGCCCGTTATATCAGCGCACAGGAGCGCGCGAATGGCAAGTTTTTGCGTACTTGCATTGTGATCAAGGTCAATACAGAGGTCATCACCGTGTATCTGCTAGAGTACGGCATCGAGCAGCGCATTTATCTCGAAGATCTTCCGCTTGAGACTTGGAAATACCATTCGGAAGATCAATCTATCACGCTCGTCTGGCTTCCTGGTGTGGAGAATGACCTTGAAAGTTTCTTGCGTCAAATCCATCGTACTCATCACAGACAGTCGCGCGCTGATCAAGACGACGAGCATGTCAGAGATCGCCCAACGGCTCAGCGCATCAAGCTTTTGACAGCTCTTAATACGCGTCTCCAAGTAAATAGCACACGATCTCCGCCCTCCATTAAGCTTTTGCCTGTCAACCCTTTTCTGGATAACCTTCAGTCTACGTCGTAGTCCATCCTATTAACATGGTTGAGTGAAATACCGCCTTCGGGAAGGGCGTTCTAAAAACCTAGCGTATATTGTCTGATATATCTGCTGGATAAATCTAAGACTGTGTAATAAAATGGCATAAGCAAGTAGCCGTAGAAAACCGCGATAGAAAAAGAAGAATGTCTGTATTATATGCAATAATGCGTGAGAGCGAGGAGGGTGGCATTATGCTGGCAAGTGTTAGCACAGAGCGCTAATATTGAATAAACCAAGACAGAAGCAGCCAGATTAAGTAAGTTTTAAAACTACTGGTATAGTATGTTATATGTCTCTTCCTGGCACGCAATGGTTGCCGCCCAGCTATGATCTCATAAACACTTGTTTCTGTGCATATCAATGACCTGGCTACTAAGCTGACCACGTTATACTGGAATAGGATAAAAATATATGTATCATTCAATAGATTTAAAAGCCATATTGCAATGTAGAATGAATGTGTTAGTAGATGATCTATATCGCGTGTGGCGGGTAAGCATGCTTACTCGTATATTTATATAAAAGTTTATGACAGGGCAACGCTAGATTTTCAAATGTCGGAGGCTGTATTCATGCTGAATAAAGCCATTCGGGATGACATTGACGATCACAGAACACTAATAAAGGTATAACAATCGTCATCTATATTTTCGAATAGAAAACAGAAAAGACCTACATATGATGTTACTATAACCATAATCATATAGAGTCAGCCTATCCGTTGTAAGGAGGAGAATAAGGTTCTCGACTCGTTTTGACTCGGCTTGATACGAAGTTTACAGGACGAAGCCTTTGCGCCTGCTAATGCCTGCAAATACACTGGGTGAGGGAAACCGAGCGATCTGTTCAACCAAATGTGGAAAGCATAGCAACCTCTCGTCGCACGTTTGCTTGGGAAATGTGGGGCTACGGATGAATATTCTCATGATGATTTTTTTCTTTGTTCTTCTGTCATGCTCACTTTTAGTATACATATGTATTTGCAGCCCGAGTCTGCGTTCCTGACGGTGAAACCAAGAATTCGATCGAGTAGATTTATTTTTTTATCATCATTTTGTGGAGGCCAAAAATGTTCTACCGCGCTGACAAAACACGTATATTTTGATTCGGAGAAATGGTTCAAGAGCGTTAGATGATTATTCACACACACATACACAAGCTGTCCACCACCAAGCAATTGGCAAAACAGGCTACATGCTATCCGGATAATCACTTCAGTTCGCGATGACAGCAGGAAACATACTGCACTGGCGGCGATAAAAAGTATGTATTCGTAGATGGTACGCTGACCAATGAGTTTCGGAATTCACGTGTGTGACTGAGTGCATGTGAAAGCGAATAGGACGTGTGGTACAAACATGATAATGCTGAATCGACTCTGTAAGGTGTAGTATAAATACAACCCACGTTACCCCGGCCTCTTTACCCCACTTTCTTTTTTTCTTTTCCTTTCTTTTCTCATATTCCCATCTATAATATGGCCAACGATATTCGCTACGACGGACGGGTCGCCATCGTCACTGGTGCTGGTGGAGGTAAACCACTCTTGAATACTATACGTAAAGATAAGGCGCGTTTGACACTTTGAACAGGCCTTGGCAAGGCGTATGCCCTCTACTTTTCGTCGCGCGGTGCCAGCGTCGTTGTGAATGACTTGGGCGTGTCGCACACCGGTGACGGTCAATCGTCGAGCGCTGCTGATGTTGTTGTGGAGGAGATTCGCAAGGCTGGCGGCAAGGCCGTTGCCAACTACAACTCGGTCACGGATGGTGACAAGATCGTTGAGACTGCCATGAAGGCATTCGGCCGCGTCGACATTGTCATCAACAACGCTGGTATCCTGCGTGACAAATCCTTTGCTCGCATGACCGATCAGGACTGGGATCTCATTCAAGCTGTGCACGTCAAGGGTTCGTACGCCGTGACCAAGGCTGCTTTCCCCATCATGCGCGAGCAAAAGTACGGTCGTATCATCATGACTGCCTCCGCTGCTGGTCTCTATGGTAACTTTGGCCAGGCCAACTACTCCGCCGCCAAGCTTGCCCTTGCTTCCTTCTCTTCTTCCATTGCTCGTGAGGGTGCCAAGTACAACATCCACTCCAACACTATTGCTCCCATGGCTGCCTCCAGAATGTGAGTAACATGAAGTCATGTCATTTTCACGTGCTAACTCAGCATCGTGCGTTTGCAGGACCGAGACTGTCATGCCCCCGGATATTCTGGCTTCTCTGAAGCCCGAGTTCGTCACTCCTGTCGTCGGCTACCTTTGCCACGAGAACACCGAGGAGACTGGCTCCGTCTTTGAGGCCGGTGGTGGCTATGTCGCCAAGCTTCGCTGGGAGCGTTCCGAGGGTGCCGTCTTCAAGGCCGATGAGACCTTTGACCCCTCTGCCGTCGCTGCCAAGTGGGACGAGATCACCGACTTCTCCAAGGTCGAATACCCTGCCTCCATCACCGACACTGACTTCCTGGGTCTGCTCGAGCGCGCCAAGGCTGCGCCCCCCAACCCCAAGGGTGAGCCTCTTCGCTTCGATGGCCAGGTCGCTATCGTCACCGGCGCTGGTGGCGGTCTCGGCAAGGCCTACGCCTTGATGCTCGGCAAGCTTGGTGCCTCCGTCGGTAAGTGATAGGTCTGTGACAAGAGGTTGTCATTAACTCCTTTTTCCGTAGTTGTCAACGATCTCGGTGGCTCCGCTTCCGGCCAGGGCTCCGATCAGCGTGCTGCTGATGTTGTTGTTGACGAGATCCGCAAGGCTGGTGGTAAGGCTGTTGCCAACTACGACTCGGTCGAGGATGGCGAGAAGGTCGTCGAGACCGCCCTCAAGGCTTTCGGCCGTATCGATATCCTCGTTAACAACGCTGGTATCCTCCGCGACAAATCGTTCATCCGCATGAGCGACCAGGACTGGGACCTTGTCCACCGTGTCCATCTCCGTGGTACCTACAAGGGTAAGTCATTCTTTGTCTGAAACGAACGGGTGTCTGACGCACAGTCATGCACAGTCATCAAGGCTGCCTGGCCCCACTTCACCAAGCAAAAGTATGGCCGTATCATCAACACCGCCTCCGCCGTCGGTCTCTACGGTAACTTTGGCCAGACCAACTACTCTGCCGCTAAGCTCGGTGTTGTTGGCCTGACCAAGACTCTTGCCCTTGAGGGTGGCCGCAAGAACATTCTCTGCAACGTTATTGCTCCCAACGCTGGTACCCGTATGACCGCCACCATCATGCCCCCGGAGATGGTTGAGGCCTTCAAGCCCGAATACGTCGCTCCGCTGATCGGCTACCTCGGCCACAGCAGCAACGAGGAGAATGGCTCCATCTTTGAGGTCGGCTCCGGCTGGATCGCCAAGGTCCGCTGGCAGCGCACCGGTGGTGTTGGCTTCCCTCCCAACCGCCCCCTGCAGCCCGAGCAGGTCGCTGCTGCCTGGGACCGCATCATCAACTTTGAGGACGGCCGCGCCACCCACCCCGAGACCACCCAGGACTCGCTCCAGAGCTTCATGGAGAACTTTGGTAACCTCGCTGAAGAGGAGGAGGCCCCCACCAAGGCTCTCCGTGACGACGGCACCGTCGACATTGAGGCCGCCAAGAAGATTCCTTTCGAGTCCGTCACCTTCAACTACGGCGAGCGCGAGGCTATCCTGTACGCCCTCGGTGTTGGCTGCAAGCGCCAGGACCTCAAGTTTGTCTACGAGAATGACGCCGACTTTAGCGTTCTCCCCACCTTTGGTGTCATTCCCTCCTTTGAGATCATGGGCTCCCTGCCCTTCGGCGATGTCCTGCCCAACTTCAACCCCATGATGCTTCTCCACGGCGAGCAATACCTCGAGCTCAAGAAGCCCATTCCCGCCTCCGGCACCCTCACGTCGGATGCTCGCATTGTCGAGATCACCGACAAGGGCAAGGGCGCCTCGGTTGTCGTTGGCGTCTCCACCAAGGACGAGTCCGGTGAGGTTGTCTTTGAGAACGAGTTCACCCTCTTCATCCGTGGTTCGGGCGGCTTCGGTGGCCCCAAGAAGGGTGCCGACCGTGGCGCTGCCTCTGCTGCCAACACTCCCCCCAACCGCAAGCCCGATGTCGTCGTGACCGAGAAGACCAGCGAGGACCTGGCTGCCCTCTACCGTCTGTCGGGTGACTACAACCCTCTTCACATTGATCCCAACATGTCGGCCGTTGGTGGCTTCGACGTTCCCATCCTTCACGGTCTCTGCTCGTTCGGTATCTCTGCCAAGCACATCCTCAAGACGTTCTGCGACAACGACCCTGCTCTGTTCAAAAACATCAAGGCCCGCTTCGCCAAGCACGTCTTCCCCGGTGAGACGCTTGAGGTCCAGATGTGGAAGGAGGGCAACAAGGTCATCTTCCAGACCCGCGTGGTTGAGCGCAACGAGATCTGTATCTCGGCTGCTGCTGTTGAGCTCAACTCGGCCTCCGACCGCGACAGCAAACTGTAATTAACTCGTTCCCTCACTTATAACACACGCCCCTACAAAACCATTCCACTCCTCTTTCTTTATTCCGTTTGTTACTATGACCTCTGCTGTATATGAACAACAAAAACTGAAGTTTATTCTACTTGTCCAAAGCAAACATCTTTTGTGTTCGGGGTTTACACGTGACCCTGGAGTGTGGAGTTGTATTTTTTGACACAAGGCATTGTCCAAAAGTTTGTCATCCGTTTCTTTCCGCAGTATTTGCACTTATTCACCGTCAACACAACAAAAGGACAATGTCAGCCCAGCGCACACAACCCACCACGCACATGGCGGGTGGTGCCGTCTCTGGCATGACAGCTTGTGTCATTCTCCAACCCCTTGACTTGATCAAAACTCGTCTCCAGCAGACTCGACACCACCACCCCAAAGGGTATGTGCATGGACATGACACCCATGCCCTTTGCATATATTAACAGCTCGTTATCTTGGTAGCCATAGCACATTGCTATCGACATGCCGAGAAATCATACATACGAATGGCGTAGGTGGTTTATGGCGTGGCACAACGCCGACTATTCTTCGGTAACTTTTGTATCGTCTCGGAAGTCTTTCTTCTAAACTGTTATTCAGCAATATGCCGGGAACCGCTCTCTATTTTACAACTCTCTCCGAGATTCGGCACGTCATGGATGCCACGCGGGCCACGTGGCAACCATGGCTGCGTCAAGAGACAAATGCAAAAGACCAAGCCAAATGGGAAAACTTGTTTGCAGGTGTCACTGCACGCGGTTCAGTGGGCTTTATCATGATGCCCGTTACCGTACTCAAAGTGCGCTATGAAGTAAGAAGCTCCAGAGTCCTAATCAGCTTGGCCTAACACTGCCCCAAGAGCAATTTTTACAATTACCGTAGCATGTCGGAAGCTTTCCGATCCATTGTGCAGTACGATGGCGTCCGCGGGTTGTTTGCAGGCTATGGCGCTACTTTTATACGTGATGCGCCTTTTGCAGGCATCTATCTTCTCTGCTACGAGCAATGCAAAGGCATCATCAATCGTAAGTCTCCATATTACACCTGTTGCTTTGGCTCACGCAAATAACAGTGTATAAATCAACGCATGAAATTGCTGTTGCGAATGTATTCGTCAACTTGGCCTCGGGTGTTGTGGCCGGTACAGCAGCAACAGCTATAACACAACCCTTCGACTTGATGAAAACCCGTATGCAGATTGATCCGCATACCTACCGCAACACCTGGCATACCGCACGACACATCTTTCACGAAGCTGGCTGGCGCGGTTTCTTTGATGGTCTCTCGCTGCGTCTGGCACGCAAGCCGCTAAGCTCGGCTATTTCTTGGGCCATCTATGAGGAATTCGTTCGATTCGCTACTCGACAGCCTTTGACGGGTTCCCAAGGCCTCTAACTTACTTTGTGCATACCACTCACATCCCCCATGCGTGCATCCATGTACCCATCCTCATTTTTTGACTTGCATCCCTTCTCTTTCTCCCTGATTTGTACATATACCCAAAGGTCCTTTTCATATATATATATATAAAACTTGGATCAGCTAACAAGCGGGCTCCTTTTCCCTGCTATATCCTTGATTTATGAGTGTATAGTACATGGTTTAATGTTCTTTGAAAAGGTATGTATAATAAATGTTAATGGAGATCTATGTATATGTATAAAGGATGCTACTGTGGAACGACCCGGCGTTTCACAAACTTGTAAATTTCGGTAAAGGCAATATACACGACGGCAGAGGCAGCCGACATGCCCCACTCCCAAGTGATACCGTGCTGACGGAAGACAACGTCGTTCAGAACGGGCACATAGATGGTGATGATAACGAGGGCAAAACCAAAGATAAACGTATAGTAGAGGTACAGGTTTTGGGCGCGCGTGAAGAAACGGTGATTCCACATCGAGTGATAGAGGTCGCGGCAAGTGAAACTGTGCAGTAACAGGATCACAGTCATAGTCAGAAAGAGGCCACCGCGCGCGCGGAAGACGATCTCGCACGAGTCGTTGTAGTTCATGTTGCAGTCCTCTCCGAGATCACCATTTCCCCAGCCGTGAACTGACACGGTGAAGTTGAGAAGGCCAATAGCACCAATGATAACACCATAGATAAAGATATCAGCGAGGTTGGCAATACGGAAGAGACCATGCTGGCGCTTGCGCGGCGGTTCGAGCATCTGAGAGGGGTTGACGGGCTCCAGACCCAAGGCCATGGCCGGTGGTGAGCTGACAAGCACGTTGACAAACAGGATCTGAAGGGGAGACAACGCAAACACTGAGACGCCCTGTTCGTCCTGGAAGACCAAGCCGATCAAAAGGAGCACCACGAGTGCCACATTGGCAGTCAGCAAATGCACCACAAAGCGACTGATGTTGGCAAAGACTCGCCGTCCTTCCTGGATCGCACTGATAATCGTCGCAAAGTTATCGTCCGTGAGAATGATATCTGACGTCTGCTTCGCCACATCAGAGCCGGTTTGGCCCATGGCAATGCCCACATCGGCCTCCTTGAGCGACGGTGAATCATTCACGCCGTCTCCGGTCATGCCTGCAATCTTGCGTCGCCGGTGGAGGGCTTCCATCATCTTGACCTTGGTCTCTGGGCTGCACCGCGCAACAACGAGAGGCAGCTCCGGTAAAGCGTCCACTTGCTCCTCGGACAGCTTGTCGAAAGCTTGCGCCGTCATGCACAAGTGGCTGTTTTCACCCTCGGGCAGAATGGCAACTTGACGGGCAATAGCGGCTGCGGTGGCAAGATGATCGCCGGTCAGCATGTGGACGGTGATGCCTGCGCGATGACAGCGCTCCACGGCCGGCTTGGACTCCTCGCGCGGTGGGTCATAAATGCCAACCAGACCTAGGAACACCATCTCTTCTTCGATCGATTCTCGCGGTATCTCGGTTTGCTGCGTATCCGTCTTGAGAACTCGGCGTGCCAGGGTCAGAACGCGCAATCCATCGCGGGCGAGTTCTTCGACACGGGGGTAGATCATCGCCTCCAGCGCCTCAACGGATGTGTACTCGACCTCGCCATTCTCCAGTGCGTATCCGACACAGCATCCCAAGGTACGCTCGGTCGCGCCCTTCATGAATGCAATGCGCTGTCCATTTGGCGACTGAGCAATCACGCTCATGCGCTTAATCGTCGAATCAAACGGATACTCTGCCAGAAGCTTCCATCCATTCTCTTCTTGAGTGGAACGGCCCATATGAAGTTTGTGCGCGAATACTTGCAATGCAATCTAATATGCAGATATGTAAGTATATGCTTTTGGCTGTGACAACGCGCCATAATAACTTACCTCGGTGGGATCACCCAGGACAAGGTCTTCACCTTCTTTGTCCTTGCGGACTTCAGCCATGTTGCAGAGCGCAGCCGTCGCCAACATGTGCTCAAAGCTGCCTGTTACATTTTCCACCACGGTATCCGTAGATTCCTGGCGCACCTCACCAGTTGTTTGCAGACCAAGGCCGCTCACCGAGTAAAAGCCAGCTTCGGGCCGCCAGAAACGAGTCAAGACCATCTTGCCTTGCGTCAGTGTGCCCGTCTTGTCCGAGCAGATGTTGGTTACCGCACCCAGAAGTTCGAGTGATACCAGTCGTCTTACAAGCGCATGCGACTTGGCCATCGCGTGCACACCAAATGCTTGTGTTAAAGTCAAGACGGCAAGAAGGCCCTCAGGGACGGCTGCAATCGCGGTTGAGATTGCGTACAGTACTTGTTGATCACCGATATCGAACTTGGCCGCGGCAAAAATCACAATCACGACGAGGACAGCGACCACAAAAAGGAAGAGAGCCAGTCGATCAATTGCACGTTGCAGTGGAGTGCGTTCATTGTCGCCCGAGTCCATCAAACGCTTCGCAATACTGCCGATTTCTGTATCCATGCCTGTCGCTGTCACCATGGCTAAATGCAATAGAAAAATATCAGTATGGATTGATATTTGTCAAAAAAAATTTTTTTACATACCTTTGCCTCTACCCTTGGCCACTGTTGTGCTCGAATACACCATGTTGACGCGGTCACCAAGAGGCACATCGGTCGTTTCGAGTGTAGCCGGGTTCTTGTTCACCGGTACGGACTCACCCGTGAGGAGTGCTTCATCAACATCCATATTGAATGCTTCGACAACGCGGCAATCGGCACCTACGACGTCACCAGCTTTGAGGATCACCAAATCACCTGGGATAAGCGTGCGTGTCGGAATCTGTTTCTCCTGTCCGTCGCGCACCACCCAACTCGTGGGCGACGCCATCTCTCGCAGACTTTCCATAGTTTTTTCTGCCTTGAATTCTTGCGCAAATCCAACAAAGGCATTCAAGAACATGATAAATGCCAACACACCACCTTCGATCCAATCCTTGAAGGCGAAGGCGACAATCTAAAATCACTATTGCTAAGTCACGTGTTCTGCTAAGTGATACAACAACTTACCGTGGCAGCAAGGAGAATAAACACCATCAGGTTCAAAAATTGTTTAAGAAGAAGTTTGACGGGGTTCACGCCGCCTTCTCCTTCGAGTTCGTTGAACGCAACGCGCCGTTCGTCGATATCTTTTTCTGGCAAGCCATGGTCAACATCGCCTTTGAGCAGGCCGCAGACGGCTTCCATATCCATCGTGTGATAGGGAGGACCCTCCATGCGTTCGCGCGCCTTTTGTCGCTTCACCAACTTGAGGCGCTTCATCAGCACGCTGCGCACAGACTTGCCATCATCTGACGTGCCCACGCTGTGATTTGTCGATGTGCGCGGTAATGCTATCGGCGGCTTCTCCTGCTGCTGCTTCGTGGGCGGGCCATCTGCAAAACTAATAACGGTTCTGTCTTGTTGTTGCTGATCTGACATAAAAATAGAGAAAGGACAGCTCACAATTGAACAAAAAAGACCCGCAGATCATCGACAGCACCGGCCCTTTTATCTGCTTCGACCCAAGTGTCACTAGGAAACGGTGGAAGAGAAGGAAACCTGGTTTCCGATAGCCGATAGCCAATAAAAAAAATCGCGCATATGTTCTTTTGTTCGTGAAACCCAGTTCCGAAAATTTTACACCAGGCTTTTATGTGAGTCTGAACGTGGAGACGGGCTCGGACCCTTATTCGTTTAGGCTCTTTTTCTTTATTTACACTGAAACACACATAATGATATAGCAGGATTATAATGCGTCCTCGAGCATCATGCGAGGAGAAATATTCATGGCCATCAATTCTTGGAACAGGAGCTTGGCCGCGTAAGGGATTTGCATGGTCCGCACTTGCTTGCTGCTCTTGCAGTACTGACACCATGTCGCATAGCCGATTAAACCACACTCGTCGCACACGTTGATTTCGAAGCTATCCGATGAAATCATTAAGCGCTCCAAAAGAAGCATACTGGCGCCGTAACCGATCAAACAATCACGCTCCATTTCACCTAGACGAAGACCACCATCGCGCGAACGACCTTCAGTAGGCTGTCGGGTCAGCGTCGCACGCGGACCACTAAAATTGATCAAAGATACATGAGAATTCTCAACCCAAAGAAAGTTTGTGGTGCATGTGTGGGACTTACCGTGCACGCGCGTGCATCTTATCCATGACCATGTGCTTCAGCTTCTGGTAGTAGATCGGGCCAAAGAAGATATACGCCGAGAGTGGCTCACCCGTGATACCTGATGTCAGGTAATCCTTGCCCGAGTAGTTGAAGCCGTGGTCGATCAGGATCCGGCTCATGTCCTCAACCTTACTACCACCAAAGGCAGTACCGTACTGGAGTTTACCAGCCATGACACCAGCCTTACCGGCCAGCAGCTCGATCATCTTGCCGACAGTCATACGCGATGGGAAACCGTGAGGATTCATGATAATGTCGGGGGAAATACCCTGATCCGAGAAAGGCATGTCTTCTTGCTGGACAATGATACCACACACACCCTTTTGTCCGTGACGGGATGAGAACTTGTCACCCAACTCCGGTCGACGTGTTTGACGGATATTGACCTTGATCAGGGTCTGGTCTGACTCGGTCGTCGTAAACAGGACCTTGTCGACATAGCCCGTCTGCGGTGCCTTGTAACGCATCGGTGATGCGCGGTAGGCTACGGCTTGCGTCATGCCTGCGATGCCCGTCTCCAGGCCAGTGCTTGTCGGCGTCTGCTTGTTGATATACACTGTACCGTCGCCTAAAGGCTCACCCACACCAGCAATACCGTCCTGCTCCAGCGCAGAGTACGACTCGTTCCACAGCTCCGAATCTTCCGCAGGAGGATCGGCCAGACGGTCGTGACTAGAGCATCACATGTTAGTCTATGCTTTCGATGATAATGTTCATACTTACGTTCCGTTCGGGTAACGCTTAATAAGCGTGCTGAATTTTCGCATGGTTTGACAGCGTCCAAAACCACGATCAAGGCCAGACTTGTTCAAAACTAAAGCATCTTCAATATCATAGCCTGAGTAACTCATGACGGCCACACTGGCATTCTGTCCAGCAGGAAGCTACATGAAAAGAGAAAAGAAGAATCAGTACATCACATTACCCTTTTTAATGTTCTCAAGTACCTTATCGTAGCCAATCAGTTCAATGGTCTTGGACTTCACCATGGGCTGCTGGGGGTAGACCATTAGGTAGATCAAGGTCTCAATACGGTTGAGCTGGTTGTAGCCAATAGCACCAATGGCCTGTTTACCCATAGCACATTGGTAAGTGTTACGGGGCGATTGGTTATGATGGGGGTATGGAATAAGACCGGCGACAGCACCCAGAATCGTAAACGGCTCGATCTCAAGATGGGTGGTCTGCGGAATAATGTCGCGCTCGTAGGTCGCGATGTTGGCATCACTCTCTTCGTTCACATCGAGGTATTCTACAAGACCGCGCTTCAAGAAGTCGTCAAAAGTCAACTTCTCGGCAATCAGATCGTCAATGTGCTGCTGTGTCACACGCGGACGTCCCCGTTCGACAATGATTAGGGGGCGACAGATACGACCACCGTCCGAGGAAAGGTTCACTGTGCGCTGATGGGTATTTACAAACACCGTGACAAACTCGGATACGTGGCCCGCACGACGCAGCCGCCGGAAATCGGAAATGAACTTTTGTGCGCGCCGGATAACACCGAGGATCACACCGTTGAGCAGAACAATGTAGGTGTTCGGCTGGTACAGCTCAGCACCCGTAAGCATATTGACATCTAGTCGAGTTCATTCAGCTTCCGGAATTTGACGTATGTTATCCCTTACCTTCACAGCCCAAAGCATAGGCAATCCTCCGGATAGGCTCTTCCTCATCATCGGTCGTAATATGCGTCATCAACGCCAAATTCTTGACTAGACCACAGGCTTCACCTTCGGGGGTATCAGAGGGACACAACATACCCCACTGCGACGGCTGCAACGCACGTGGACCGGACACCTTACGTGTCTTTTCGAATTGAGACGAGATACGCGTCATCATACCCAAGGCGGAAATGTAGGAAAGGCGAGACAGCACCTGCGTGATACCAGCCCGGTCCATCTTGAAGCGCTTCAATACCCAGTTACCAGTCGAAATAGCGCGTACGAAGCCACTCGTGATATGATCACCGTGAAGCACGAGCTGGTTGAATATATCAAACTCCTGGGTGCGGTTGGGCTTCTTCAGAACCTTGTCCACGTTCATCTTCAAGTCCGAATTGAACTTTTTGAACAAATCTTCGAAGAGCAGTGATAGCAATTGACCAGCCCTATGGGTTTTGATAAGTAACCGTGTCCTTTTCATGTACTTTTTGATAACTTACAATTCAAGACGCTTATTACCAACATAATCACGATCATCAACCTGCACTTCGTCATTCATGGCAACGAGGACACGACGCACCATGACGGCTGCATAGACACTCTTTTCACGGAAGTTGAGGTTTTCGACCGGGATATGGGCAAGCACGACTGTAGCAAGCACTTCGAGTGCTTCTTCCGCCAAGGTGCGACGCACGGTGGCGGTCTTGCGCGTAACCTTGACCTTGGCACCAATGAATTCGAGAGCTTGAAGTTGTGTGAAAATACGCAGTTTTGATGCTTCTTCGACATTGATAGCAAAGGCGTCGTGAAGGTCATGATCGTTACCACAGACCAACTGGGCAATCTCGCGATCCGATTGAATACCCATGGCCTTCAGGAAAATAACGACAGGAATATCATCGGCAATAGAGTTGTGCTTGAGATAGATCTTGTCCTTTTTGACGAAGATAGCTGTTTTGGACTTGCGTTCGTGTGTGGAACTAAAGGGAATATAAGCACATCGCATTTGCTTCACATGGAGGACTTCCTTACCTCTGAACGTTGGCGACGACGTTCCCGGACTTATCGACTTCAACAATGATACGGTTCTTGGACAGCTGTTCCTGGACCAAAATGACCTTCTCGGTACCCTTGACAATAAAGTAACCACCAGGATCCAGAGGACATTCTCGCATGCGAGCCAGTTCAGCCTCGTTTCTGTTTCGCAGCACACAGTGTGATGAACGAAGCATAATGGGCAGACGGCCAATGTTGACGAGCTTGCGACGCACAATCTGCTTGCCACGAGTGTATTCGACGTCAACAAAGATATTGGCTGAGTAGGTCAGATCACGCAGACGGCATTCGTGAGGTGTATAGCTGCGATTCGATACGTCGGCATCCATACGTTCGGGCATACCCACTCGAATGTTCGTGTATCTATCAAACCTGATAAGTTGACAATCTTCAGCACCAATGTTAACTCACTTGAGGTAGAAGGTGGGATCAACGTCAGAAGTAACTTTTTCGTTCGCCTTGACAATTTTGCGCAAATCGACATTGATAAAATAGTTGAATGAATCAATATGCTGCTTGACAAGACCTTTGACTTTGAGAAAGGCAGGCAAGAGTTTCCATTTTTCCTAGTCAATGTGAGATCGCGTGCTTCGAATGTCACAATTGATAGAAATACCTTGATTTCTTTAACGGGAGCCGCAATGTGCTGGCCTTTGTAATATTCCTGCGCCAAAGGCTCGAAACCTTCTTTTGCGTGTTGGTGATTATGGTGGTCGTCTACTTCCATGGGGTCGTCCTGGCTCTTTGAAGAGGCCTTTTTCTTCCCAACGAGTTCTTCCCGTCGTGCACGCTTGGCTGCTTCACTGGGCATTATTGTTTTAGGGTGAATCGCGAAGCGATCTGTGGTACAGGGCCTGAGCAGTCTCGAAAAAGTGAAGCGGGATGCCTAATTTTCCCTCCAAAAGCCACCCGTCACCCATTATCCAATCATATTCATGTAAGCCACGCACTTATGAAAACCATACACCTACTGTACTAGCAGACCGATCTTGATAAAAAGGTATACGATGATTACATATTTCATATATGCATGTCTATTGAGCCACTTATTATTAGACCAATGCACAAGCGTCCAGGTTGATATCAATGCAGCCGAGCCATAGGAATAACAGTCTATAGACTTTTAAGGGACTCTTCAGAAAGGGAACACCAACCGTCGCGTCCAAACCACGTTCGACCTAACGGTTGCTCTGAGATCCTCCTGAAAGAACGGCTCGTTGTAATATAGCCAGCCAATATCCTTGCCATTGAATTTGTTTATTTTATACGCTTCATGTATCTCTTGGCCATTGTCTGTGATATCAAAGGCTGTATTGACAATCGTGGACTCAAGAGAGAGTTTGACTCGTTTACTGCAAGGTCCGTCATCTTCCATTCAGTTGTGTGCCGTAGAAGCTCGCTGGTTGAGCGCGCTTTGATTACCGGGTGCAGGCTGACTGTTACCTTCCTCTGGCGACGGAGCATTATAAGGATGTCCTCAGACCAGATCGACATACCCAGAGCAACAGTGCCTGGTGTGGGATCTGGTGTTGATCGAGTCTCGGAAAAATGAGCGAAATAGCTAGTGTCTACTTCGCTGCAATTGTTCAAATAAGAATATTGTCGAAACTATCGTCATCGGCGTACACAAGGATATCTTATATGAATCACAAAGATGTATGTACCAACTTAATCAAGCCGGGTCGTGCGCTAGCTGCTGCTTGGCCCATTCAAACGAACCAGCATGGTGGTATAGACGTATTGATCTTACTACATATTTCTGCGTCGCCAAGAACCACGACCTTGGCTCTTCGTGATGGCGACATTTCTAACGACACAACCATCAGCAAAGAGTCAAGGATGAGCCAAGCAAGATTTTCAGTCCGCAGTACAGATAATGCCTCACCACAGTACCAAAGATCAATGACATAAACAGACAATCCACATTTGCATTTGTAGATGTGTATATAACGTTACTGAAAACAAACAACTATAAGCTTTAGTGTTCCGTTATTTGTCTACTATGTATACTCTGCAAATATTTTCTCCTGTTATGTATGTTTGTATCCAATTCATTTACGCGAACCTGAATTGTCATGTCCTACGACAGTGGTACTACGCCACTCGAAACTGGTCTTTCGAATGGTGATATTCACGAGTACGGGTACGTTCGATTCCAACTTGGTTGCACCCAATATCGATCCGCATACGACCAAAGTCTGTGATACGTGGTTTTTCAAAGCACACAACTCGCTTAAATCGGCGTACTCGTTCTATCCAATGCAATACACTATATCCGTCAGCCCTGCGCTATCAAATGGTGGGATCCACAAGTACGGATACGCTCAATTTCGACTCGGATTCGCCAAATTCTATATCGATGCTTCCTCATGAAGCACGGCCTGCATCCCGCCCAGATCATTTGCCAGAGTTCCAGTCTTTCCAGAGACAGCATTGTTGCGACTTTCCACTACGAGGCAAGCAATAAGGTAAAGGGGGACTATTAGCAAAGCGGAATGTATGGCCGTTGTAACGGGGAAAAGATCACTGGGAAAGAATGAACCGAGATATGCTGCCCACAATTGTGATATTCATGTACTGTTGTTCACATCATTGACGACATCCCAGACCATTGTGACCGTCGTCCTAAGCGGCACCGTATAGCCAGTTCGCCAGTTTATATCCTGTTTACGACTCTTTCAAGGCCGTAAGACACAGTGCAAACAAGCGGTTCGGACCCTACAAAGACAAGCTTCCTCTTCGTATGAATGTCGTCACTTTGCTTTCTGGGACACCGTAAATGACTACATTTGCTATTCTAGCACCGGTGATATTTGTTTTCTGCCCACACACCAGTGTAGCACTGTATAGTAATACCACATCAGTAAGTTGTAGATCGTTGTGTCCGCTCTTCAACTTCTATATTTCTTGATACTATCTATTATGACTCATACACGTACATGCATAACACGTTCATACCCTCTACCTTAAGTTGAGTAGAGCGGTGACTACATATTTCACGAGCATCCAGATAGACTCCCAATGGAAGCTGATAAATACATATGGGATAGAAGATCCTAAATAGGCACCCAGTGTGTCACTGTTCGGGTAGCAGCACACTTTTTCACTCTTCCCAACACTTCTTCCGACCAATTTTTACAATTCAGGACGGGGCGGACCGCGGATGTTCCGAAAAGTAGGCAGGAGCGGAGAGAGATGGAATATACTGAACCCCCGGAACCCCCGGTGAACACGTTTTAACTCGTTCTTTAAGGATACACTTACTACTGCTTTAGCTCTAGTCTGCAGCTCTACACTGTTTTACGAGGACCTTGGCGGGACATATCTTATTGATATCATTAGAAGTGTATGTGTCTCGGACAGTGAAAGCGCACGTTTCTTTTCGGTCTATTGATTGACCGAATTTTCAAGCACCGGCAAGGGTCAAGGAGAAATAGTTTCTCCAGAAATAGAAGCTCCAATTTGATGTGTGGCATACTCATAGAAGGAACGAAAGCAAAAGAGAAGGAAGAAGAATTTGGCTGTACGGCGCGTTGTCAGTACGATGGCGTGACAATGGCTGTATATAGTAAGAATCATGCGTACAAGCCGAATGTGGCTAGTAGGCGTAATCTTTGTTTGATATAAGAATCCTTTGCAGGTCGTCAAGGCACGGTTCAAAGTTGCTTATTTCTTTGTGCAACCCCGAGCATCCCCGCAATACATTACTGTCCTCTGCTGTCTTTTTTTTTTTCCGCCCGTCCTCCCTCTCTCTTTTTCTTTTTGTTTATTTCATCCTATGGCGCAGTGGACGGGTTTCTACAAGGACAAGCCAGCACAGAAGAACGGGAAGGCTACGGCGTCACCTTCCCCGGCCCGATCCGCGTCTCCATCGCTGCGCAGCATATCTAAACTCGGCTCCTCATTCGCGAATCTGTCAACTTCGTCGGTGGGCAGCAACAAAGGCGACGCCGATGCCGACCTGGTTAACGACATTCTCGAAGTACGCAAAGCCCTCGACTTCTTCCTTGACTCGCGCATCAGTGAAGCCGAGGCGATCTTGGCTCCGAAACGCACGCAGTCCATGTATTATTCGCTTGGCTACGGCTTTATTCTTTTCCTCAAGTGTGTCATGACCTTTGAAAACGCCGATATCGAACGCACCATGGAGGCCCTCAAGCATACCATCCAGCTTGCCAGCAGCCAGCGGAAACGCGACGGTGGCTGGTTAGACAACATTACGACGTGGGTCAAGGGTAATAATGTAGCCAGCCTCAAGAGCATGACACGCATTCACCGCCATGCAGTGAGTATCACTTTACATTACATCAATGTTTACGTTTCGCTCTTGCTCATGTCTATACCTCAGGAACTCGTGTACGCAGAAGCATACTTACTCAAGGCGCTATTATCCATCATCCACGACGAGAGCATTGTCGCATTCCTGCGCGAAGGTCTGAATATCCGCGCGAGCTACAACACCTATCGAAATCTCGAGCGATACATCGAATTTGTCCGTGAAGAGGCCGCTGCAGGTCACGATATCTCCATTTATCAGCTGGACGACCATTTCACCTCGGGTGTCGGACTCGGCATCGGCTGCTTCAACATTATTCTGTCGTTACTTCCCTCCACTGTCGTCAAAGTTGCCGAGTTCATGGGATTCACCAGTGACCGCGAGCATGGCCTGCAGGTCTTGGAGGCGGTTGGTAAATGGGACCGGAAGGATACAGGCGTTCCTCCTCTGCAAGGGCCTGACGAGGGCTTGCGTCGTCAACTGTGTGACATGGTAACCATCATGTACCATGTCGTGCTTTCCAAGATGGTGCCTCTTTCGGATATCGATCAGCCATTCGCCGAGCGCGTGCTCAACTACAATCTCAAGCTCTACCCCAACGGCGTGTTCTTCCTGTACTTTTCAGGACGTCTTCTCATTAGTCAAGGCAAGCTCGAGGAAGCCAAAGAACAATACAAGAAGGCTATTCATACCCAAGAAGATTGGAAACAACTGCAGCACATCTGCTACTGGGAGGTAAGGAGTTTAATGGGCGTACTTGGTTGAGCGCGTGACTCATCCTTCGTGTTAGCTCGGCGTAATTGCTATCTTGCAGCATGACTGGAAGGAATCCTACAGAATCTACGACAAGCTTAGCAAAGAAAGCAACTGGTCCAAGGCGGTTTATACCTATCTCAAAGCGATGTCGCTATACATGGATCCAGAAATTGCTACGAGTACGAAGGATACCGTGGACGAGCTGATGAAGAAGGTGAACGGCTCAAAGCAAAAGATTGCTGGTAAATCGATTCCTATGGAGGTAAGCAAACAAACATAGGAGCCCGACGAGCTTAGGACTGATTTTGTCCATGCTATAGAAATTCGTGTCGAGAAAGGCGCGCAAGTTTGTTGCGCAGAAGGATTATTTGCTCTTGCCCGATCTGGAAATCATGAACGCTTTCACGGCTTTCGACTTTATGCCAAGGGAAATACTCCGCAAGAACCTGGAACGGGTGGACAAGGCGATCGACGACTTGGAAACTGACAAGGACCAGACGCACAACCACTATGACGACCTCTGCCTTGCGCATTACCTGCGCGCTCAGATCGTCCGAATTTTGCTGCAACTCGGCGAGCAAAACAGTGCGCTCCATGTGGCGCACAAGAAATCTCTCGAGGTCGTTTTTGAGAACGCACCCAAAATCGAGTTGGACCACTACGTTTACTATTTTGCACGGTACGAGAAAGCACGGATGCTGATCGACGACGAAAAGTACAGCGAAGCGGAAGCCGAAATTCAAGTGATCTTACGAGCCGCAGAGAAGGGACAATACAATGTTGGTGCGGGTCCGCACGCAAAGAACAAGTACAGTCTGGAGAACGCTTTGGTGTTCAAGTGCCATAACTGTAAAGCCAAGATCGACGAGATGAAAAAGAAGGAGCAGTAATAAGCTTCTTATTGTGCATATAGAGATCATCCTGCTACACAATCTACAACCTCCACAGACACACAGACACACAGACAGACATAAGGACATCACATCCCACCACTCCCACACATTCTTCATTATTATCTCTTCTTTTTGTACATTTACCCTATTTTTCCACTTCTAATTTTATCACAGTGAATCTCATTGAACCTCTTGGGTGCACTAAATTACTGCCGAATTTCTTCTATAAAATTTTATCGCCACCCATGCTATGTAACTCGCATGTGGATCGTCTTATTTCTTTGATTTATAGCCCTGTATATATTATATAGCATTAGTCTATGTTTGAGCTCATCCGTGAGCATGGAATGGCTTATAGTATGAGAGGATGAGCCAGGCCGAAAATAACCTCTGTTACACAGCGAGTGCGGCGATCTAAAGAGACAGCCAAAACCCAGGGATGGAATGAAGAAGGGTAACACGAGAGAAGCAAGGATAGAGCAGAGTAACCAATAACCAATAACCAATGTCTGATGTCTGATGTGGGCGTCCAGACCCGTCTCCCTCTTCACAAAAGAGGACACGGAGGCAAATTGTACGCCCCTAACCCACCAAATCTCCTTCCTTTCTTCCCTTTTTCTTTTCTTATACTATTGATTATTATAATTATTATTGTTATTACTTTTACCCTTTCGCTGTCCTTTCTTGTTTCTTCTTTTTCATATAATCCGCATGTCCATATCTGAGGAGAAATCCTTGCCTCGACGGACGTCACGGCCAACCATGACACGCTGGTGTCGCTCGTGTCGTCGTATCGTCCTCTTTGCGGGACTGACCGTCTTGCTCATTCTGACCCTGGGATTCCTGCAACGACACCATTTGCAATTAGCACAACGACAAGCCGATCCGCCGATCTGGTCGAAGCAGATCACAGAAGACGAAACGAGTCGAAACAGCGCTTACACACCTAGCATGTTTCGGTCCGAGCAGTTGGAAGTAAACCATTATTTGCCCGTAACAGCTATCCTCAACCGCGTCGACACAACTTCTGGTATCAACTATACCGTCCAGCACTTGCTCAAATACCCGTACTTTAAAGAAGTGTATATTTATAACCAGATTCAAGAGAAACCCTTGACAACGGAGGCATGGCAACTTATATACAGCAAAAGAATGTATCGTGTCCTAATATCTCTCGTAATTAGCAATTCGATGTCATGAACAACACGCGAGGCACTGCCGCAGGCATGCGTTATGAAGACTTGCCTATCCACATTTACGACAAAAACCCGACAGAAAACACTGCAGACGTTCGCCTCGAACTATGTGCTGCGAGCCTCTACGACCATTGCTATTTCCAAGACGACACTGTTCTCAACCTCTACCTTGACAGTTTATACACGCAATACATGAGCCGCCCTGATCGTATTCACGCCCATATCCGATCGGCCGATTATCTTGATTACCTCCGCTGGCGATTCGAAAATCAAGGTACCGAGCACCCTTCTGCTTTGCGCCCTACCGTTCACGGCTAATTTCATGTGTTTACGTGCGTAGATATCGGTCTGCATGCTGGCTACGTCGATCTTCGTCATGGCGCTTTCGTCCCCAAGTCCCTTGTGCAATCTTTGTTGGATCAAAATGACCTGACATCCTTTGTCATCCTCTCCAATCAATACCCTGTGCTCTTGGCCAATCCGTCCCTCCGTACTGGTATCGAGCCCAACGCCTTTGTAAAAGCGCCTCATGACGATATGGTAATGTCAAGTTTCGCACTTGGAATCGCATGGCGCTAATACTATTATAGTACAAGGCACTAGCACAACTGGAGCATGATTTGTCGGAACAGATCCGTTCACCGGCGGAAAAAACCGAAAGCGACGCAAGGTATGTGCAAGCCCCGACTTATATTACTGCTATCATGTATCCTCATCAACCTAATGTAGTGCGGCATGCCACAATGATCGATGTGTCTTCACCACCAACATGAACCCCTTGGCCGCCACCCAAGGCCAGTCCTTCACGACCACCAACTTTTCATCGATCCCGCAGTGGGATGCGATGCTCCGCGAGTGGGAGGATACGCCTTTAACATGGCAACCGCACCTTGCTGTGGACCAGAACTTGACAACCTGCTGGAACTCTTATTGGCGTAAGTCTCTTGGTTCAAACGAGGTGTTTCCTTGCGACTAAGGTCATCGTTTCTCATTATGTAGATCCCAAAGCCGGTGATTACTTTGGCTTGAACATGGTGGGAACAATCCGCGCTAAGCGACTGGTCGTGTACGCACACTTGCCACGTGAAACATATTCAGTCTCGGTAAAACAGAATGATCAATGGGCATCGTGCCGAACGACTCTTCCGGTGGATGCGCAGGCCGCGGGCCGGACTGTGCTCAAGCTTGAAGACTGCCCGGGCATCCAAGCATTCAAAGAGATCCGGTTCACGTTCACAAAAGATCATCATACACCTTTCGAACTGTGCGGGCTAGCAGTCGATAATATGCTTGTATAAAAAAATAGAAATAATAAAAAGGTAGAAAGTATATGAATAGGTCTTGTTTTCGTTTTGGGAGGGAACTGGGGTCAAGAAATGGGGGATCTTTTTCTCTCTTGTTACTTTTTCTTTCCGTGGATGATGTTAACGTGCTTGTGCGAGAGTTATGTGATGGTAGAGGTGGCAAAAATGGTAGTAGTAGTAAGTGGCGATGGACAGACGTTTCGAGTAGATATGTGAGTGTGAATGTGGGTGTATGTGCGCGTGTATATCTTCTATAATCCACAGACAGCCATGTCTACCAGCCTTCCCATTCATCGTCTGAATTGTCCTTCTTGCTCGATTTGGTGGTTTCCCGGAGGGTCGTACGCGACCGGATCGTCGTCGTAGCCGTCTTTGAGCCTCCGTTCAGACCAGGCGAAGAGCTGCGGGAATGTGCAGGGCTCTGCTCTTGCTGTTGCTGCTGCTGGAGGTTGGAAATGGTCGAGTTGAAAAAGTCGCCATCTTGGAAATTGTTATTGTTGGTGTGCGACGAGGAAGAGGCAGGGGATCCGGTGTCAAAGCTGTGATAAAAGGTTTGTGTCTATAAAGAAATTAGAAATAAGGATGTTTTCTTTTGGGTATCTTTCTGATTTAATACTGTGGCCATGCATGATGTTGGCGACGCTTTCTAAACGTGCACGCTACCTTTTTGCTAAATGCATTGACGTAGTCACTCACGTTCTTTTGCAGGTTGGGGTCATTCCACTGGTCATTGGCGTAACGACCGAGTTGGCCTGCACCCTGAGCTGCAGCGCGGGCGCCAGTGGCAGCGACCTTGCCGAGCTCTTCCATGCCTAGTGACAGGTAAGACCAGCCTTTTGTCAGCGCTTGCATGGGATCGTTGATAAGATCCTGAATATCGGGCGAGTTGCTATTTGCAGGGGCCTTGTTCTCAAAGGCTGGGTTACCAAAGCCTGTGAACTTGCCGCCCTGACTCGGCGGAAGATCACTAAATAAAGGTCAGACCTGGCCTCATCCCTTTTTTGTATTAAATAAAGACTTACTCGCGTCGCTGATCGTTGGCATTACCCAGCGAAGCAAAGTAGGCCTCGTTTCGGGACTTGTCACTGACCATACCAGCATTGCTGTTGCTGCCATTGCTCGAAAAGCTGGAGGGTGAGTCAGGGCGAAGAGAGGAGGAAGAGCGCATAGGACTGCTAATACGAGCACCCGCCGAGTTGAGAGACCGTGTCGAGCCAGGTGTGGCTGTGCGTTTCACCGAAGTGGCAGCAGACGGGGATGGCGTCCAGGACCGTCCCTCTGCTTCGGCTGCCAGCTAAAAACAAAAGAAAAAGAAAGGTCAACTACTTGACTATGGATGCATATGGTATTTGCCGTGGAGCTTACCTTTTCGCGATACAGCGTAGCACATTGACTATTGTACTTTTCTTGCATGGACCAGTTGGACGAGTAATCGGGTTGGGACTCGAAAAAGTCCTTGGCCTTCTTATTACCACCAATCTGATTGAACCACGTCCTTCCAATAAATAAAAATCGTCCCTCGTCACTTTTTTATCATACTGACCTCCATCTTGTGAACCTGATCGTCAAACCATTTGTCCATACTGATGGAACGTACAAAACTATATGTCTAGTCTTAGCCGCCCGTTCTCAACGTGTGTATTATCTGGAACGTCAGTGTGAATGGGATGCATACCTAATGTGGACACCAAACGATCGATGGACGCCTGAGCATTCCAAACACATAAAGATGCCGTACGAAACACTCGCCCATTGAGGATTCGGTGCACCACAGTCAAAACAGGTACGATTCTCCCCCCGTCTCTGGATCTCGTAAAGCTTCTTTTTGTACTCTGCGGCCATATTCTTGTCTGATGATGAAACAGCCAATGTCTTCTTTTTTAGTCTGTTATTCAAAACATGCACCTCATTTCGAGATGTTGACAAGAACTGCTTACGGCTAAGATGACGCTGAAAGGAGAAAGGGAGAAAGTGAAATAGAAGAAAAAAGAAGGTTGGAAATAAAGTGCAGAAAAAAAAAAAGAGATAAGTGGCGAACGAGCAAGGGGAAGAGAGACACAAGGGCAACAAATTGAATCACAGCAACAAAGCGACGGGCATCCTATTACTACTAAATATGTAGATAGAATACATGCACTTGTACGTCGCCTATTGACAATGTCTCGAGACCGCAGCCCGCACACGCTCGGAAAGTAGACACGCGCCTTCTAGCAAGGCCACCAAGAGGATCACAGGCAGATACATAATGTACCACACCACTTGACGGGCCCGCTCCACCCCGCGCATCATGGCAGGCCGTTTATCTTGAAGGGGTTTGATAAGCTTGGTCAATCCCAGAACAAGCAAGGTCAGCGCACCCGCGACGATTTCGACGGCCATGCTGGGGATATACATTCTCAGCTCAGGCTTCTTGCAGGACCGACGGGCCTCAAACAGGCGTTGGTTCGCTTCCATTCGGGGGAATTCGGCAAGCAGAGTCGCCAGGAACGACGCTGTGATCAGCGCTGTCATTACGACTACCATCAGGAAAAGATAGACGATCAACATGATTCCCGCTGACATTGGCTGCAGATACAGTGTATCGCCAACATTGGGGGCACTACATAGACACAGTGAATCATTGAGTATATCGCGCTTTTAACACTTACTGCAGCGCACCCAGCAAGAGATATTGAAGTGTTGCGAGCATGTCCATGTAGTCGCGCTGGAGCGCGCCCAAGCCGATCCAGAAAGAAATCAAAACAAAGACGCCAAGCCCGAGAGCCCACAGGCCTTGAAGCACGCACTGGCCCATGAGATACCGTGTCTTGGCCACCGGCCAGCACAGATCGTCCATCCAGACGCCAAAGCGGAAGAACATCAAGGGTGTAGCCCACATTAGCAGAGTGGACGATGTCGACAGAAAGCTATCGGCCTTGGGGAGGTCGCGTGTGTTGGCCAATCCGACCAGGCGATACACGAATGAGGCGACCAAAAGACCAGCGGTCAGTACCGAGAGATAAGTCGACGGACGTTGCAGGGTAGTCTTCGGCTTGGTGAACAGCTAGGATTGGTGGTTAGCGTCTAGACATAGCTCACATGCCCTATTCTTCTTTACTTTGACGAGTTCCAGGATAACGTCCGAAACAACAAAGACGTAGTACGGATAATCGTACAGTTTCAGATAGTCGGATCGGTAGTCACGGTTGGATAAAACGGTCAAATGCAGCGCCATGTACACAATACCGACACAGAGACTGACCAAGGCTTGGTATCTGAAAGGTGCGACTTGTCAATAGCGATGCGGTACCTAGAGGTTGTGAAGGCATACCTGGGAGAGGCCCACCGGGCGAGGTAATCATTTGTTGCAGTGACAGGGCGCGGCTTGTCTGTGTCCTGGCCGGATTGGATCCACACCGTGTTCGGATGGTCCAGCCCGTCTTCGCGCCAATCCTTGACACCAGAGCGCCATGTTTCCTAGAGCAATGCAAGCTTGGGTAAGCCATCCACTGACGCGAGGTCATATGCCTCTCTCTTTGTTTACAGTCGAGAGATAATCACACCCACCTCAATGACGCGCTGGACCCGAGTATCCGACAAGAACACCTGACAGTCCTTTTCCACGGCCCACTCGAGTGCTAACAAAAGATGGGTCAGAATTTACAAAAGCCACCGATTGAAGCAGGACGGATGACGCTGTGTTTGCTTACCGCAACGGTTATCGATCCATGGACGCAAGAGCGCGTTGCGATACACAAAGGCCTTGGAACCTTTGGATTCGCTCAGGCCATAGTCAAGCGCAGCCAGTGCGAGGCGCTGGGTCTCTTCGTCCGCCACAGGGTATGGCGACGCGGCTGTACGCGTCTGCTTGACGAGCGCTAGGATGGAGCACACCGAGGCATGCTTGGCAATGCGCCAGATGTCGTGCTCGACGGGTGGGATTGTGAGGGGCGGCACCATGGTGATGGCTGCGGTGGGCAGGGGCGAGAGGGATTCGCCGGATGCCTCTTGAGGGGTGTCTGGAGAGCCCGTCGATGAGGCGGTTGGAACCGTGGCGGGCGGTACGAGCGTCCCCGAGCTGGACTGGTGCCAGCCGTGCTTCTCGCGCCAATGGCCCGTTGCGTGCTTGAGTGCGTCCTTGATCTGGTCGCGCTTACGACGCCGCACCGACAAAACACTAGCGGTCGCCACGCGTTCATCATCATCACTGCTGCTGCTGCTGCTGCTGGTCGAGCCGCTGCCATCATCGCCCGACACCCTTTTGCCGTTACTGAATGCATGGTTATTCTGCTTGCGCGCTCCCACGGCAGCGGATGCCATCTGCTGCTGTTGACGGATCGTCACCAGCGCCTCCGCCTTGCGGTGATGCGTGATCACCTTTTTCACCGTACGCGTCAGGAGCTGCACTTGGACCACCGGTGCACCGTCGACTTGGTCGGCGGAAGGACCCGACACCGAGCCAATGTTCACCACCGAGGAGGAAGTCTCCTGCTGGATTTCTGTTTGATAACTCACAGTCTGTGGGTTGCTTAAAAGCCCTGTGCGCTCGTCTGCTCCTCCGTCTGTCATGAGATTAAAAGAAGATGTAAGAAAAAGAAGCGTAAAGAGCAAAGGAAAAAGGAAAGCGAAAAGCGGGTTGATTTATGTATGCGCAAACAAAAAAAAAAAAAAAAAGA
>VAFG01000112.1:131097-171180 GCA_013461545.1 Syncephalastrum contaminatum
ACCGAGGGGGGTTGCATTGAAACATCCGATCACCCGACCTCTGTCAACATCATCCAACGTTGCACAGAAGCGAACAGACTGCATTGGAACAAGGAGCATGCATCCGAGAATGGGAATTCAAGTAACATGATGGTATTATAGTAAGAGATAGCGCAGGTTATGTACAAGCAATGCGAAAAAAAAGGAGGAGGGGCGATTTGGGGTGGTAAGGGCAAGGGCCGGAAAAAAGAGGCCATCCAAGGACAGCGAGGAGGGATAAAGTATATATACATGGGTAAAACAGAGGCGAGGGCAAAACCAAGGAGAGGGTTTACGCGTCCTCCTCGGGCAACCAAGCAAGATCCATCGCACCAGCATCTTTGGCGTCTTTGAGGATTCGGAAAACCAGTTCCCGGAGAGAGCGGGCGTTGATCTGCATGCCAGAGCGGGAGATGTATGGGTGGCGTTGCGGATCGAAAAATACCCACTCGCCTGGGTCCCGCGGTTCGACCACGTCGTGGTGGTGCATACGCACGCGTCGGAAGGGCAGGTCAATGTCGACCCAGCCGTGACCGGTTGGCGGCCAGTAACGAAACTGGAGTCGGCGATCGCGGGGGTGGAAGCGGAAACAAATGTTACGCAGTAGCTCGCCGTTGCGCAGGAATTCCGAGAGCGGGTGTGCATTGCCCGCCTCGACCGCCGCCACGAGTGCCTCTTCGTCGTCAAAGATGCCGTGGTCAATTAAAAACTGGCGCATGAGGTTCGCGCCTTCGTAGGCTTCCCCGAGACCTCCAAGGGGCGGGAGCTCAACCGTGCTGGGCTGCTGTGCAGGCGGAGGCACGACGAGCGCACAGGCGACGAGGCGCTTGACCGTGCACTTGGTGGACCATTTTGCGTCAAGCTTGCGAAGCTTGGGACAGTGGACAGCCCAGAGCCAGATCATCTTGGCCGTGACCCACTCGCAGCGGTGCATCGTCACCTCCTCCAGGCGCGGGCATTCCCGCCCGAGCGTCTCGATCACCTGACCAATGTCAATTTGTATTTGCGTGAAACCTGACTCGGGCGCATAGTGCTGCAGCGTCGAAATGTACTCGCCTGTTTCGGCCAGCACGCTGTCGTATAGAATCGTACTTCCGGACAGGTCGAGCGACGTCAGATTGGGACAGCTGTGGGCGAGCTGGATGAGCGATGAAGTCGAGATGATAATATTGATATATTCAAACGCTAAGGCCTGTTGAGCTTGTGCTGCTTGCTGTCTGTCACGGTGGAACACAGTCTCGGTGGTATCTCCTTGAGTTGTGATCGTAATCGTGCCGTTGGCGTAGGTCGCTGTGGTTGAGGTTGGTGGTGTACGCATCAAGGACACGCCCCGAGTGCTTGAGGAGAGCGGTGGACTACGTCGAAATGGATCTTTTTATGACAACAAACAAGGGGAACAAAAAAAAAGGTCAGCCTCACCCATTTTTACGCATGTATCATTATACCTATGAGCAAGTTGCTGTTTAAATTGACCTTCTGCACCAGTCTGCCGTACGGAAAGGTTTGTTTCGAGCGAGTGAGGGTGAGGATAAAGGTAGCCCAGTTGTAGGTGCTGAACATGTGGGGTGCACGATACAACAATGGCGTAACGCAATGCATCCACTGACGGGACACCAAAGAGGCCGCCCGCAAGGTGACTTGGGAATGCTTGACGTAGCTAAAGATTTCGAGGAGCAATTCGGGAGGTAAGGCGTACCCAAATCGAGAGCCTGTCTTTTGGGCTTCGTCAGGATTTATGCGTTTCAATGCAGAGGAGCGACTGCTAGGGCTGGGTTCGTCTAGTAGCAATCGGGACCAGTCCGAAGGAGGGTCTTTAAGGAGTATGTCCAGTGATTGCTGCCCGCAATGCCCGTAAGAAACCTTAGAATCCATCTTGGAAATGCGGGCTCAGGTGTGTATGACAAGTGTAAAAGAGAGAAAAAGAGAGATATAGAAAAAAAGGAAATGAAAAGTGAGCTCTTGCTGGCCTGAAAGCATGCGAGAGAATGTTTCCATTCATTTGATTGGATGATCGGAAACGCCTATCAAATTCAGCTGCTTAACATAATGAAATGAAAGTTGTCATGTGCCCCAGCTCGACAGATCCATCTATCAGTAATGCTCGCAATAGATTCATACAATGACGCACATTTTATTAAAGTATTTATGCTACTTGAATAAGACTGCAAGTTTCACACATGGTATGCGAATAACTCCTGCATCGACGCGCCGCTGCTGCTAGTGTGATACTGCTGGCTGGTGGTCGCTAAACAGAAATCGATCGAGACACTTTAATATTGTAAGACTCATATAAGCTAGGGAATCATATATACACTTTCATTGGACACAGGTAGACGTTAGTGGTAGTTTACCGTATACATTCCTGCAAGAGAGTGTGGCTGTTGTCGGGTGTAACTTTTGTTCGACATGGCGCCGGCTATGAGATTTCGACCTCCGTTTAGGATGGTGTTGCCATCCACATACATTATCTGCGCATATTAGAGTCCGAGCCCAAATTCTTATAGAGTTAAAGCATGCTGCATGAAATAAAGAAAAAGCACATGGGTAATAGATGATGTTAATGTGCGGGCAGGACGGAAATATCAGGAGGTAAATATTACCGGTATTAATTATAATGTAGGTAGATACTTGAGAACATGACATACCATGTGTCAGGCGAGTTAACACTCAAATCATACGTCCACCTTGTACCAAGCAGGGCACATACTACTGTAAAGCTGCCAGCTAATCAAGTCAAGTGATAGTACATGGTACAACAGCAAACTCCACCTTTCAAGGTATTGAAACAAGAATGTACTTGATTATATAGAGCACTTGCAATATGAAAAAGGTGTATATAGCTTACATTAGTCTGAGGAAATAACTGCATTCACTGGGCTGCTTTATTACTGTATTCCCAAGGCTAAGTAAGACAAGTCTGATATCTATTTGTTTGATGTTCACAATTCTACTACTGTATTCTGATGTTCAATTTTGGCGCCCGCCCGCCTTTAGAGTGAAGCTTTCTTGGCTGGGGGTTACTTTATACTTTTTGCACATAAAATGCTGTCGCCGAGCAAACAACAGGGCGATCAGTACGAGAATCCGTTTGCGTCTTCTGGACACCTCGCCTCAGAATACCAGTCAGCGTCCGACTATGTTGAGCCCGACATTGACCTGACAGGCCAATCCACCAGCCGCCAAGGCAAACCCAACCCTTCTTCTCAACCTCCTTCGCACAATACCACAACAAATGACAACCCATTCGCTCTTTCCGGCTCCATTGGCAGCGCGTCTCGTTCTATTCCCGCCCCTTCCAACGCCACTTTCCAATACACAGGCCAAGATACCTTAGATGAGCCTGTCTCGACGACCATTGTACGTTGTGTTATACGCGTTCCCGCCCTTCGCGTGTTTAGGTGTCTCATGCCTATTTTCTAGTTGAGAGACCTCAAGCAGGTCGCGCGCAAGCTGCAGCAAGTCCTGCACCCCAAGGGTGATCGAAGTGTCCTTCAAGACTGTATGACCCTGCTATCTCCTTTTTCATAATCCTTTTTTGGCTGATGGTACCTTTTTTCTTATTGCAGGGGATCTTTGGGGCCCTTTGATCCTGTGTCTATCACTCGCCATGTAAGTCTGCCATATATTGAAGGCGCTTGATATCTAACTTCTTTGATTAGTACCCTGAGTAGTACCGCCCCAGGCGATCAAGCTGTTTCGATCTTCACTGGTGTCTTTGTTATCGTCTGGCTCGGTGCAGCCGTAGTTACCTTGAACGCAAAGCTGTTGGGCGGCACAGTGTAAGTTGGGGCATGCTAGGCTGGTTCGGGGAGCTCAAACTTTTCAATGTATGATAGTTCATTTTTCCAGTCGGTGTGTGTGATCGGCTATTGTCTGTTTCCCCTTGTAGTCGCTGCTATTGTAGCTATCTTCGTCGACTTGATCTGGGTCCGGTTACCGCTGTCGATCGTTTCTTTCATGTGGGCCACCTACGGTAAGTCTCGCGTTTCCGATCCATCTTCTTGTTACTTAAATCTCTTGTATATTTATAGCTTCAGTCGGCTTTCTTTCAGAATCCGAAGTTCATCTGCGCAACAGACGTGCGTTGGCCGTAAGTGGAATTCTTTATGTGTTTGGCATATTACTCGTAAATCGGGATCAGGGTAACTCATCTAGGGCGTCATATCATATAGGTTTACCCTCTTTGTCTTTTCTACCTCGTCATTTCTTGGCTGGTACTGATCTCCTAACTAAATACAATCTGGTTTTTAAAACTTGCGTGGCAGCATGGTCTGGGGCAACTTTTCTGGCAACTGGCCGCCGCTTTGCACGGCCTTGATGAGGTGCATTGCGATCGAGAACTCATCCACGTCCATGTAGCCGTCCGCATCAAAGTCTGCCAAGCGCCAGATCTGGGCAAGTTGGTCGTTGGGCAGACCGCTCTCCATCAAAATGGGCTTGATAGCACTGCCGTTGATCTTGCCTTCGCGAGGATGCAGACCTTGGAACATGGGGACATAGGTGTGCTTGTCCACCGACGAAAAGTGCCAGTACGAGGGCGGTACCTCGCCTGCGCTGGGCTGCGTCATATCCTCGAACGGGTTGCGCTGCGACTGCTCAAGTTCGGGGTTTACCATCGGAAACTGCGACATGAGGCGGGGCAGGTCAACCGACAGCGCCTCATCGGCCTTTTCAAGGAGGTCTTCCTTCAAGGACTTGAACTTGTCCATGTCATACAGCGCCAGGTTCTGTCGAAACTTGGCTGGGTTCGGGAAATCACCTGCAGGCAGGTGGTAGCGCTGCTGGATCTTGAGGAATTCTTGATCGAGGTTGTTGAGCAGCGCCTCTTGCTTTTTCTTCTTGCCAAACATGGAGGGCATCTCTTTTTTGAGGTGACTGATGATCAGAGCGTGCACCTAAGTACGCCACTTTATGAGTGTTTTTGTCGCTGGGCAAGGAGAAGAGAACGTGATTACTTACGCGAGCAAGACGGGCGCGCTTGACAATTTCGTTGATTTTACGGATAGCTGCATTACGACGCAGCTCCTTAAGGTCACGCAGTAGGTCCTTTTGTTCGGCATCTATGAGTTCACGACAATCCTCAAACACGTTCGAGGGCTTCTCGGTCCAGAAGGAGCTGAGGTAGACGCGGATGACTTCGGGGGTCTGGACGACCTTGCCGAGAGACCACATCATGGCACCATAAACGCGCATCAGCTGCTGCTGGCTGACCATGTCACTCTTGTTGAGGACGACGCGCACTTTTTCTTCCTGACCACGCAGACTGTGGATGGCCATCTTGAATTCGTTGGAGATATCCAGCTTATGCGAGTCGAACATGAGCAAGATCAGGTCGGCACGTTGGGCAAACCACTCCATGACCTGGGTAAAATCATAGCCGCGTTCGATAATCTGCTTATCGCCAGCCAAGATACCGGGGGTATCGATGATGGACATGTTTTCCAGGACGGGCGAAGGAGTTTGCGAAACCTGTTTGACTGGCATCAGCTAACGAAGTTGTGGTGCTATGTCCCTGGTATACCTGGAAGCGAGATAGGAAGGCCTGACCGAATCGATTGAGGCCGCGGAAAGGCAATTCTTGGTTTACCGCTGCAGCATTGCCGGGTATAATGCGTTCTTCTTGGCCGTGCATGACGGCGCAGAAGCGGTCTGTGGTGGGTTCAACGCCAATATGCTCGCCGGGGTAGGCCTTGTCGAGTAAATAGCGAATAAATGTCGTTTTACCCTGTCCAATTGAACAATATGAATACAAAGGACTCTCCTTGTGCTTTTGAACTGCACTAACGACTCACAGTCGAGTATTGACCAATGAGGAGCACCATAGGCTTGGCCTCAATGTCCGAGTCAGTCAAGGGTGACGAGTGGAAACCTACGTGGCAAGTCGGTTGAATTGATACGAGAAAGAAAAAGTAGACGAGAAAAGCTACCTTCAAAGTTGTAGGTGACTTCAAGAGGGCGAATCTTGTGATTGTAGATCTTTTTGACGCCTTCGATAATCTGAAAATATTCATCGTCCTGCCAGCCATTGCTCTGGCTGCCGTTGGAATTGGGCGAAGACGACGAATTCTTGCCAAACTTTTTGTTCTTGAGTGACATTGGCCGAGAAGAAGCACAGCAGGAAAATGGAAAGGCGTTAATAAAGTAGGTGTGCCTCGTGTGTCCAGGAACCCCGAGCTCAAATTCTATCGCAGCACACCACAGCACAACTCGTAACTGCAGCTATTCCTTTTGTATAATCTCAGATCTGATGTGTATCTATCCCAAACTCACTCATACTGTGATACAGTGAAGTACTACCCATCCTACTTTACTACCGTAATATATACGTCGATAGCTGCATCGCATCCATACGTAGGATGTGGTCTCTATCTTCTGCAACAGACTCATTGTGGACTGAGAACATGAATAATATGTGTTTACAGCCTAGTAGAGAAAGACAGAGAATAGGGATGGTGCAGTGCGGTGTATCATTGCAACCCGTCTTCTACAGTCTCCTATAAACAAACCATGCCCGCATATACTCTTGCATTAAAAAAGGACCACACCAGCTGCCATACATTATTAATCGTCAATCAGGGATAGAAAACATCCCGCGTGCTCACTCCGTGGAACACGATACTCTGGAGTGCAATTGAGGGAGAGAAGGAGTAACCCTTCATGGGCATATTATCGGCCGTGCACCGACTGCACCGTGCAATCGTCTACACATGTGCAGCTACTTCTACTACTGTTGTTGCTTGGCCCGCTCTAGGGCCAAATGCTTATGCTATGACTTTACACACACCTTACCTAGTATTGAGTCATCCTTTTTCACATAGCCGTATTTCTAGCAACACATGGGCAGCAGCAGAGAACGATAAAAAGTCATTCCGCTTCAAACTACAGTATGGGAATGTCCGTCATGCAGGCACAGATAACTATAAACTTGGTGTATCTCCTTTTATACTTAAAGCATTGCTTTTTAAATATAGTACCACCTGCTCGTAAAACAAGGGAAATGACTAAACAGTCGAATGATCAACAAAACGGCCCGCCTTTTATATTTCCTAAAAGTGACTGTTCTATCTGGTCGATCTTACTCTGAAACAGACATCAATGAACAGGCTATAGGCCGATATTCAGTTCCAGGTCTTGGTATATCATTTAAGAGGGGTCCAGCACGAGCAGCGACACCTGAATGATCTACCGAGTGCTTTTGTGGCAATCCACGCCTGCGTCGTGAGTTTAAAAGCGCATCAAAAGAGTTTCTACTTTGGATCTTCGCCGAACAGGTTGGAATTAATGATATACGTGTACGTTGCTAGGCTGCGTTTCTTTCTCAGGACCAGAATAAAGATATATGGGTTATCGAGGACGATAGATATCTTCAATTTTTTTCCATGCAAAACAAGGACCAACAATAAATCCTTGTTTGAAACTTCCGATAGGTGAGTATGCTTAAAAAGGCGGTCACACCAACATGTGCGGATGTTTAAAGCTCGTTTTGCATTTTCTTTCGGAAAACGCGAAAGGCCCTGCGTTAAAGTCTCCCTCTTTATATTTTTTTTAATATTTTCCCAAGCCCTTCTCAGTCTCAATGCGCATCAGCTTACAAGACCATCCAGACATCACGCAACAGGCTCTGGCTGAGATAGCCGTTTGTGTCGCAAAGAGCAAAAAGGTTCTCGTCGTCACCGGTGCGGGCATCTCCTGTTCTAGCGGTATTCCTGTAAGTCACAAGACAGGCTTCTCCTCATCGTTTCTTCCTTATATACTAATGCGAATTCTAAAAGGATTTTCGCTCATCCAATGGCCTATATAACCTCGTTAAACAGAGGCATCCCAAGACAGTGATGCGCGGTCAAGAGATCTTTGATGCCACACTTTTCAAAGACGAAAAACGGACTAGCTGTTTCTATACCTTTATGGCTGAAATGAAATCATTGATCGACGGCGCACGACCAACCGAAACTCACAGCTTCATCAACGACCTGCATCAAAGCAAACAATTGTTGCGTTGTTACACCCAAAACATCGATTGCCTTGAAGATAACCTAGACCTCCCCGTCATCCGCCTCCACGGTGCCATGGACAATGTCAAATGCATTCTTTGTTCCTCTGTATATACCTTTTCGAACGACTACGAAAACCAATTCCGGGAAGGCGAAGCGCCCATTTGCCCCAAATGCGAAACCGTCGACAGCGAGCGGACACGCCTCGGCAAACGGCAATTAGCTATCGGCACCCTTCGCCCTAACATTGTCCTCTACAATGAAGAGCATCCAGACGGTGAAGCTATCGGCAAAGCACAGATGACCGACCTCAAGCGCAAACCGGATTTAATGCTCGTCATGGGAACATCGCTCCAAATCGTCGCCTTGAAAAAATTTATTCGCCTCGCGGCACGCACAATCCACGGACACAAGCACGGCAAAGTTATCCTCATCAACCGCACGCCTGTCGCCAAGGAATGGGATGCCCACTTTGATTACCAAGTCATGGGTGATAGCGATGACTGGGTCGCTCGCACGAGGTCCTTTCTGAACGACCCTTCCCCTTCCGTCCTTGATGTCGCCTGGAGCAGGATAAGATCCCGTGATCTTATGCGCGACCGTATCAAGAAAGAGGAAGAAGATGAGAAGGAGAATGTCAAGCAGGTCAAGAAGATTACCCAGGCCAAGACGTTCGGTAAAGCCTCCAACAAGACCAAACAGACTACCCTAGACGGCACCCTGAAGGTGCATGTGGCGCGTGCTGCCTCAACGTCGCGTTCCAAGAAATGAGACATACCACCCCACTTTCCCTTTATGTGTAATAAATGTTCTTGCTTTTTCTTCTTTTTTCATCATAATTTAATACATATACATGGACCACGTTATAATTGAAATACATGCTGTCTTTATCTCTTTGCATTCTTCATTCGGCCCACGCGAAAAAAAATTTTTTTTTCAATGCAGCGAAGGAAAGCGGAACCTCTTGTAAAGAAAAAAATTTTCTTTCCTTCTTCAGGATGTCTTCCTATATAGCTCGAATATATACTATGGAGTCAAACCCAACATGTGACGAGGTAAGGGTCCTTGTACTACCTGTTGGCCACCCATATAGGAACCAAAACCTTCGGTCGATCCGATGAGCTGCACTGGAAATCGTTCCTGAAACATATGATCTATAAGGAAGAAATCAGATAGTTCGCCCAAAGGAGAGCTGGTGTCGTCGGAGGCAGCGGCGGGGAATTATACCATACTATCAACAGTCGCTGTCGATCTGATGGCGCGATTCTATCAGATCGACAAAGAACCTTTAAAAGCAGTGGGTTGCGATGCACATTTTTTGCTGTTTCATCCGGATCATCACTAGCACCACTACTACATATCACTACATTTATTACTACTTAATATACAATGAACGCGACCTCGTTCCTCTTGGCCTTGACCACTGTACTTCTCTATTTGAGCACTGGTGTGGAGGCAGCAAAACATGTAAGGAGATCATCCTACTCTATATATCAAAGGCTTACTAACGCGTTTACTTTTAGCACGAACCAACATGGGCTTCACCCTACATCTTGACTACCGGTACCTTTTTTTATGTCGGCATTGCTGTCTCTTTCCTGCTCTGGTGGACTGGCTATGCCCTTGACTACCTTACTGACCGCCAGGAGCGTTTGGCTGCCAAGAAGGCCGCACATACCTATGGCACGACGCCGATTTCGCTCAATGCCTAATAGGCCACCTTATATCTATATCAGTTCTACTCCATCAGACGTGTATTGATTGCACATGTACATAGTTATTTCCTATTAGCTGCCATCTCTATATATTATATCCCGTTATACATACATAAATACATTCTATATGATGTTTAGCATCTCTTTCTTTCTACATATTATTTAGCCTGACAGCTCTAACTGGAAGACTTGTTGCTCACGTGTCGTCACCAGGGGTCCCATAGTACATATAGCGGTTTCTTGCGCGGAAGGTCATAGAATTCTCAGGGATTTGGAAAATCTGTTTAAAACTCTATATACATAACTCTGTATATAAAAAAGCAAACACATTCTGTGCCGGTACGTATGCGTTCACATGAACTAGCGAATAACCCGGAATGTGGGATCGTTCCGTGGCGATTTGGTCTTTTTCCCGGACTAGGAATTATTACCTAAATTTAACTGGCCATCCAGCTTTCACTTGTGGCAACACAAGGAGAATACTAACCTTTTTCGGCTGACAGTGATCAGATCCCGCTTGGCCACTGCGTTAGGTTTGTGCCTGACGCCGTTTTATCTGATACGGGTCGCCTTTTCAACCAGCTGACCGAGAAGGGAATGAAATGATCGGGGAAAAATCCAAGATCCTCCTTTCTTGTTCGGATCGTGCCGTCTTTATATTTTAGATGATCGCGATATTGTTTCATTGTTTGATACAATCGATATAGAGTAGTAGTGATTACAATACAGTCGTTAATTAAAACGTTGTGGATGACTTGATATACGTAGTACGTATGTAGATTTCTTCCATATATCATTTGATATAATCCAGCACGTCCAGTGTATATCGACTGCTGCACACGATAATAGATGAAATATAAATGTACGTATAAAGCAGTTATATCCGGACATTGTCGAATACTTGCAATGATTAAACCGATAGCGCAGGCATGGATGAAGTTCTTCTGCAATATCCAGGGACTGAAGGCCCATCCACTGTACGACCCCAGTGAGTATCGGTTGTAGCAGTTACATCTTTGCTTTAGTCGGCAATGTGACCTATACCGACCCACCCGACACTGGACAGTGTCAATTCGGGAGCACTGTATGTGATCAATGGCAAAAGTGAAGAGCCCACGATTCTCATTGTCCGAGGAGGAAAACTGCATCACTTACTTTTGTATGGCTCTCGCTCGCCTTGCGGTTTGTAAAGAAAGGGAACGCATGGAGTCAAGTCACCTCAGATGGGAGGCTCGCTTCACTGGAGCTACCTATCATAGATCCGATACACCTTCGTGCACCCAATACAATAGGTGCCTGCTTCAAGAATGGCCTGAAACCTTTATATTTGCTGTTTTGACGAAACAACTCTCAAATACATAGTTTATAGAGCACTTAATACGTATTTCAGTCAGCGGAAAGATAACGTACTTATAATACGCATGTAAAGGCAGGCGTCTACCTAGGATTTGGCGAATCGTAATAGCAGTCGGGACGAAGATAATCATAGTCATCTAGGTCCGTTTATGTCGCGACCAAGGACTTATGGATGCCATAGTCTCCATACGATAAACGGGGTCAGTTTGGTGGACTACAATACAGAAGTCCTTGTGCACAGGAGGTCGATACTGCTTGATGAGAGCATAACGATAATTGTCGATAGGATTACTGGCAAAAGTACGTAGATACATTTATTGTTGCTGATTGATTTTACATGTACGATTATAATGATTTACACAGAGCACTTAGTTGCGGAAAGTACCCATGACAAGGGCAAGAAGAGCCATGCGAACATAGAGACCGTAACGCATCTGGCGGAAGTAAGCAGCGCGCTGGTCAAAGTCGACCTCAGGCTCAATCTCGTTGACACGGGGAAGAGGATGCATGACAATCATGTGCGACTTGGCCTTGCCAAGGGTGTCGTTGTTGAGGATGAAGGAGTCCTTAACGCGAAGGTACTCCTCCTCAGAAGAGAAGCGCTCCTTCTGGACGCGAGTCATGTACAGCACGTCAGTCTCTTCAATGACTTCATCCAGCGAGCTGTAGACGTTCTGCTTGACGCCGGCACGCTCGACCTCCTCCATGACCTCCTTGGGCATGGACAGGGCGTTAGGAGCGACATAGTTGAGGGTAACTTGGTAGTAGGCGAGGATCTTGACGAGAGAGTGGACGGTACGACCGTTCTTCAGATCACCAACAAGGGTGATGGTAAGGCCATTGACAGTACCGAGCTCTTCACGGATCGTGAACACATCAAGGAAGGCCTGCGTGGGATGCTCACCGATACCATCACCAGCGTTGATGATGGGTACCTTGCTATACTTGGCAGCGAGCTGAGCCGAGCCAGGCTGAGGATGACGGAGGACGACGACATCGGCGTAGCAGCCAAGGGTGCGGACGGTATCAGCAAGCGACTCACCCTTCTGGACGGAAGAAGTCGTGGCCGACACCGAGACGACCTGACCACCGAGGCGGGACATGGCAGCCTCGAACGACGAGGAGGTACGGGTCGAAGGCTCGAAGAACATGGTCGACATGACACGGCCTTGGAGGACGTTGATACCGCCATAGCGCTCGACAAGGTTGCGCATCTCGTGAGCCACACCAAACAAAAGATGCAGGTCATTGCGATCAAACTGGCCAGAGCGCAAAATGTGCTTGCGGTAGAAGGGCGAGCGGCCAATAACACGCGCGAGCGAGGCCGAGATGGCAGGCGCAGGGAGTTGATACGACACGAGCTGCTGGTCGTGGGCACCAGCCAGCTTGACAGGGTCGGCAGCGGGCACCAAGCGGGGCGACTTAGCCTCGGAGGCAGTCTCGGGCACTGGCAGGTTGCTCGCCATCTGCTCAAACTTCTGCTTGGCTTCCTTGACAGCCGACTTGACAGCTTGGGCTTGCACCGACACGTCACGACCGATCTTCTCATCGCCAACGAGAGCGTTCTCCATAAAGACGGTCTTTTCGTCAATCACGACGCGATGGACAGCACCACGGATGGTGCGGCCGCCCAGAGGAGACCACGACTCCTTGTTGCTCCATGTCTTCTTGCGGTCCACCTCGACCTCAATGTAGGTGTCTTGCTGCGAGACAAGACCAAAGATACGGCGGGGGTTTTCGTGCATGCGGTCCGAGATGTCCTTGAGCTTGAGACGGCCATCGGAAACAGCGTTAAGCAGAAGGGGCAGGGCCTCAGCAATACCAGCCGAAGGCGAGACCTTCTGGTTCTGTTCGGCAGCCAAGAGACGGGGAGTGGCACCGACAGCAAAGACATCAATAACATCAAGGCTCTTCCACAGGGCTTCTTGCTCAGCCTTGGTAGGCAGCAAAGACGTGTTGTAAAAGTCCTCGGAGGTAAAGAAAAGGGCATAGATGGACACATCGCAGGTAACCTGGAGACCCTTGTTCTTGCTCATCTCGATCAAAGCCAGATCATTCTTGCTCATGACATTCGACACGTGGATGGCGCGGCTGTGGAGCGAAGCCAGTAGCAAGATCGAAGCGAGGTCACTGCCCTTGGCCTCGGTGACAAGGAGGTTGGGCCAGTTGGAGAAGACCGAGTCAAAGACAGACACTTGACCGCTACCAATCTTGTCCGCATTCATGTACACCGAGGCAACATCCGAGGCGACGTTTGAGAGGCGTTTGGCGTTGTCGCGCGTCGCGGTCACGTTCAACAGGTAGTCAACGTACGCGTTCTTGCGCGAGATGTTGCTCGCGGCCTCAAAGGTAGCTTCATCCTGGACATCTTCAGCAAAAGCAGACACGGTGGTGAAACCAGCCGCCATTGAGGCCTTGGAGACCTCGCCAAACTGGGTGTGGCTCTCAAAGATGGCGCTCGTGTTGAACAGACCGGGGAGCGTGGCGATGGTGTGGCTGGTCTTGTAGTCGACACCAGCGACCTCGAAGGGCTCCATGCGGGTCAGAGCCTCGAAGAAGACCTTGGCACACTTGACGTTGGTCAGCAGAGGAATCGAGTAGTCGACGGCCATACGACGCGAGCGGTAGCCCTTGGACATGTAGGACGCGGGGCGACGGAAGCGGTTACGCGAGGGCAAGTTGATGTACATGTCGATGAGGTTGTTAGACAAGTGCTGCTGGAGCGAGTACTCAGCCTTGAGCTTATCGCCAGCATCGCCGTCCAGGGCTTCCAGGTGCTTGACAGGAATGTTGTGCTCCTGGATAAAGTCAGCTGTACCAGTTGTGGCAAAGATGTTGTAACCCAGCTCGTGGAGCTTCTTGACCGAAGGCAGCAGCTCGAGTTTCTCCTTGTAAGAACCAATGGAGAACAGAATGTTCTTCTTGGGAAGAGCAAAACCGGTAGCCAACAGAGCCTTGAGGTACGCCTCGTATTTATCCTTGCCAAAGCAGGCAACCTCACCGGTGGAAGCCATCTCGACACCCAGGACGGGATCAGCGCCAGACAGACGGCTGAAGGAGAACTGGGGTACCTTGACACCAACGTAGTGCTTGGGAATATCCACCTTGGGGTAAGGCGTGATAGGCAGACCAAGCATAGCATCCGTTGCCATCTCGATCAGGTCGACATTCATGACCTTGGAGACGAACGGGAAAGAGCGAGCAGCACGGACATTGCACTCAATGACCTTGATCTCGTTGTCCTTGGCGATAAACTGGATGTTGAACGGACCGGTCACGTTGAGGGCGCTACCAATCTTGGCAGTGGCGATCTCAATCTTGCGGACCGTCTCGGGGTCTAGATCTTGAGGAGGCAGGACAAGGGTGGCATCACCCGAGTGGACACCAGCGTTCTCTACGTGTTCGGAGATAACATGCATGACCATCTTACCGTCGACGGCAACAGCATCCATCTCGATTTCCTTGGCGTCTTCAATGTACTTGGAGATAACCACAGGGTGCTCGCGCGAGACAGCGGCAGCTTCCTTGAGGTATGACTGCAGGTCGTCGTTGGAGAACACGACGTTCATGGCAGCACCAGACAGCACATAGGAGGGACGCACCAAGACGGGGTAACCGGCCTTGTTACAGAACTCCTCGGCCTCCTCAAAGCTGGTCAGCTCCTTCCATTGGGGCTGGTCGACACCGATGCGGTCGCACATACGCGAGAACTTGTAGCGGTTCTCAGCATTGTCAATCATCTCGGGGGAGGTACCGAGGACCTTGACGTTCTGGCGGTAAAGAGGCAGGGCAATGTTGTTGGGGGTCTGACCACCCATGGACATGATGACACCCCCCGAGCGCTCGACCTCGTAGATATCCAGGACACGCTCCATGGTGATGTTCTCAAAGTAAAGCTTATCAGCCTCGTCATAGTCAGTGGACACCGTCTCAGGGTTGTAGTTGACCATGACAGTCTTGAAGCCTCGCTCACGCAGAGTGCGGATGGCACGGACAGCGCACCAGTCAAACTCGACCGACGAACCAATGCGGTATACACCTGAACCGAGCACCATGATACCGTTATCATCGAATGACACGTCGTGCTCAACAGCGTTGTAAGTCATGTAGAGGTAGTTGGTGAAGGCAGGGAACTCGGCAGCAACTATAAGAAACTACGCATGAGCATACCATCATCCACCACTCTTCTTTTTCTTACCCGTATCAATCTGCTTGACAAAAGGCGTGATACCGTACTCCTGGCGGAGACGGCGCACAGCGAGTTCATTTGAGTTGAGCTGAGTGGCGATCTGGCGATCAGAGAAACCAAGCTGCTTGGCAGAGCGCAAAAGGTTGCCGGGCACGTTGGTCTTGTTAAAGTTGGCAAGACGGTGCTCGAGCTTGGAGACGCGCATCAACTTGTTCAAGAACCATTTGTCAATCTTGGTCAGCTCCCAGATACGATCGACGGTATAGCCCTTGTTCATGGCATTAGCAATAGCGAACAGACGCTGGTCAGACGGGTTCTGGAGCTCATCATCGAGGTTATCATCATCAATGATGTCGGTCTAAATTCAATATTCAGTGTCACGTCCCATTCTTGTAGGAATTACTTACAGGGCTGAAACCAGGGAAGCTGTAGTCGATGGCGCGAATGGCCTCTTGCATGGTTTCCTCAAAGGTACGGCCGATGGCCATGACCTCACCCACGGACTTCATCGATGAGCTGAGGGCGGTGCTGACACGGTTGAACTTCTTCAGATCCCAACGGGGGATCTTGACAACGACGTAATCCAGCGAGGGCTCGAAGCAGGCACAGGTGACCTTGGTGACGCTGTTGCGGATCTCGTTCAAGGGAATGCCCAGACCCAGCTTGGCAGCGACAAAGGCAAGCGGGTAGCCGGTAGCCTTGGAAGCCAGTGCAGACGAACGCGAAAGACGGGCATTGACCTCAATAATGCAGTACTCCTTGGAGAAGGGGTTGAGAGCGTACTGAATGTTACACTCACCAACGACACCCAAGTGGCGAATGACGTTGACGGCCGTGGTACGCAGCATGTTGTAGTCTTCATCCGACAGCGTCTGCGAGGGAGCCACGACAATCGAATCACCGGTATGGATACCCAGAGGGTCAAAGTTCTCCATGTTACAGACCGTGATACAGTTGTCTTGGCAATCACGAACGACTTCGTACTCAATTTCCTTCCAACCCTTCATCGACTTCTCAATGAGGACCTGGGGCGAAGTAGCAAATGCCTTGTTGCAGAGCTCAACGAGCTGCTGCTCGTTATCCGCGAAACCAGAGCCGAGACCGCCCAAAGCGTAGGCAGCACGACAAATGACGGGATAACCAATCTCCTTGGCGGCCTTGAGGGCTTCATCGTGGTTGACAGCCGAGGCAGATTTGGCGCATTTTTCATCGATCTCGTACAGCGCCTGGGCAAAGAGGTCACGATCCTCGGTGGTGATGATAGTGTCAATGGGGGTACCGAGCACCTTGACGCCAAGCGACTCGAACTCATCCTTGAGCTTGATACCGACGTTGAGAGCGGTTTGGCCACCAAAAGTACAGTAAATACCATCGGGCTTCTCGAACTGAATGACCTTGCGCACGAAATCGGGCGTCACGGGCAGGAAGTAGACCTTGTCGGCAAGGCCCTTGGAGGTCTGGATGGTGGCAATGTTGGGGTTGATCAAAATGGTGTAGATGCCCTCCTCCTTCAAGGCCTTGATGGCCTGCGAGCCAGAGTAATCGAATTCACCGGCCTGACCAATGGAGAGACCGCCAGAGCCGAGGACAAGAACCTTCTTGGGGTAAAGACGAGGGTTCTTGGCCACGTTGTCGGCCTTGATACCGCCGGGCATGTCGATAGGAACCAGCTTGCCTTGCTCGGTGCAGTTCTTGACAGTGTTCAAAAAGACATCAAACAAGAACTCGGTGTCGCGAGGACCGGGGGTGGATTCGGGATGGAACTGAACCGAGAAAATGGGCAGGGACTTGTGGATGATACCCTCATTGGAGCCATCGTTGGAGTTGACAAAAAGCTCCTGGAAGTCAGCAGGAAGGGTCGAGGCATCAACGGCATAACCGTGGTTCTGCGAAGTGATGTAGCAGCGACCGGAAAGCAAGCTGGTACAGGGAATGTTTTGACCACGGTTACCATACTTGAGTTTCATGGTCTTGGCGCCAGCCGCCAGAGCGAGCAGCTGGTGACCCAGACAGATACCAAAGATGGGCTTCTCAGCGCGCTGCAGGACGGTGCGCAGGCGGTGGAAGGTGGTTTCGATCATGGTCGGGTCACCGGGACCGTTGGACAGGAAAAGACCGTCATACTCGGTCTCGGACGCAAAGTCATAATCCCAGGGAACAACCTTGAGCTCAACGCCGCGGCGGACAAAGCAGCGGATCTGGTTGTATTTCATACCCACGTCCACGGCCAGAATGCGCAAAGTCCGACCGTTCACCTTGAGGGCAGTAGCCGGATCAGGCTTGTACAACTTGGGCTCTTTGAGCGAGACCTCGGCGACCAAGTTGCGAGCGTTGGGATCGACCCATTCAACATCTTGGAAGTCTTGCATCCAGCGCTCGGTGCCATCGGCAGCACTGGTTGAGAATCCGAGCGCGTTGGCAGCCGAGTCAATGACAGAGTCAGAGGTCTTGGGAAGAAGGATCTTGGCCAAGAGCACACCCTGCATTCGGATCTTCTTAGTCAAGGCGCGGGTATCAATACCATAGAGGGCGGGGATGTTGTTCTCCTTGAGCCAGGCAGAAAGCGAGGTCTCGGCCAAGAAGTGGGAGTAGTCAGGCGAGTAGTTGCCGACGATCAAACCAGCAACGTGAATCTCGTTGGACTCAAAGTATTTAGGGATGCCTTCAAGCAGGTCATCCATTTCGGTACGCGAAGGCGCACCATAGTTGCCGATCAAAGGGAAGGTCAGCACCAGGATCTGGCCGCGGTACGACGGATCGGTCAACGACTCGGGATAGCCAACCATGCCTGTTGGAGCATCTTAAGTTCCCGTGTTCTCTCTTATGGAAGATCTTTCTTTTTTCTGCTTTTGCAGTCTTTTTGTTTGTATACCTGTTTGGAAGACTAATTCACCCGAAATGCTTTGGGCTTCTGAGCCGAACGATATACCCTGGAACGAAGTACCATCCTGCAACACAAGCGCAGCTGTTGTGACGTCCTTTGGATCTTCCACGGCGCTGACCGGTCTGTGAGGAGCGGTAGGCGAACGAGGAGAAATAGGCAAGGGTGTCGCGTTGGCGGCAGGAGCCGGGATAAGCGAAGTATTCACACCCGTGGGTGGAGCAGTGCCGGCAGCAGCGACTGGAGGAACGGGAAAGTTGGATGCCATGATGTGAAGGAAGTGATATGTGGAATAATGTACAGATGATGCTCCTTTTTTGGTTTTCTTTTTTTTATACAGTTGCCAGCTTTTATAAGTGTTAGCATGACCTGCTAGCAATAAAAAATAAAGTCTCAATAAATTACTTGGATCAGCGCGTCCGGTTTATTTGAGTGAGAGAGAGTGTATTAAAGAGGAAGGGTAGTCCAGGGATCGTCAGCCGAAAAAGCTGAAACGGAATAACGATGTTGACAAGGGCCTTTTTATATGTCGCCTAAGAAAATTTTTAGACTCCAAGCCACAGATCGAAGCAATCTGATTCGTGACCCTTAGGCCCTGTGATACCTCGAAATGTTCTTTTCGCATGATGGCGCCCCGCGCACTCTTGTTTCATTCCAAACTCACTTACACGATGGGTCTAGATATACGCGTTTTAGGTATGGTGCATCTAGGTGTATATGTATACTATAAGGAAGAACACTGCGGTCCCATTGTACGAACATGTATGGACATTGACAGTTGATTTGATTTGCCAAGCCGAGGCAAAAAAAATAAAAAGAAAGGGAAAAACCAGGCTTAAATACCGAAAAAGGCAATTAAACTTAAACATGTATAGCGGGCTGTGTTGGGCGCTGAGGAGGTGGAATTGGTTTTACTAGTTGCTCTCCGGCCAAATGTCGGTACCATTCGATGGACGAGATGAAGCCGGACTGCAGGAGGCATTTCCAGGCACTAGGGCTCGTATATCTTCTAATAACCCTTACAGAGATATCACAGCTGAACCCCTTTCTCCTTCTCCTCCACCGGACAACAATAACAACAACAACAATAATCGTGCCTTTCTGACTTTTGCTGTCAGGGACACTAATCGCCGCGAGCCTATTCCAATTCGTCGTTCCAACACCACCACCACACACGCCCGTCCTGTCAATCCCTCCGAGTTTGAAGCTGCATTTGGGGAGCCTAGACCTCTCGTACCTGACACAAACCCTCCTCCACCTGTGCGCCGTTTTAGTTCAGTTAGACGGCCGTCATCTTCAGGATCATCAGCTGCTCTTCTGCAAACCCCTGCGCACGATGTCAACAACACAATTTATGAAGAAGACGTCGAATACCCTGATACGGCCGGATTGACAGCTCAGGACGAACCAAGGCAAATGAAACGACACACGTCGCTCCACACTGTTGCCACCGTGCTACGTCGTGTTTCTCGCCGTGTCATTAACCTGCACAACACCGATGCTCCGAAACGACCGCCATCATCCATTGCTCCTCTCATGGCACCCGAGCCAGAACCAGAAGATATCCCTCTTACTGCGGCGCCTACACCTATCCCTTCTGCGCAACCTTTACCTTTGCCGGCCGAAAGTGAAGACCCTTCTCGGAAACGTTATAACGCTGTCAAGCATGAACTCGAAAAAACACCCATCCTTCTTGCAGGCAAGAGTTGCTATTTATTTGGCCCCACCCATCCTCTGCGCGTCTTCCTTGCCCGAGGCATATCTTGGTGGTAGGTAACCGGTCCCACACAAAGTCGGTGAATCTGATGCATTGATAGGTGGACCGAGATCATCCTCATGTTTATCATTGCCCTGCACGGCGCAGTACTTTTGGCAGTGGGTTGGGGAACTGACCCAGACCCGGAGCCGCCGTCTTCCTGGGGCCAATCCTGGGATCAATATGTCATTTTCTGCATTTTCTGCTTTTATTCGCAAGTATCAGCCTCACATGATCATTTTAAATATGTGCCTTACATTTTTCTGACATTTTTATCATGCAGCTTAAGCGTCATATGTCGTATCATTGTATACGGATTTGTATTCTCTTGTCCTCCCGTGGACGATCCCGATAATAAGCAACCCGCTCCTCCACCTCCCCTTGCTTTTTTGCGCCACAGCTGGAACCGTATCGACTTTTTATCCGTTGTCTGCTATTGGGTCGATTTCGCCCTACTCTGCTCTGGCCAAGAAATCATCGATGACTATCGTCGCATTCTGATCTTTAAGGCTCTGTCTACCTTGATCCTCCTTCGTCTACTCAACATCACCAACGGCAACCGCGTTATCCTTCAAAGTCTGAAAAAGTCAGGACCCCTTTTGGTCACGGTTACCTCGTTCGTCGCCTTCTTTCTTATCATCTTTGCGTAAGTGTGTAACTCGTCGGATCGTACAAAAAAATTTATGCAGAAAATTATGGTAGCATCGTCGGAGTTCAGTCCTTCAAGGGGTCCTTCACACGACATTGTGTTTGGACAGATCCGACCAACTCCTCCAATACCGCTGAACTACAGCAGTACTGCGGTGGCTACATGCAAGATGGAAAGGAGATGCCTTTTCTTCTCAAGGACGGCACCCCAAACGAATGGTCAAAAGGCTTCATTTGTCCTGAAGGCCTGATTTGCCAGGAGACTGAGAATCCGTTTGGGAACACGATCAGCTTCGACAATATCTTTGCTTCCATGCTCCTTGTCATCATTATCACGGGCAGTAAGTCAATCACAGTTACGAGGGGGCCACCACGTGACGCTTTATTCAATAGATCAAACGTGGACGGACAGAATGTACGATATGATGAACGCAGAATACTTTGTGGCCTGCCTCTATTTCGTCGTCGTCGTAATTGTTATGAATTTCTGGCTCATCAACCTCTTCATCGCTGTGATTACCGAAATGTTTGCCAAGGTGCGTGAAGATTCACAACACTCGGCTTTTACCACCTCGACGGCCAAACCGGTCTTGGCCGACGCAGATGAAGGGTGGTCCTTTGGCAACAGCGGCACAAAAAAGCGGCACAATCGGACCAAATTTTTGCAGGAATTTGTACGCGTTACGCATTACTTTTGGGTGCTCCTAGTCCTTGCCGACCTGGTTATCATGGGCTTAAAGAACAACGGCATGTCAGCCAGCCAGCTCAGCGTAATCGGTAAGTCCGTAAGCTCTTTGTCATGTTCTCGTGCTCACCTACATTTAGATACGGCCGAACTCGGGTTTTCGATCGCCTTCCTGGTTGAGATCATACTGCGTTTTTTCAGTCAATGGCCCGCTTGGCGTACTTTCTTTTCATCCAGGACAAATCGCACTGATGCTTTTATTGCCATCGTGACCTGCCTGATCCGTATACCACCTATTCATGACAATCACGCTGTGTACGCATGGCTGACAGGCTTTCAAGTGCTTCGTATTTATCGCATTGTCATTGCTATCCCACGTTTGCGTACCCTCAGTGTAAGTGACCTGATGTGAAAGGAGCATGCTCGACTTACGATCTTACTACTAGTCACGCGTACTTGGTAGCGTCTGGGGTCTTCTTAACTTGGTGTTTTTCATCGTCCTAGCTACCTTGCTGGGTGCCATCATGGTAAGCGATTATGCTCTGCTATATGGTCCAACTAATTATGTTAAAGGCATACCAATTGCTGGAAGGCATCATGGATGAGGACTCTGGTGAAGAGATGCGCTTCTTTTCGGTGTACAACTCTTTTGTTGCTCTCAATCAGCTGTTTTCCGGAGAAGACTGGACGACGGTCCTCTACAATACTATGGAAAATGGTGTACCAACGCATAGCACAGTGCTGCATGCTCTTTTCCTTGTTCTGTGGTTCCTCTTCTCCAACTGTAAGTACTTCCATAGAGTACATATTCTCTAATTGTCTAACTTTATCGGTAGTGGTTTTGGTCAACCTTTTCATTGCTGTTCTGCTTGAAAACTTCGAAATCGTGGAAGAAGAAAAGCGCCAGCAACAGATCAGACAATATGTGCGAAAGACCGAAAATGTTAGCGAGGATGATCCTGTTATTAGCAAGTGGAATCTGTACCGTTATTTCAAACCGCATCCGCAGGGGTTGAAAATATCGAGTATGCCTACCAACTTGATCTGGAACGCAAAAAAGAACGTCGTACGCGAGTTCATGAATGAAGCGACCGACGTCACGTATTCTGAGAAACAGGTAAGTTTATAACAGCACGCACAAAATGGAGTATTCATATCCGTGTCAGCCCGAGGAAGACCACCCAGTTCTGCGAGGAACGCGATCTCCTGAGAAAGAGAAAGATAAGCAGCGCTCGGTCACCCGTGCCATTGACTACCTGGGCAACCTATTTCGATCCAAAAAGCCTGCGTATCAAATGTCCACAAGTACCACGCGCCGAAGCATGAATTTGGATACGCGCAACGTCCTTGACCAGTTCCATACATTCTACGACAATGACCGACAACACGGCGAGAATGAAGGCCACTCGCTTCGAGGGTTACTTGACTCTTCCAACAAGGACGCGGCTGGGACCTCCGAAGCCCTGATGCACGATGTCGAGGAACGCCAGGCCCTGCGACAGGAGTTTATTACTGCGCATCCCACCTACGATAAGTCGCTCTATGTGTTTTCCGTCACGAACCCGATTCGTCGCTGGTGTCAAATGATGGTACCCCCCAGCCGAGGCGAGCGCTTCTTTGGTGCCAAGCCCAACACGTTCGCCAGTTGGGTGTTTTATGGTCTCATTATCAGTGCTGTTCTTACTACGGTTGTCCTGACGATATACAACTCACCCGTGTATCAATTTGAGCACCGGAACGACCCGCAGCACCTGCTGATTTTCACCCACATTGACTGGGCGTTTACGATCATATTTACAGTCGAGTTCATCATCAAAGTCATTGCCGACGGTTTCCTCCTCGCGCCAAACGCCTATCTTCTCAACGGTTGGAACATGCTCGATCTCTTTGTTCTGATCACACTGTATATCTCAAACTTTGGCAAGTTTGCCTCCTCCACCGGACTCGAGCGTGCGTTTCGTGCATTCAAAGCTCTGCGAGCGCTCCGGTTGATCAACTTGTTCAAGCCCGCGCGTGAAACGTTCACGGTCATCCTCGTCAAGGGCTTGCCACATATCCTGGATGCAGCTGCTTTTTGCTTGGCTATCATCATTCCTTTCGCCTTGTATGGTCAAAACCTCTTTATGGGGCTATTTTATTCCTGCAACGACGATAGTGACGACATCACCATGAAAGGTCAGTGTGTCTACGAAAGCACGCTGGGTATCGAAGCGCCTCTGCCCGAAGACGGGGAGATCTATATGCCGCGAGTCTGGCAGAACCCTTATGTCTACAGCTTTGACTCTTTCTTTAAAGGCCTGTTGATGTTGTTTGAAATTGCCAGTGGTGAAGGCTGGATTGACGCCATGACAGCGTGCATGTCTATCGCTGGCAAGGACATGAACCAACAGCAAGATGCGAATCAGCTCGGCGGCGGCATCTTTTTCATGGTGTACAATATCATCGGTTCTATCCTCGTTATCTCGCTTTTCTTGGGTGTCGTGCTGGAAAACTTCTCAAAGAGAAACGGTACGGCATTTATGACTGCTGATCAGCGACGTTGGCTGGATCTCAAGAAACTCCTCGGCCGGATGCGACCCGCAAGACGACCCAAGCAGGTACCGACGAATGGTATCCGTCGTTGGTGCTTTGACCGGGCAGTGGATAAGCGCGGCAGATTCTACAAGATTATGACAGGCGTCATTGTTGTCAATATCCTGTTTCTCTGCACTGAATCTGATCAAGAGGATTATATCGCTGGTTTCTCCGCAGCAAGAAGTAAGTTCTCTCACCTCGCACGAGCATAGGTCTAATATGAAAGGATAGCGTATGTGAATCTGTTATTTATCGTCATCTTCTGGGCTGAGATTGTCATCAAATTACTCGGCCTCGGATGGAGCGCTTTTCGACGAAACCTGTGGAACGTTTACGACCTTATTGTTGTCACGGGTGGTACCATAACGCTCTTGACGACGCTCGGCCCCATGGTACGCCAAGTGAACCTCGAAGGTGAAAAGCTGTTCGTTACCGCCCTCTGTTTCAAGCTGGTGCAGCGAAGTGACAGTTTGAATCAGCTGTTCACCATTATCGCGTACGTATCCTGCACTGCATCGTGAAAATGGCTAACAAATATCTGTATAGCGCTTCTGCCTATCAGATCGTCAATGTCTTTGCTGTGTGGTTTATCGTGATGACAACCTACGCCATCATGTTCATGGAGATATTTGGCCTTACGAAATACGGCATCTCAACCTCCACGGAATATGAAAACTTTCGATCGTACTCAAATACCATGATCTCGCTTGTGCGTTACTCGACTGGGTAAGTCTATACATAGCTTACTGATGCATACTTGCTCACGTGGACCCAATAGTGAGGGATGGAATACCATTATGCACGACTTTACTATAGAAAAACCCAGTTGCGTGGAAGCCGAAAACTACCTCGACTCAGACTGCGGGTCACTGAGTTGGGCGTACTTTCTGTTTCTGTCATTCAACATCATCTCCATGTACATATTCACAGCCATCTTTGTGGCTGTTGTGGCCGACAACTTTTCGTACGTCTATCAGATCGCTTCCAATTTTTCGCTGGTGAACCGTGACGAGATCCGCCGCTACAAGAAGGCATGGGCAGAATTCGACGTTCTACGAACGGGCTTTATCGAGCCAAAGAACTATATTCCCTTCTGGCGGGTAAGTTTGACCTGATTAATAGAATAGCAGCATGCTAACGCATGGTATAGCACCTGGGCGGCGTCTTTGGCGTGCGCATCTACGACCCCGAGTTTTCGTACAAGAATCTGGTGTCTAAATGCGGCGACACGAGCGATGTCATGTTCAACGCCAAGCAGGATCCTTACGAGCTCCGTGTTGACTTGCACGCCCTCAACCACAAATTAAACGAGCTGGACAGGGCCACCATCCATCGTCGCAAACAGGATCTGGATCACTTGTATTGGGTATGTCTATATCCTTATGTGAGGACTCCATCGACTTATTTCGTAAATTAGGAGGCGGCCTTGACCGAGGGCCCGAAAGGAGTCTCGTTTAATCAGATGCTGCTGATGCTTGCCCAGCGCAAGCTCATTATTCCCGAAGATGCATTGCTTATTGAAGAGCTGATGGCTGTCCGCAAGAAGGAAGAGCTCGTTCAAACGCTGATCAAGATCGATCGTGTCAAGGGAATGATTGAAACGATCGCTTTGCGCAAAAAATTCATACAGCACCTCAAGCAAAAGAAGCTCGAGCAGGAGGCTAAAGCAGACAAAAGTGATTGTAAGCAAGATGAGTCTTGTACCATCAGAACGAGACTAACAAACCGAGCTCCTGTAGTACCGTCGATTGTGATCAATCGTACAAGCAACATGAATCTGATGGCCCTCTCCTCTGCGCCAGGCACACCCATGACGCCCGGTTTTATCCATGATGATATCTTATCACCTGTTCCCAGCCCTTCGCATGACCGCACATCTTTTGGTAGTATCATGGACTACTATGATCCGGACCCTAGCCCTACACGCGAGAGCAATATCGATGAAGGTCTTGCCCAAAGCATGTGGCATGGTACGTGGATCGACAGGAAGAGAAATACATGAGCTAATAATCCTTGTATAGGTCTGCTCCAGAATGAAAAAGCGAATGATACCAAAGAACAGAAGTAAAAAGTGTAAATAGCCCAATTGCTGTTGTATATCCAACTTTCTTTTCGAAAAAGCCAATTCGATATGTTTCGTTACTCGTCATCCTCTGGTGCGTCTGCGCCGAATTGCTTGTAGTCAATTTTCCGGCCACGTGTCCGTCGACCACCTTCAATGATGACCGATGTGTCCAGCGCTTCGAGTTCATCCTCTGTGCCAAGATATGAGAAATACAAGAAATCTTTTTTCTATGTGATACGTACCGGAGATGTCGCCTTCTTCTTCGCCGCTGCCCGCATCCTCCTTTTCAACTTTCTTTTTCGGCTTTTGCTGCTTCTTTTTACTCTTCTTTGGCTTCACTTCTTCTTCCTCTTCTTCTTCCTCCTCTTCTTCCTCTTCCTCCTCTTCATCATCCTGGTCTTCATCCTCTTCGTCGTCTACTTCTTCCTCATCCTCCTCGTCATCGTCCTCGACGACAAATGGGTCCTTCTTGGACTTGGATTTAGGTTTACTTGGCAATGAACGATCAGATCTCCAGCTGAAAACAAAGCGAATAAAAGGGATAGCTTACGAGGTGATCTTGGTTTTCTTCTGACGCGGTGACTCTTGCTCAGCACTTTCTTCGTTCTTGCGCTTGGCAGCGAGTGCAGCTAATTTAGAGCGACGATCCGACATGGTTGAGGGAAGATAAAATAAAAAAGATTGGAAAAAAAAGGTGAAAAAGCGCGTCTGAGGAAAAAAATATCGCGTATTCTAATTGGGGAGTGGGCGCGTTTCTGTTGGGGCCTGGGCCCGCGCACATTAACAATGTCTAGTTATTCATCCTCGCATACCGCTAATCTCGCTTTTGGCTCACTAATTCTACCTAGAATGCTCAACCGTCCATCTTACGTTTTTATCTCATTGTATGTGTCTTCGGCAAAAAGCAATACATGATTTCAATATAGAATATGGATCAAGAGACAAAAAGTCGCTGATATGGGTCTGTCTTGTTCGCGCATGACCTGTGCGACATCGATTCCACCGAGATCCTTTCATATATCACGCTCTCTCATTGCCCTCTCTAACCGTGCAGATACCACTCATTTTATCTCACTTGCAATACCATGTTGAGCTTGAAGTAAATGCAATGTATTTGGTACATTTATCGTATTATGTGAGTGATGAGGTTTATGGCATGATGCAAAATATAGGATTGTAAACGTGGATATGCAGTGTCTGTGATCTAGCTTATTCTATTAGTCTTTCGACTTCCTTTTCTCCTTCTTCTCTTTCTTTTCCTTCTTTTCCTTCTTCTCTTTCTTGTCTTTTTTGTCCTTCTTCTCCTTCTTGTCCTTGTTGCGCTTATTCAGCTCCTTTGACTTGTCACTGTCACTGTCCTGACCGGACCCGCTAAGCTCTTTCTCCTTCTTTTCCTTCTTTTCCTTCTTCTTTTTGTCTTTGTCCTCCTTGTCTTTTTTGTTCTTCTTCTTGGTTGCTTTGGTATCTGCTTCATCGGTGGCCTTCCGTTTCTTCGACTCTGCTTCTTCTTGGCGATGCTTCAAGTAATCTGGCATTACCCGGGAGTATTTTCCTTTCTGTTCGACAAGACCACGGCCGCCTTTCCGAGCTGTGCGACCTTCACACTTTGCAAATAACTCTGCATCGGTCATCTTTATCGAATAATCCCGGGTATCTTCGTCACCGTCGTCATCCTCTTCGTTAGATCTAATTAAGGTATTAGAAAAGATAGTAGAGAGAGGATAAACATACGATGGTAAAGGAGAAGCCTTGACGAAAGTACTGTAAAGTGACGTGCGTGCAATCATTTGTGACATGCTTGTCTTGACTTCTTTGACGCTGTCTGACATGTTGAGGTTGTCAGCAACAGCAGACATGCTCATTGAGGGGCTCTCGCTGCCAGGACTCGGTGATGCAGAAGCGCTTTCTGACTTGGCCTTCTTTCCCGAAGGCCGCCGATGGCTGATGATACCCGTCTCTGTCTTTCGCATATCGGTTTTGTTTCCTTTGACGACTTTGACCTGAACAAAAGTGTTAACACGTTACCAGTACTCCCTACTCTCCCAAGCATACGTGCCTCATTCTTTTCATCCTTCGCAATGCTGACATTACTGGCGTTCTTATTATACAAGTGGTCCCACCAAGCAAAGTCCCAGTCTTGATTGCCGCTGGCGATACCCTTCTTGTCATTCTTGAGGGTGACTGAAATGTGGGAAGACCGTCCACTTTTGTCCTTGCCTAAACCTTCACCTCTATAATGCACTCAGCGCATTTGTTTAAATGTTGTTACCCTTGCTTACTGGTTCCAACCAAAGCGTTCAAGCTGCGTTTTGGCGAAGGATCCGTTCCACTTGTCCATTATTAAAGCAAAGTACAAGAGGAAACTCAAAAATTCACTGCCACCAATAATGCACAGCGCCGAGGGGGTGGCTTGTACACCATTTTTGAATTCATGCAAGCAGGTACTTCCTTAATCTGCACATCAACTGGGCGTCCTGTGAACCGAAACAAAATACTTTGACCATTTGTGGCACTTATCCTTTTGCTTTGGAAAATTGCAGCATAATTTAAGACCTCTTCAGAGCTGGCAGTGTCTTCAACCACGACCAGAGAGCATGTTTTCTTTCGTCTAAATGATCCTAGTAACGTAGTGTATGTATATGCGAATGAAGAAGTCTTTGTTAAGGAAAGACTCAACAACACCAACTGAGTCAGCTGCAGCATTTATCTTTCCTGGGAAGCAGATTTTTACATGTGTTTCGGGGCCTCCCGCATGATTTGCAGTAGCAAAAGGTAAGCATACTTTATAGAGTGCACTCGAGTTATAGCACGTAGCATATTTATACTCCACGCCAATAACCAGCCAATGAGGATATATGGATAGTTTTAGCAAGAGATGTAGTATTTACAAGTACAACCAGCATAAAGAGAGAATAAGGGAATATATGTATGTGGAGAAGAGAAAATGAGAGACAAAATTAAAGGGAACCTTTCGACCACCAGAAGCTAAAGACTTCTCCTCGCTGTTAGACAACAGGCTTATGTAGTGTCCTGCAGATGGATATAGCGTTGGGCGACATTGCGTCACACACATATCTTCAAGCTTATTTCCCAAAGACAAACGTCACGAAACATCTAAACAATGCAAAATATGCCTCCTGTTATATCCATGAATGCTTTGATATGCCACGTACCGTTCTCACATCATCATTTCTTGTGTCTTGATTTTGCTCGCTGTTCTATAGACATCAGATCGACTTTAACGATAAATGGTAATAGACAACGACAGCCCCTTTAAGCTTCAACCCTATATACAGCTCGCAGCATCCATACAATCACCATGCGATGATAGCTAAATAGCTAAACTGAACACAAGTAATGCAGGCATGTAAAAATATAATTTGCATTAGAGCCTCCACGTAGGTCGATAGTATATCTCCTTAGGCCTATATAGTTTTCGATACGGTATGATAGCAGGGTGCTGTTTAGGTTTCTCCCGTTTCCTTCTCTTTTTTCTCTTCTTTTTTTTCCTATGCGCAGTATCTTTTTGTTTGATAGATGATCACAGTTAGATGCTAAGTTTTTCGACCAAATGACTTCTCAGCGAATATCATATTAAATTTGTAACAGCTTGATATAATGAGATAAAAGGTCTGGCGCAATTGAGAAGTTCATATGCATAAAACTATCAAATGTGGACCTATTCAAGTACCGAGATTAGGACGAAGCGCTCGAAAGTTGTGGCATTTGTTTAGAAAATTTACGCATATTACATATACAATATAATGATGACAGTCGGAATGGATGAGGCTTTCACTAGGGCAAAGAATGTTTCTATATGCTCGTAAGCATACTGTGATAGATACAAGCCAGTTGTGACGAGCACGGCAACTACGCAGTTGAATGGTGGACTTACTTTGTGTGCACATTTAATGGCGGACGCGCACTCATAACACTATTCTGCTGGGTATGTATATTATACCATTTTAAATATATAGGCTTTTCAATCAATTAAACAGTACGAGGTTTAAGGAGTGTAGTCAGTTACGTATATCTCTTACTTCAAATATGGAAGTGCCACCCCCTTCCAGATTAAAAAAATAAAAACCACAAAAGTGCCCAGTAAAGAATTAAAAACGATCAACAGCCAATCGATTTCTGACTCCTGAAGCCCTTTCATGCCATGGCGAAAATACCAAGAGTCAGCTATCTTGATAAATCATACCTTGAGTATGTATATAATTTCGCTTCATACAAATTTCTGTGCCTGAAAATTTGAGCCGCTTACTGTGATATCATCTTGCGTCAGTGCATAATTTGAACATCAGTATGATTTAGGCTATTATTTTATGGCTGTGACAGGGGAAGTAATAAACACAAGCAGCTACAGAAGATGATTTAGCCTTTTGGGCGATTATTACGGCATCCACACCTGCGGCGCATGATATCATACGCCCCGGCTCGGTAATGTGTACAAAAAAAGTCAACGACTCAGACACGGCGCATCAAGGGTAACAGAAGGAGCAAAAAATATTACCCTTTTATGTATGATGAGGGGTCATATTTGCAAGACTGTGCCAGCCAAATTCCGGGATGCCACTCCAGCGCCTCCCTAGACAGGCCTAAAAAGTGTCCATGATCTAAATTCAGTATCATATGAACCCCAAAGAATGCAAGAATGCAATTCAAAAGCTTATTGATATTTCCATTCCTTTGCGTCACGACAATTTCGTGCGGCATTCGCGGTTATTGTCCCACCGAAACAAACCCACATGGAAATAGTTGGTGTAACATATGGAGGGGTCCTGAACGCATCCGAGACGGGCCCAACATAACAAGTTCAATTCATGACACCATGACGGGGGGCACAGCCTCTTTTTACTCGTCTTTTTCTTCCTTTCCTTCTGAACGCTCTTTTCATTTTTCTTTTATTCCACTACACCTTCCTTTTTTTTTCCACTTAATGGCGAGCGCTACTATAAGTACAGGCACGAGCAAAAAGAAACCGCTCCCGCTATTTGGCTTGTTTCGCAAAATGGGCAGCAAACCTTCCTCACCCACCACGCCTGTCAAGGACGATCTGCATGCACCTGACGAAATACGCCCGAAAGAAAATTTCAGGCACTCGCCATTGTCGCCTCCTCCACCGATCGCCTCAACTTCCTGCGCGGCTGTTGTTCAAACGCAATATCCCACCGCGGCCAAACGACGCCCACGGTCTAAATCGTCTGCCGCGGCAGACCGCCAGCCAGCACCACTGCCTCAGCAACAAGCCGCACACCGCGCGCGCAGTCTCGTTGCTCGTGAACAAACCCTCAACAAGCTCTGTCAACGCGAACGTACTCCTTCCCCTACCTCTCCCAACATGGCCCGTCCTCCTGTGTCTGCACCGCCGTTACCGCCTATGCCTATGTTACGCAAAGTATCCTCGGCTCACAATCTCCAGAGATCAACGCGCCACCAACACACTGCTATTCGCGAAACACCTGCTTCCACCATGCCTCATCCAAAACAGCCACGGAAACCTTTAAAGCCGCAAACCCGTACCAACGTCAACAACACCATGCGAACTAGCCGGTCGGCAAACTTAATTTACGAAGACGACGACGATAAGCCATTGGCATACATGTGTGACGAGGATGACCGGGACCTCGTGCCTATCGCCATGCTCAAGAAGAAAAAGAATGATACCCTCCAAACGGCGGCAGACAAATACAAACAGCGTGTAATGGAGCAGCTTCGTATGGCAGATGACGGTAGCGAGGAAACAGATAATATACCTATTTCAATGGCGCATCGCTCACCCCGTCCGGGCCGTCGGCGACGCGCCCTAGACGACGTTTTCCCGCATTCAGAAAATACGTGCACCTCTCTACCGCAGGCGGTTTAGAGATTTTTATTTTTATCCTCTGCTATTCCTTATTTTCTACTCATTCTGAACTCTATGCAATAATAAACCTAGTTCAATATGAAAATTAGACATATTTGCTCAGAGATTCTAGACTTGGTTGCGGACGGACCGGCCCCAATGGTAGATCGCGGGACTGCCTGTGTTACATTGGAAGAGCCAAGCATTCTCGCGCTTCCCAATTTGCGGCGGGCGGATGGGTGCACGCACTCCGAGACCACGTGTTTCTGAAACACACAGTTTGATCCGCGCACATAATCTTTTTCTTTTTTTCTACATCCTCGTTCCAGTTTCATGGTTGAGTTGCAGTTCTATTTATTTACAGTCAAATTACGCCATCGGTGAATATTAAAACCGGTATTGTATTCACCGTGCTTCATGACTGAGGAGAAGAAGACGTGTCTTTGATCAAGGTGGACGTGTCGCTGACCTTCCAGTCTACTGCAATGCTGATGGAGTCAAGCGGCTCTTCCAGAAATATGCTACTCGTTCGGTTCTCTTGTCGGCTCCGTGACTGTTGCCGTTTGAGGCTCTCGCTTGAGACGGTAGGCTCGCGTGGTACGAATAGTGCCGTCTCAGGGGGGCGTGGCAGAGAAAGTTGCTGAGTAGCGTCCTCGTTCATATCTGTTACATCGTCGTAATCATCACCCTTGCCCTTTGAGCTTTGCTCGTCCCCAGGCATATTTTGGTAAAGGCTGCGCCTCTCGTTTTCTGGCGACCGGAGGTGGAACCCACGAACAAGAATGCGGTGAAAGATGGTAGCGAGCCGTGGATGGGTATAGGGTACATAGACGCGGTTTGCATCAAATGGATCGAAACCTAGGATAGGCCGATGGTCGCAACACGCAGCGGATACGGATTGAAATTTGCGTGGTGTACTGCGTGCGGATGGATTGGAACTAGTGCGCGCTAAGGATGTGAAGGGCGGTCTGTCGATGTTGTCCGGATGTTCGGGCAGCAGAAGCTGCTCTGGTGATCTTTCGGAAGGTGACAACGTAGTGCTGGCTGCTGTTTGCATAGGGTACTGGGCAGAGACACATCGCACAGCTCGGCGCCGCTTTTTGACGCATGTACACGTCGAAGCTTCATCGCGCTTTGCCTTAGATATTATGGTGGGTATGCGACGCATATAATTCAATATGCGGTGGAAATAATGGCGGCGGTCGCCATTGCCTTCGTCGCCGCCGTCGCCGCCGTCATCAGAAACTTCGATCTCGTAATATTCGTGTACGTATTTCTGAATGAACCCTCTTGTCTTGCTTTTTACCAATGTCGTCACGAAAGGGTCACCGAAGAATATGATTGTGACAAAAAGACCTATTGTTAGCAATGTAAGTTCCATGTAGATGAGGCTCGTACATTTTATAGGCTTACCCATGAGACCTCGAAGAAGGATAGATGTGAAAGCTAAAGCGAAAGGGGGATTCAGGCTACGTAAAACGATTGTCTGGAATATGAATCCGCATATATAGCAAATCAACGGCACTAGTTATAAGTGAATATCACAATCCCAGCAATGACAGTGTTCAATGCTTACCCATCAAATAAATAACGCAACGAAGAACCACCTTCGTCACCATGCTAGTGCGTTTCTTTACAAATTTGTTGTGCCTTTGATACGTATCCTGAGCAATAATATTGCTTTCCTTCCGGAGCTTGACGATCGCTATTACCGAGCAGATCGCTGAGAAAAGGATAAGGAACATGAGAAAGCTATAAACCCATGTCCACACGGCTTCACCACAGTAGCTTGATGCATAATAGATAGTGAACCTTGTAAAATAGAATTAGCATTGATAGTTTAGCCCGCGATATATGTCAGTACAATGCTTACCAGCATGTATGTTTGTCTTTTCCCGTAGCGCAGGGGTACTGGGTATAGTAGATAGGGAGGCCAAGAGAAGCTAAACTGTACACCAATGCGAACATGTAATAAATGTACTCGTGGTATTCCTTGTGCTTCAACTGGAAAACAAAGACGACCAGAAGGTTGACGCCGATTAGCGTGAGGAACGCAGACGAGGCAACGGCACAATAGTTGTTGAGTACTGCCAAAGGAAAGCATACGGGAGACTTGTCCGAAATGAGGGAAACAACCGTATCACATATGGCATTGATCATGTTCATGATAGTCGAGAAGAAGACACACCGGAGTGAGACCCGGGAGGCTTTGTACTTGTACAACCACCGCAAAAGTGCATAGACTGTGATCGTGGTTACGCATCCGATGAGTGAGAGGAGAGAGCAGACCAAGTTGAGGGTGCGCAGTACGATGAAAAGATGATGTGGATATAGATAGTTGTCATCAAAATAGTCGTCATATGCAGACGTGTGTGCCATAAAGTCTGTAACGTGTAAGAGAAGAAAATAGCAAGAAAAACGTATGAGGATGGGTACTTTTTGACCAGATTTGGGACCCTTGTCAACTATGAATTCTTTCCAATGAAATTAGCGGTTTTCAATGTCTGTCTCCTCATACGTATAATTAGTATCATCGGCAGGAGGGACAATTGTTCGTATGGTTGTAACTTATATCTCGTATTGATATTTCAGGTGGCAGATAATGTATCAATATGAATGGGTTGCTAATTTTCTGGCTATCTACAAGCCTGATGGTATCAAATGGCGTAGTAGCCAAATGGGTATAAATGCTCGTCATTCGAGTCGTCATCGTAAGACGTACTTCATATAATCCGTAACATGGAGAAATAGAAGAAAAATACAATAAAAGAATAGATATGCTTAACCGTTATCAGAGGCCATCGTCAACGATGAATATCCCAATCAAATCAACAACTTTGGAGGTTTGTCTTGTCATGACACCATCAACTTCATTGGTAAAAGAGAAAGGTAATCCTCCTATTTTCGTATATTTACAAGTCTATTACTTCTTCAGGAGAAAGCGTAGATTCTATATTCGTGCTACCCGCGCTGTCGGGGCGCCCTTCTACAGGACTAATGGTATCAAGCGACTCTGGAAAAGATGTACTGCTTATTCGCTTTGCCTGCTGGCTTCCTGATTGACGAGGGCTACTATTCTTGCATGGAATGGTCGGCTCGCGTGGTATATAGACTGATGTCTCGGTGCGGCGAGGCATGGGTGGCCGTTGAGTTGGAGATTTACTCGCTTCTATGCCACGAGCGCGACCACTTTCTGTCGTAGGTCTTTTTGTGATCACTGGTATGCTCGGTCGATTGTAACCAGCTTTTTCTTCTTCTTCTTCTTCTTCTGCAGGTCGGAGACGGAACACACGAACAAGTATGCAGTGGATGATACCAGCGAGACGTGGATGGGCATAGGTTACATAGACACGGCTCGGATTGTTTGGATCAATACCAAGGATACCTCGATGATCGGAAGACGCGGTAGACATGGACTGAAATTTCCGCGGTGAAATGCGTTGGGAGGGTGGCGAGCTTGCGGACGTTAGAGACGACGATGGTCTGCTAACAGTGTACATAGGAGAATGTGGTTCAGGTGACAGGAAGATGTTAGCTTCTGGTGAGAGTACGGACGGCGATGGAGGGTTGAACGCTTGATCGCTTGTTGGATGTCGCATACTATGTTGCCTGGCGATACAACGTACAGGTTTGCGCTGCTTCTCAACTTGTCCACTGGGCGAAGCGAATCCGCATTTCACTCCAGGCCATAACACGGGTATGTGGTGACAATTACACAGGGTAACGTCATGGCCACCATAGGCAAGTTCGTCGTCTTCTGAAATCTCGATCTCGTAGTATTCGTGTAGGTATTTCTGGACAAAGCCTCTGATTTTACTTTTCACCAGCGTGGTTACAAGAGGATCGTGAAAGAAGATGATCATCATGAAAACACCTAGGATAAAGATATATACATATATATATGAGCCTACAGGCGAGACATGGCTAGTGCAAAATTACCCATGAGGTTACGTAGACAGACATGCATCACGGATAGAGCGTATGGAGGATCCAAACCCCGCACAAGTATCGTTTCAATTATGAAGCCCCACAGGAAGCAGAACAACGGCACTAGGTGAAAGTTACATGAGTAATCCCATAGTAGCGATATGATGTTTACCTAGCAGATAGACGGCGCAGCGAGCAACTACTTTTGTGACCATGCTGGTGCGCTTTTTCTTGTTATTTTTACGTCGTATATCCGCTTCTATACTCGTTTCGCTAGTTTGACTGGTGCTGGAAGACTTGAGGTGGCCATGGGCAATCTTGCTCTCCCTGTATAGCTTCCCCATAGCTATTATAGAGCAAGTTGCGGAAAAGAGAACTAGGAGCATGAGGAAGCTATACACCCAGGTCCACACAGCGTCACCGCAGTAGCTTGATTCATAATAGATGACAAACCTTGGGAAAAAGGCTGTTTAGCGAGGGTTTTTTAGACAGGTAAAGCAGCGCCATATTTACCAGCACGTGTTGTGGCCTTGGCTTCGAACGCATGGATGCAGCGTATAATAAATCGGAAAGGCGAGCGAGCCTAAGCTGTATAACAATGCGACGGCGTAATAAACGTACTCCAGGCATCCGTTGTGCTTCAGATGAAAGACAAAAACGACCAAAAGATTGACGCCGATCACGGTGAGGAAGGCAGTCGATGCGACTGTGCAATACTGGTTAATTACAGCGAGAGGGTAGCATGCGGGTGACACGTCGGATATCTGTATGCAAGTAATATCCAAAATTGCGTCGAGCATGATCATGATAACGGAGAAGAGGACGCACCGGAGGGATACCCGGGAGACTTCGGCTTTGTACAACCATCGCAAAAGCGCATAGACGATTATAGTGGTTAGGCAAGCGAGGAGTGAAATGAAAGCGCAAATCAGAGTGATAGTGCGTAGCGTGATGAATTGGGTGAATGAATAGAGGTGGTAGTCGTCGAAGTGGTCATGGTAGTCCCGCCCCGCCATGAAGTTCGTACATGTAGAAAAGAGAGACAAGTGCTACAAAAACTGTAAGGGTGGAGAACGACTTGATCGGATCAGATTGCGACCCCTGTCAGTTGCAAATTTTTCCCAATCAATCAGCGTCTTTGGAAACCTTGCCTACTCGTACCACAAAAGGAACTTGCAAAGAGAGCACCACCCTCTGTTTAAGTGTCCAAGCGAGCCATCACGGAGGGGCGCTGCGATATCCAGGCAAGGCCTTCACGCGTGTCACCTTGACCGCATTCTTGCCCCGATCATGCGCGTTTTCACTCGTTTCGTCTGTGTGCTGTAGCATACGTAGATATGGGATTGCAGACACATTAACAAATAGCAGACATGAGACGAACCAGCTGCATAAGAAGCAAGATCATCTTTTTTTATATGATGCAGTTCCAATCAGTATATTGTGTAGGTGGATTGAACTAGCACCATGTGGTATGACGAAGGTGCAGAAATAATTTTTTACAAGGACAGTGGGGTGTGAGCCTGTCCGCTTTTGTGTCAGCGCCCGCAGAAAAAAAAGGGCCTATAACTTTTTTTTTCTTTCCTCCTCTACTTTACACATTACGGAATGTCTGCACCACCGTCTTCATTCCTTTCAGCCATGTCAGGTTTACAGCCTCGCGGCGAAGGTGACGGCCACGGAGGAAATAGCGCCACGCCCGAGCTCGGTTGGGAGAATGTCGCCGTGGCTTCCGGATTCATTGTTGTCAACGGTGCGCGAAAGGGCAAAAAAAGAACTTTGAATGGAAGACTGACCAGTACATGATATCTTTTATGCTGATACAGGTATCATGTCGCTCGTATTGGGTCTTAAGCTGGAAGCATCACTGATAATTGCTTCTGTGCGGTGTCTGGTGCAGCTCACGATCATGGTAAAGACCGGAAAATGAAGATGCGTGGGTTGGGTGGGGTTAGGTTGGGCAGGCTTGGTCTGGTTTGGTTTAGTTTGATACTCAGACTACACTATCATACAGGGTTACGTCTTGGAAGACGTCTTCAAAGCACGACACCCAGCCATCATCCTCCTCATGACTGGTAACAATGATACACAACTGTCATGCTTATATTGACCCTATGCAATTAATCAGGCGTCTTAATCCTTTTGGGGACATATGAAACTGTGTACAACAAATCAAAGCAAACATACAAAGGCATGGTAGGTGTAACCCCAAGCAGTAAAGGATTAGAACACTCATCGAATGATGCAGTTCGTCTCGGTCTTGCTGTCGACCGGATTTTCAACCTTGTTGATCGGTATCGTTGGCAGCCGTTATGCGATGGAGCAAAATCCCTTTTGGATCCCCGAGACGTTTATTCCGACCATGGGCATGTTGTTGGGTAACATGATGAGTGGCATGGCCGTCGGCCTGTCCAGCTGCCTTTCTAGCGTCAGTACCCGTAAAGAACACATTGAGACCTACCTCGCTTTTGGCGCCAGCCGATGGGAAGCCGGCCAGTCCATTGCTGTTGAGGCCGTGCGCCTTGCTATGCTGCCTACCATCAACCAAATGTCTGTCATTGGCCTTATTTCTATACCCGGCATGATGACCGGTCAAATTCTGGGTGGCGCGCCTGTCATGAACGCCGTGCGCTACCAGCAGATTATCATGTTCTTGATTTCGGCGAGCACCGCTCTAGGCGTTCTCAGCGCCGTCGTGGTAAGTCATAGTACAAAAACTCCCATCCAGCATGGTAATTGACTCTTTTTACTACCATACAGTCTTGCATTCGTGTCATGATTGACAGCCAGCACCGCCTGCGACCTGAGCGCATTGAACACGGTCGACCTAGCGTTTTCTTAGATATTCGCGACCTAATTGTCAGGTTCTGGCGCATGCTTGCTTACGTGGCCTGTTGCTGTGGTCGATTCCAAAAGAAAGACAAGTCCTCGCCACGATACTCACCCGTAGACGGAGACGAAGATGATGAAAGCACGGACCAGGAAGGTCAGCGACGACCTTTACTCAATCAGGACCAACATTAGATCTTTCTTTTCTCACCTTTCCTTCATGCCTTATTTATGTTCCGCTCCCTCACACACCACAAATGGCTCACTTTAAAAGAATCCCTCATTCCACGACCCTCATGATATCCTACATTGTCAAAACAAAAAATAAAGGACGGATAATCCGACAATACACATGCTTTATTTTGAGGCTTGTATGAGTTGTAGGTAAAAGGGCATACGAGTAAATGATGGAGATGATGTTATATACATGAATGAAAAAGCAGAGTAAAACGGGGGCATACGATGTGAGATAAAGGGTGACAGAGGAGCATGCAACGTCAAAAGCGATAGCAGCAAAACATAAAGATTAAACTTTGACAGGACATGCAGGACACCAGCTGAGCGCGTAGTGGCACTTGTGCTGGAGACAGTAGTTTTGGGGAACGAGTTGAATAGACGATAAAGGCACGGGTGGTGAGCGATAAGAAGACAAGTGGAAAGCGGAAGAATCGGGAAGCCACCGGGTGACGGTGGCGTTCGGGGTCGGGGGAGTAGGATTTGCCGTGGATGAAGATAATGAAGGCGCGGATATAAACGACGTAGCCTGATGCACTACGGACGCCGGCGGTGAGGGCACCATTGTATTTGTGATTGCTGTTGCTGTTGATGGATTGTAAGGCTGTTCAATCGTATCGCTACATGGTGGTGTCGCTGATGGCGAAGGCGTAGGCGACATCCATGTAACTATGGAAGATATACGGAAGACACACGGATGAAATAATTGTGATCAAAGAAGAAAAAAGAAGAGATGAAAGGGGCAGGAGTAAAAAAAGTATCTCGCAATTAAAAAAAAAAAGTTGAGCTGCGTCTCATTTATTTTCGGCAACAACAAGGTCCAACTCATCATCGTTATGCTGCACGTTGCTTGAAAATTATTTTTTTTCCTTTGTTCTATCTTGCTCCAAGTATAAATTAAATCCAGAACACGAAGGATATTGAAAGTATAGGGTAATAGAGGAATATTAAAGTCGCTTTTGCCTAGGCTTATATAGTGTGGATGCAACATCTCTTCCTTATCAACTGTCACGTCGTATCGGCATCTCGACCCTTACACCACGGTCAAGGCTCCGTGCGCTGGTACCAAACATCTTATCTGCTAACTATCTGTCCGGCGTCCGCAGGCACCGGTTGATTTGGTCGCCGTCTAAAGATCCATGATATGGCCCATGTTTACTTTCTGATCTGACCCGATAAACCGGTGTGCACTATAGTTTTCGCTAATCCTCCAAGTCTAGCTGTTTGTGGTTGTTTGCGCGGAAACACAACACATTTTTTGAATCGAACAAAAAGTTTTGCGACGAGAAAAGCAGTACTGCACGGGGCACGGATGTGCCGAATCTACATCTATTATAAATTTTACTTTTTTTTTTTTTTTTTGTTCCCCC
>VAFG01000112.1:171396-207645 GCA_013461545.1 Syncephalastrum contaminatum
TTTCATTGGATTGCGGCGCGTGCGGGCCTTGTGTGATGATCATTTGCCCTTTTCTTTTCGGACTCGAATTTGTTGGAAGGGCCAAATCTCGGCAATAATATATTTCTACAAGGGCGAGTTGCGGAGTGCTTATTAGATAAGACAATGGCCAGGTGAAAGCAGGGTACCCATCTGGATCGGGATAGAAAATAAACAAGCCAGGAAGCGGTAGAAAATATACCTGATCTTCCCTTCCTCGTTCGACGAAGAACGTTACTATATTGGATGTCAGAGACAAGATCACCGCCCATCGAAATATAAGCTGCGCCGTGCGTAGGTTATGAACCCAGAAAGCCCAGGTTTGCTCAGTAAGAACAAGGTTGAAAATATATATGCATGCTATCTATATCTGTGAGCGTGATGCTTTCGTATTTCGGTCACACCGTTATCGTGGAGAATCTCATTATTACCCAATGCCCCCGAGCATAGCCAATGTAGCACTGTGCTTAAATACTAATTTTGCAGAGTAAATAGTATTGCATGAGAGTGGGCGGGGGTCGCTACCATTTCCCGTTATCAAATGTAGGTCGTTCTAACGACGGGTTGTACACTTCCGATGGTCTTGTGCTCTAGAAATGCTTATATATAAATTGAGACATTTATAATACTGATATTTATCTCAAGTGCTCAGTCCAATGCGCACGCGCCTTATGTTATCCACCCTGACAGGTGGAGGACCACGCCCACAAAAACCGTCCCTCCTACCCAAAATCCTCTGCCAAAAAAGTTTCATCTAGGGTCATGTGGTATAGCTGGATATAAATATGAGGCTTCATATGTATTATGTCGTAGAGACTCAACGAAGCACCCACAGAGATGTTTTGATCACCTACCGTTTAGCTGCCTATGGAGTCTGTCCGTCATTATTATCGCATTCATGCCCATACTTATACACGTACAAGTAATGGGTGTATGCTGCTGTTGCGGATAAATTTATAATCAGAGCGAGTTGAATTTAGTTAGCTATAATCCAGTACGGTGTTTCTTTTTCCCATTTGTAGAGTGGAAGAATAAATATCATTCTTAGTTACTGATACTATATAGCATGTGCACATAGTATCAGAGCGTAGCTGGATTACGATATTTCATTTGAAATTTGCCAGTATTTTGGCTTTAGCAGTATGCGAAGCAAGGATTGTAAGAAACTGTACGTGATTCGAATGAGAATGCTATGAAAGCAGTGGCTTTATAATATCAAAGCATTATGTACGACGGGCATTCGTATAATTTACTCATTACTATACTTGACCTCTCATTACTAGATTGATGCAGTAGTAATAGAGAATTTATAAAATGGGCGTAATATCATAGGCTATCATAGGTTATCATATAGGACTTATCGTAATATAAAAAGAAGGAACGACCGAAAAGTCAAATTAGTTAAACCCTTCAAACTAGGCGTGATACGCAGATAGTGGCTCATTTGGACTTGTGCTGTATACTTTAATGCAGCATTGCGGGGAACATGACATGGGGCTATCAAAGTATATAAATATCACGTGGAAATGAGTACAGCTATTTTTTTTGCATATGAAAGTGCTAGACAGTGGACATAGACGTTGCTCAGCAGTGAGGGGTATCCTTTGAAATAAATCTCTAGTGAATAGGTTCATAGTGTGGCTAGGTATCAGTAGCAGTCTCTCGGATGTACAACAGATCACCATGTAGACAAGCAATGTGAAATTGTGAATGATACACATGGGCATGAAATGTAAATACACGATATCTTATTTATTAGCCGGTGATATTTTACATCTTGGGAGCCAAGCGGTTGTAGGGGACGGTGAGGTAGCGCACAATGTCGGTATACATCTAGTAGCAGAGTAGTATCATTAGAAAAGCGGATGGCAAACATTTGTGAATCATACCTCTTCCTTTAGCTGGCGGTAGCAAATGCCAGCCTTGGCCTTGGGAGCCCACTTGAGAGCCAAAGCCTTAGCCTTTTCGAAGACCTCCTTCTCGGGAGCAATTTCATCGACGATGCCTTGATCCAAAGCTTCCTGAGCCGTGAATCGGTGTCCTTGCAAGACCATGTTGCGGAAAGTGACAGGAGTCAGCTGGTAACGCAGGAGGGCGGCCATGCCAGGAGCAAGGGGTGAAGGAAGATCAACTTCATTCATGCAGATGAAACCACGATCAGAGCGCATCACACGGTAGTCTAATTCACATATTAATATATGTGTATATGGAAAGCGTACGAGGTGGATTTACCGTGAGCCAGGGCCAGCATGCAGCCACCAGCGAACGCATGGCTACATATATCTTCCGCGTCAATACATAAAGACAATGTAACTGTTTAGTTTACCCATTCAAAGCAGCGACAGTAGGGATGCAGAAGGTGAGGAGACGGCGCAGGAGGGTGAGGTAGTACTCCATGAAAGGAGGATAGCCGACTGCGTGCTCCAGCTGGAGACCATTCGAGTAAATCTTGCCCTGACCGGTAGTGACCAAAGCCATGTCGGTAGGATCCTCACAAGCCAAGAAGATATCCTCCACGATGCGCAGTGCCCGAAGAATGGCCTCGCAGAACTCGGTCGTGAATCGATTGTCGGCATGGTGAAGGTGCAGAATGAACAGCGGTCCTTCACGGCTCAACGTCATTTGATGGTTCGAAGCCGAGGGCAGCTTGACAGGGAAACTCACTTCAGGCGCTTCAGACATAATCGATGGTTTGGTATAGTAGAGAAGAAAGAAAGAGGCACGCTCAAGTTTTATGGAATGCGGGGTAAGTCTATTTCTTTCACATGTTTCCTAATTCACTTCACGCTGACAAAGCTTTAAAGATTCCCACAAAGCGGAAAAACGTACAGGAAAGCTGGGACTCACAAGACACCCAATTTTTGACAGACGAACCAGTGAATCATTGGCATCTCGTAAGTTACATATATTTTGCATTTGGATAAAATCTGATGACCAATATATATCCGTTACATGCTAAACATGCGATAGCTTCGCCAGATGCGATACGCAGCGTGATCGTAAAACGCGACCGCCTCCACCCAGTCCACGTACGACTTCTCCACACCGCGCTGCTGCAGGACCTGGTGCGCATAGTCGACCAGACCAAGTCCAAGTTTACGGCCGCGCTGCTCCTCGGCGATACCGACGCACGCCATGCCACCGCTCTTCGCGCCAAACAAGGCCGGCTCGGTCCACACTAGATCGCTGCGCCGTTCATGTGAAATGTAGGTCGTGTTCAGCACCAAGCTGCCAATGATCGGCCCCTGCTCGCTCCCTTGACGTGCGACAATCAGATCCTGATAGTCGCCCAGCTCAGCATGGTGCTGATACGTCGATAACCAATAGGGGAAGTAGCGCCGCTGGAAAGCATAGAGTTCCCAGATATTGCTAGGTCGAATCCGGCCGAACCACACTTTCTCATCTTTCATTCGCTGTGCAAGCGAGGCTGGTGTCTTATACTGCTGGAGTGTAGTATGCTCGAGATCGTGCACGAGGGCACCGGCCTGCCAACCGCGGCGCTCGAAAAAGCCAGCATCGGCTGAGTCAGGCACGCCAGGGAAGAAGCGTGGGTAACACGCGCCCAGCTGGAGGCGTTTGGCACCTTGCTGGCGCAGGTGCTCGAGCGCGGCGTCATGCAAGCGGGTGCCGATACCGCGCCGGCGGTGGGCAGGAGACACCATCAGCAGCATAAGCTCATCGTTCCGACCGCTTGTCTCGCGCCGAATTTGAGTCGCCACGAAACCAATGACGTTGCCCTGACGATCGCGTGCGACGAGGTGCATGCCCTCAGTCGTCGTGTTAAGGATCAGGCGGAGCTTGTCAAGCGCAAGCGGGAACGTCTTGTCAAAGATTTGCATCCAGAGCGCGTGCACAGCTTCAGCGTCGGTGGCGTCGCGATACAGAGTGAGTAGAGGGCGAACAGGCTGGATTGCATCGTCGACGTTGGGAATGGTCACGGGGAGATGGCTGCGCGCGTTCGTCTCGCCAAACATGACACGGACGGCTGCCTCATGCGCTGCAGGGGTGTATTCATACGTGACAAGGTAGGTATCCACATCAGGGAACTCCATGAGGTCATATGGGTTCATAACGGCTGCGACTAAGAGCTTTTTGGCGTGCTTGTGGGCGAGCTTGACCATGTTGACCTGGAACGGATAGAGATTTGCGTTGGCCGTGCCCAGCACGACCAGCGCGGCATCCGCTATCTCGCGTGTCATGTCGGGCGTGTTTTCGTTGTAAATAACGTACTTGACGTTGGAGTGGCGCTGAGTCAGGGAAGCGTTGAAGGAGTTGAATGGTTCCTTTTCGGAATCGACGGCGAGAGTGGTCGGTACATGAGCTGCCAAAAAGAGGACGTATTCTTCTTTCTTCAGCTTGAGGGGCAGCAACTGCGTGCGGTCGCGTACGACGGTTGGGATACGGTCATAGAGGTCCTTGCTGAGACGCTTGTGTTCAGGTGCGCCCACAATATCAAGCGGTTTCTTTTCGAGCACGTCTTGCCAGGACAGAAAGCGGTCCTTGAGCTCAGCGACGCGGTGGAAGGAGGCCTCGAGAGCAGCTTCGTCCAGTTTCTTGGCCTGAAGGGCATCGGCAATTTTGGTGAAGGCATCCCGCTGAAAATCGTAGGTGTGGGAAATCATGGCCATATCATTGCCGGCCTGCAGAGCAACGAGAGCGGCTTTTGCAGTACCGACGGTGTCCTTGACAGCCTCCATCTCGAGACAATCGGTGATGATGATACCCTGGTAACCCATCGTAGTACGCAGCAGGTCGCGCACGACAGACGAAGCCAGACTCGAGACGAGGCCAGGCTCGGGGATAATGTGGGGCAGGGACATATGGGCAATCATGACCGAGGTCGGATAGGCGGGCGCGTCGGAAGGCACGTTAAAAGAGCGCTGGAAAGGGACAAGCTCGACTTGGGCCAGTTCATCGATGGTTTTCTCAATGACGGGCACACCCAGATGCGAATCAGTGGCGGTGTCGCCGTGACCAGGGAAATGCTTGACGCTGGTTGCGACGTTGCCGCGGTGATAGCCTTCGGTCTGAGCGAGGCCCAGACGGGCGACCTGGTGAGGATCCTGCCCAAAGGAACGCACGCCAATCACTGGGTTGAGTGGGTTATTGTTGACGTCCAAGACGGGGGCGAGGTTCCAGTTGATGCCAAGCGCGAGGAGTTCTTTGGCAGTGGCACGTGCGACGGAATACGCGTCCGTAGACGAGTCGAGTGCGCCCAGGCCCATGTTACCAGGGAGATACGTACCGCTCTGACCTAGTCGACGGACCACGCCGTTCTCCTGATCGACCGCGATAAAAAGAGGGCGGCTGTGACCTGCCTTGTGGGCAATTGTCTGAAGCTGATGGGTAAGTCGCTGCACTTGCTCGGGCGACTCAATGTTGCGCGAGAACAGAATGACCGAACCCAGGTTGTGATTCTCAATCAGGTCAATGATGCCAGGTGTGGGTTCCAGACCATGGAAACCGCACATGAGCAGTTGGCCCACTTGAGACTTGACTGTGTTGTCGATTGTCATTTGATATATGAATAGAAAAGAAAAGACAAGAAAGAGTGTCTCTATTTGTTCGTCAAGAGATCAAACAAAAATGGATTAGAGTTGGTTGTTTGTTGTCATTCATGCAGCTCGTCCTCTCAGCTTTTATGTTCAAGCATCTCACCCGCTTCCTTTTCTAACGTATCCACTTACATTTCTAAATAAAAATAAAGTGAACAAAAGAGACAGATGATCTCGGAATGTGATATGTATATTTATGAGGGTAATACAAAGGACAGGAAATTTGGTAAGCGTGGGAAGGGATCAAGGCACGACCCTGTGCAGGGTTCATATATACTTTAGAGTTTGGCGGCTCTCTTATCGGCCTTTTCTTGCTGCGCCTTCATCGTGGCTGTGATATCCGCTGCTCGCCGGAGCTCGGTCTTGCCCAATTGAGCACGGTGCACCTCATCAGGTCCATCCGCATAGCGAAGAGTGCGCGCACGGACAAAGAAGCTCGCAAGAGGTGTGTCTTGCGAGATACCAGCTGCACCGTGGGCTTGCATCGCACGATCAACCACACGCAAGAGCATGTTGGGCACAGCGATCTATTGGATCCTTTTAGTAACCTTGTTACACCAGCTGCTCTATCTAGTTGTCTTACCTTGGCCATGGAAATCTCCTTTTTGGCATCCTTTGCCTTGACCTTGTCGATCTTGTCAGCTGCGTTGAGGACCAAGAAGCGGGCCTGGTCAATCTCGATACGAGACTGGGCAATATCAGCGACGATGGTGCCGTGCTCAGCAAGGACCTTGCCAAAAGTGCGGCGGCTGGGGTCTGTCACACGCGCAATCATCAGTTCGAGCGCGCGCTCAGCCTTGCCAATGCAACGCATGCTGTCAAATAATTGCGGAATAAGTACTCTGAACGTCTATCGTTAAATCAAGCTTACCAGTGGTGAATACGACCAGGACCCAGACGGCCTTGAATAACTTCGAAACCACGGCCCTCGCCGAGGACAATGTTCTCTACTGGAACGCGGACATCCGTAAAGACAATCTCGCAGTGACCCTCGGGAGCATCGTCAAAGCCAAAGACATGCATGGGACGCAAGACGTTGATACCAGGCGTATCGGCAGGGACAATGACCAAGCTCTGCTGGCGATGGCGGTCGGAATTGCCAGCGTCGGATTTGCCCATGACGAGGTAGACAGCGCAACGCGGGTCACCTGCACCAGAGATCCACCACTTGCGACCGTTGATCACGTATTCGTTGCCCTCGCGACGGATATTGGTTTCAATGTTGGTCGCATCCGACGAGGCCACCTTGGGCTCGGTCATTGCAAAGGCAGACCGAATCTTGCCGTTCAAAAGGGGAACCAGCCACTTTTGCTTTTGGGCTTCTGTGCCGTACTTGGCAAACACTTCCATGTTGCCCGTGTCAGGTGCAGAGCAGTTCATGGCCTCGGGTGCCAGCGAAGAGCGTCCAGTCAGCTCGGCAATAAGGCCATACTCGACGTTGGTTAAGCCTGCACCTTCCTTATAGTCTCGTCCCAAAAAGAGATTCCAGAGACCCAAAGACCGCGCTTTGCTCTTAAGTTCTTCGAGCACAGGCGGAATTACCTATGTATTTAAAATGCATATAAATAATCGTGTCTCTTTCTTCACTTCATTATTCTACCTTCCATCGCTGGTCACCCTGTCCCATTTGCGCCTTGAAGATGGGCTCAGCAGGAATACAGTCATTCTATGTATTTATTAATGTAAGTATCCATCTTTATCCATAGAGAAAGCATTGACATACCTCGACGAAATCCTTCGCCTTGGCGTATAGGTCGCGAAACTTGGGCGACAGCGTGTTAAAATCGATCAGGGAGTTGGTAGCCATGAGTGGGTGATAGAAGCTGAAGAAGAAGCAACTTTTTCCCCGCAATAACTTGAGCTTTTCCTCTTTTTTTGGGCAATCTGTGCTTGGATAGGAAAAAAACTGACAAACTCCCACTACCGTGCGAGTTCCTGACCTGGTATAATGAAACACCGACGAATATGATTAGCTAATATACAAAAATATACAACATCTATAGCTTATTACTACAGTGATCTTAAACCTGTATGTGTCGTTGTATCTTATGTCGTGTATCGCGGAGCGGGCAGTGTCCGGCCTTTTTATACATTTATTCTATGTGTAAATGGCTATAACTATAGACTAGTTTGGTCATTTCACGAGCCTTCCAGTAGATAGATCAAATCCAGGTTGGCGTGGAAGTATGTAAATATTGAAGAAATGAGAGATACAAACACGCGAGTGGTTAAAATGTTGGTTTTCGAGCACAGTTCTTGTCTTCTCAATTAAAAGAAAAAAGAAATGATTCTTATGGTGCGGCTTTATTCCACACATATTATCATATATCGACATACGTAATACAACACTACATGAAAGGAGAAGAAGACAAGCATTAGGTAATGGGACATGGAAGAATGCTATACTATTAGAGATGAATGCAATAAAATACAAGGAGTGAATAGGTGGTGAGAGATGTGTGTATGAACAGGGGATACAAAGGAGGAGGATCGGCTAGTTGCGCTTAACTAGCAGGAATGTGACAAAAGAGAGAAGGGGGAATATTCTAACAAAGAGGCAAAACTAAGACGGGTGCTGGTTCTGTTGCTGATGATAATTGCTCTCGGACGAAGAAAGAGATTGTCGCCGTTCGAGACGCCCATTGTGTTGAACAATTTCAATTTCGCGCACTATGTCGTTATCGTACGGATAGTAGATGTGAAGAATAAACTGAACCGCACAGCGTGGTAAGAAACTGGCGACGATGGTTAGGATCATCATAAGCCAGTACATGCCAGTGCTAAATAAACGGTCGTGGCCCAAAAAGATAAACGTCGTAAACTGAGCATAGATGCACACAAATGCATAATACACGAGAATCGAGAGCGAGATGATTAAGATCTGGATCCATGTGTAGCTGTACAGTGCGAGGGCGACAAAAAAATTGGCAACAATGACCGCGATACTCGACATGATGGTACCCATTTCGTAGACGCCATTGCCGTCATGCCCAGTCGGGTCCGGGTTGCCGTGGACAAAGAGCATGTAAGGGAAAAAGAAACAGACTGCGGACTGGAAGAGGGCGTCCACAATGGTGAGCCAGAAGCGCCATGCCTTGAACTTATCGTTGCGGAGGCCCATGCGGTACAGCTCTGGATAGCAAAGCGAGGTCTTGGCATCCAAGTCTTGATCCCAGATACCCATAAAGATGATGGGAAGCGAGGTAAAGATCAGGTTATAAAGCGTGACTAAAGAATAATCAAACATGATCGAACCGGTGAACCTAAAATCGAAGAAAATATTAATCCTACTCTGTTTTGTACAATGCACCCATCCACTTACTGGCAGTAGATCTGATACCAAAACAGCACAAAGGTCCAGATAATGTTCTTGAAAAAGAAGCCCATAATCATCTCGGATGTGCGTAGATACGACCACCGGCCGTGGACGAGTAGCAGCTTGCGCAGGAACCGGAACTGAGCAATGGCATAGTCGGACGACATGACGGCTTGACGACCTTCAACGCCCGAGATACCAATACCGACGTTCGCTTCCTGGATCATGGACACATCGTTGGCACCGTCACCGATCGCCAGCGTCATGACATGGAGACCTTTTTTCACGAGCGTGACGACCTGGGCCTTCTGCTTTGGACTCACGCGGCAGCATACGACACTCTCACAGCGCATGCCGAGCTGAAGAACAAGGTCTTTGGTCGCGGGCTCGAGCGCGTATTTGAGGGTAGTGCCATCGATCACGAGCGCGCGCTTCTGTAATGCCTTGTCGCCCTCAGTCGAAGTGATCGCTTCCTGAAGCTGCTTTAAGGTGTCCTCGCGGTTCTGGGCCCGCACGATCAGGAGCTGCATATCATTCGTGATGAGGTTGCACGAAAAGCCAATGTTAATAGCCGTCTCGGTCTTGTCACCCGTAAGAACCCAGAGCTTGATGCCCGACTGGGATAGCTCGGCAATCGTCTCGGGCACGCCGTCCTGGAGTCGGTCTTCGATCGCGGTGCCGCCCATGAGAAGCATGTTATGCTCGATCTCCTCGCACACCTCGTCAATCTTTTCTTCGCGGTTGTAAATACTTGCACACGCTTCCTGGTACCGCCTGTTCCATTTCTTGTACTCGTCCGCGGCAATGAACCGATACGCGAGACAAAGCGTACGCAGACCTTCGTTGGCGAAGCCTTCGAGCTGGGTACTCGTCGATGCCTGGAGTTGGCTCTGTGTCTTTTCAAGGTCCACTTGGTCACCGAAATCTGTGCACAGACGCTCGTAGATCACCGAGTCTGCGCCCTTGCAGAGTAAGATGATGCGGTCGCTGTCGGCCGGTCGTACAATGACACTCATACGCTTACGGGTCGAGTTAAAATCGAGAGTATTGAGCAGCTCAAACGACCTGAGTTCACCCATGATCTCCACCGTCAGAGTGTTGGACTCGCGGCCCATGTAGGTGAAGCCAAGGTCGCGCGCGGTTGCCACCAGAGCGGCCTCGTCGGGTGACTGTGCCTTGAACTCTATTAAGTCCGGGTTGTCGGGATCGGGTCGATCAGAAATGACGGTGTGACATAGGGCCAGGGCCGACATAAAATGGATCATCGTGTTCCCATGCGTATCCTTCTTGCTGAGGTCCTCAAAGAACTTGGGATCTGTAAAAGTCGGATTCGGACCAACGTGCTTATTCTCAAACAAGGCTTGTTGCTTTTCGTACATGACTTTCTGGGCCTGCAGCATTGCGTCCTCAGACGTGCTGCCCATTCTGAAGTCAGCGTCTGGTTGCCGTGTCTTTTCCGCTTCCGGGTGCTGTGTCTGAGCCTCTCGTTTTTGCTGCCCCAAGGCTCCCTCAGTCATGCCGAGGCCATATGGCACGCCATCGATCGTACACTTGCGAAACTCCATTACATTTTGGGTCAGCGTGCCGGTCTTGTCCGAAAAAATGTATTCGATCTGGCCTAAATCGTCCGAGATGTTCCATGTTCTGGGAATGCAAGGCGTGTCGGTCTCTTCATGATACATGTCTATATCCGCATAAATAAAATAGGCCTATAGGTCAAAGTGAGTCTTTTTATCCTGTATGGTTTCTGTATCACTTACTGCTAGTGTCTTGACGATTTCCACCGAAATGTACAGCGAAATGGGTACAATGTTCTGGTATAAAATCAATGCCACCCTTTCAAATGCGCAATTAAGTTGTAGATCCTCTATAGAAAAGAACTATTGACTTATTGACTTACCAGAAGGTAATGAAGCCTGAATAATGGCGGTTGTATCCGGCGATACCAAAATCGAAATACTCGGAGGAACCAGCCCCAAAAAACTGGACACTATCCATGACGGAAGAAATGATACTGATGATGGCGAGAATGACAAAGTTGGCAATGACGTGCGGATTCGTTGCCTTTTGAATCTTGCTACGCTTGGAGGGTGTCTGGCCAGAGTTGAGCATGATCTTGGTGTCTGCACCCGTAAAGACGACGATACCAATAACCCACTCTGTGTTTCTAAGTACACATCCACGTAACAAAACGTTATTGTATGTGATGGCCTCGGTCTTTTGATGGGACACGGTCGAGACATCTTCTTCGGGTTGGACGATATCCCAGCGCATGACGCCATTATATTGGTATAGGTTGACGTGCGGCGGCTCGCTCTCGATGTAGAAATTGGCGCGCTCGCAATCATGGACGCTGCGGAGGCCGGATGTGGCCGAGAGGCCTTGGCGGGCCTTGAGATTCGTCTCACCGTCGAGATTCTGCGTCTCAATGTAGCAGAGATTATCTGTCTCGGAGGTGGATAGGATGACAATGTCGGCCGGCACGTCTTCGTCGTTGCGCATCATGACATAGTCGCCCACTGCGATATCTTGCCACTGGACTTCTTGCCACCAGACGCGGCACTTGGGCGCGGCAGGCTCGCCCGCGGGGAGGTCTCCGCAGCGAATATCGCCGGGGTGGACGCTGGAGGGCCGACGTGCGGAGGACGCATCGCCGGTGGCGGTACGGTGCAAGACTGAGTGGGGTATGTTGCCTGGTCGGTAAGGCTTTCGCTTCTTGGGTGGTTTAAAGATATTACTGAGATCCGATCGTAGCGTGTCGGAACGTTGTCGGACCTGGGAAAGCAGGCGTTTCGAAGGCGGAAGGGCATTGGGTCCACCATGCGTACTTGCCATCGGCGGTTCGAGAAACTGGTGATCCGTAGTCTCGTTTTCTACGGGGAGTGGCGCCGTTGTCGATGTCGAGCTGCGTTTCCCGGGTAAAGTCCCGCCTGAAGAGGCAGAAGAAGAGGCAACGGCCCCAGCAGCAGCGGCAGCAGACGCGGTGGCGGAGTGCTGGTCGGCGATGCTTGAGACGCGGTCGACGCTTTGCTTTCTGTCGGGCAGCTCTGCGCGGATAGCGGGTTTCTTTTTGATGGTGGAGAGTCGATATGCATGGGCGTACTTGTTTTCAAGACCTGCAAGCATGCAAAAGAAGCCGATGAAGATATAAAGAGGGTACCACTTTTCGTTGGTGGGGTCTGGGACATTGACGTTTGTCCAGTGGGCGAGGGTGAGGGTGCGAGAGTTATTGACGCGGTCGTCGCTCTGGTTACGCTTCCAATCTTCAATGGCATCCTTGATACCGGTGATGACGAGAATGGCAATCAATGGTAAAGCGGACACGGCAGGCTCGGTTACACCAAAGATGGGTATACACTGCAGGACAACCAACAGCAGGAAATACAAGTTGGCAACATTGCGGAATTGCTCAAACAAGTTTTTTGGTATAAACGTCAACGGCGTGTACTTTGCCGTTCGTATGCGATTGCTGACATAATGACGACCCACCGGTCTGCCATGTTCGTCGAATTCAGAAGCGGGCAAGTCCATGTTGACAAAGATTTTCCGTCGTTGCTGCATGTACGACGAGGTCGATTCCGTTCGCCGGAGCTCGGCCCGTTGAACTTCCTCTTCCAGCTCTTGCTTTGCTTGCCGAGTGAACAACGACTTTAACCTTAATCGTTTGCTCATTGTGTGGGCAAACTGAGTCCTTTAGCCAAACTAGACAGGATTTTTGTTGATATGTCTCCTTGTGCGTGGGTAAAGAAGAGTGCTACTCGTAAGAAACGAAAGAAAAAAAAGTGAGATATATATATTCATTATCATCATGGGTTACAAATTCATTCGACCCACAAACCCCGGTGCAATGACCTCCTATATGTACCTCTTGTTTTATATTCACGTGTATTCGATAGATATAGAACCTGAGACGGACTGAGAATGATACTGTAGTGGATGGAGATGAGAACAAGGAAAAAAAATGAGCACAGTATCACGAAAAATGATCGATGATGTGATCAACGCGATGCCCGAAAAAGACGATATGCACAACAATTACCACGCACGCACGCATCAATAGAATAGACACGAGCAAATGAATGAGCTGTTTTGTTTAAAGACACACAGGAAAGAGCTATAGAAAGGAAAGCAAGGAAGATGGAAAAAAAACTGGTTTTCTTTTCTGAATTATAATGTATGTTCAGCGCATCCTACTTGACGGTCGCGCCTAGCCGGGTAAACATTGTCCGATATGCCGCTTCCACACAAGAGGCGCGTCGCGTAACACAAGAAGTGTCCTTGGCGTCATTCCACATTTGCTCTGCCGCTTTCGCAACCTTTACGTCGAAGAAAGATCTATAAACAAGTACGCTAATAATAACCTAGATATACTTACATCCTGTGAGTCGATTCAACCTTCACACCTCTTCGATCTCACCTTCTATATTTGACATGTTACTCTTGCCTGGCATGACCATTGAGAGCCAACGAAGACGATCGAACATGATACTGCAGGGCGGAGCAGACAGAGTTTGGTTTTTTTCTTTCTTTTTTTTTGGCATTCCGTCATTCTGTTCCCAACCTTCTATGCTTACCTTGAAGCAAAATAGCAAGCACATATTCTGGTTATTTTGGACCCGCTGAGGCGCGGCACTAATGCCCTATACCAAGGCGCGGCGTTATAACCCTATACCATACCTTATATATAGTCACCCTTACACTATCTATGTAGCTCCTCGAAACATCGGCCAAGGTTCTAGTGGGTGGCGTGCCGTTTCACAGACAACGATCGCGCTATCCTCCTGCTTGAAGTTATCAGATTGGGAAAAATAGTGGAAGTTATCCACTCCAGACAGACTATACCAATAAGAGAGCAATATTCTCCGTCTTACCATTATGAACCCGGTGAATATGATCCAATAGCAGGATATGTATATCATGAAATCGTATCTTCGTGTATCTAGAGGGATGGATCGCTAACGCGCGTCGGAGTTTATCAAGATCAGGTCGCGAGGGATTCGTAGTTATAAGATTCATGCATGTGAAGATCCACTTTATTTTTATCTGCCACTGCATAGCAAATGCTTGTGATTTGAATTTTCATCTGGATCAAGGCACAGGGACAGTGTCTTTGCAGGATGGTGTACAGAAAACGGTCCCATTTGACAGGTGTGAGCCTGTTATAGAGAATGAACTTGTTTATATAAGAGAGAAACGGCACGTGTGCAACGAAGCATACTAAGATTCACATGCGAGAATAAAGTTCCCACTCTCAGTAATCCGTCTTGCCACCTCCGCAAAAGTTGGACTACCACTTTTCCTTTACTCATCCCCACATTCAAACATGGCATTGCGTCAGGCTTTCATTGTATCCGCCAAGAGGTATATTCAGTTTATACATGACATGTACAATAGCTCACTCAGTCCTTCTCTATAGAACTCCGTTTGGCAGCTTCGGCGGCAAGTTCAAGGACTTCACCGGTAAGTCTATTTGCGTCTGCTATTGGCTTTTTACTAAAGGATCTTGATAGCCTCTGAGCTCGGTGGGTTTGCTTCCAAGGCAGCCCTTGCTGATCTTCCGAAGGACACGCCCGTGGATTCCGTGATCTTTGGCAATGTCATGCAGACCGATCCCGCTGGTGCGTATTTGGCTCGTCATGTTGGTCACCGCGCTGGCTTGCCCGTCCACGTCCCTGCCCTGACTGTCAACCGTCTGTGCGGCTCCGGTCTGCAGAGTGTTGTCAACGCTACGCACGAAGTCCTCCTCGGTGACAGCGAGATTGTTCTGGCCGGTGGTTCAGAGAGCATGTCCCTCTCGCCTTACACTCTCTCGGGCGCCTCGCGTTGGGGTACCCGTCTTGGTGTTGATCTCAAGCTGCAGGATTCGCTCTGGGCTGCCCTGACCGATCAGTACCCTAATCCTACTCCCATGGGTATCACTGCCGAGAACCTCGCCGAGATGTACAAGATCACAAAGGAGGAGTGTGATGAGTTTGCTGTCACCAGTCAAAATCGTCATGAGAAGGGTAAGTCAATCAGAATTATAATATAAAAGGACATGAGATAAACCTTTGGATGTTTCTGTAGCCGTTGCGGAGGGCATTTTTGACGCTGAAATTACGCCCGTGGATGTCAAGACCCGCAAGGGGATCGAGACCGTCAAGGAGGATGAGTACCCCCGCAAGGGTCTCACGGTTGAGTCTATTAGCAAGCTCAAGCCCGTCTTCAAAAAGGATGGTGTCACCTCCGCCGCCAATGCTTCCGGCATTAACGACGGTGCTGCGGCTCTGATTGTAGCGAGCGAGGATGCCGTCAAAAAGTACGGTCTCACTCCCCTGGCCCGCGTTGTGAGCTGGCAGGCTTCGGCGGTTGAGCCTACCCTGATGGGTCTCGGTCCTGTCCCTGCTATCCAGGGCGCACTCAAGCGTGCCAAGCTCGAGCTCAGCCAGATGGACCTCATCGAAGTTAACGAGGCTTTCGCGGCTCAGTACCTTGCCGTCGAGAAGGAGCTTGGTCTGGCCCGTGAGAAGACCAACGTCAACGGCGGTGCCATCGCTGTCGGTCATCCTCTTGGTGCCTCGGGTGCCCGCATCCTCACCCATCTCTCTCATGCTCTGCAGCGTACCCAGTCCAAGTACGCAGTCGGATCTGCTTGCATTGGTGGCGGCCAGGTAAGACGTGTCCCGCTAAAAAATCACTTTTTACTCAGCTTTATTATTTTTATTAGGGTGTTGCTGTCATTCTCGAGCGTGTCTAAATGTAATATGTACCCTGTGAATTCAAATTGTGATAGATACTTTCACTTTAATACAATTTCTTGCTTTTTGTGTACTTGTATAATCTCATGGGTTCTTCATAATACAAAAGGCCTATATGGTATCCAGGAGCCCTCTAATTCTCAGTTTGAGGAGTGCGGATTAGTTTGGGGAAGACGGCATGGATATTGGAACAATGGTGGCTTTGGTAAGACAAGGTAAAGAAGTTAGTATTTCAAACGGCGCTCCAATGTGGCGCGAGCAGTTTTGTCGAGATGCGAAGACATCTTTAATCCTTCCTTTTCTTTTCATCCATCCATCATAATGGTACGTGGCAGTCGATGCGAGAGGCATCCATCCGTGATGCATCGTGTGCATCCATCCTAACATGATACTTTAGTCTGCTGCCAGACCCGTTATCAACGTTTACGCCGAGAGTGGCAAGGGTACCTCGGGCTCGGTCCCCCTTCCCGCCGTCTTCAAGGCTCCCATTCGTCCTGACATTGTTAACTTTGTCCACACCAACATGGCCAAGAACAAGCGTCAGCCCTACGCCGTCTCGGAGAAGGCCGGCCATCAGACCTCTGCTGAGTCCTGGGGTACTGGTCGTGCTGTTGCTCGTATTCCGCGTGTTAACGGCTCTGGTACCCACCGTGCCGGTCAGGCTGCTTTCGGTAACATGTGCCGTTCCGGTCGCATGTTCGCCCCCACCAAGGTATATACTAGAGGAATCATTGAATGCGTCGATCTTGAATTCTAATTGCATTTCAAACAAACAGACCTGGCGCAAGTGGCACATCAAGACCAACCTCAACCAGAAGCGCTTCGCCACTGCCTCTGCCCTGGCTGCTTCGGCTCTGCCCTCTCTGGTGATGGCCCGTGGTCACCGCATTGAGCAGATTGAGGAGGTTCCCCTTGTCATTGGCAACGGTGTCCAGACTCTTACCAAGACCAAGGACGCTGTCGCTCTTCTGAAGGCCATCAACGCCTACTCTGACGTTGAGAAGGTCTCCAACTCGCGCAAGCTCCGTGCTGGTGTCGGTAAGCTCCGCAACCGTCGCCACCGCCAGCGCCGTGGTCCCCTTGTCATCTTCGACGAGGACAACGGTATTGTCAAGGCTTTCCGCAACCTTCCCGGTGTTGAGCTTGTCAACGTTCGTCACCTGAACCTTCTTCAGCTCGCCCCCGGTGGTCACCTTGGCCGCTTCATCATCTGGACCCAGGGCGCTTTCGCTCTTCTTGATGAGCTGTTCGGTACCTACGAGACCCCCGCTACCCTCAAGAAGGACTACGTCCTGCCCGCTCACATCATGACCAACCCCGATGTGAACCGCCTGATCAACTCCCAGGAGGTCCAGACTGTTGTCCGTCGCGCTGGTCCCAAGAACACCAAGCGTCCCTTCACCCAGAAGAAGAACCCTCTTCGCAACAAGGGTGTCATGGTCCGCCTCAACCCCTACCACCAGGTTGCCGTCAAGGCCGAGCAGGAGCGTCAGCAGAAGGCCAAGGAGGGTCGCGTCAAGAAGGCCCAGAAGCCCCGTGCCTCCAAGAAGTTCGTCGAGGTCCTCCGCTCGAACTAAGTTACTCTCGCTGCTGCACAGCATTCAAAATAAATGCATTTTGCAAATTTTGCATTTGTTGTCCCAATTTCCATATTTCATATGTAACTTTTTTTTTTCTGCTGTGTGGGCGATTCATCTGCACAGGTTGTTTTGATTTGCGAGTGAGCGCATTCCGGTGTAACCTTCATAATGCCTCGGTGGCACTCGTGAGTTTCCAAAACTCGAGGTCTATTGCTTGAATTGTTCTTTTCACTTTTTTTCTTTTCTTCACGCATCGTGTGATTTGCCACCCAGTCTTTGGTACCTTATTACTCTGCCATTACTCCGTACTGTGCCAGTGGATATATGCACCTACCCCAATCGGACCATTGGGCGCCCATTAGCATAAGCATCGGTTCATCATGGCAAAAGAAGCACAAGCCTCAGCTGTTCAAGTAGGTATGTGTCTTAGCAACCGGATTGTCGGTGTGGAATGAAGAGAGCACGGTGTTTGTGTTTAATATGCAAACACACACAGGAGGGGTAGAATTTATGATATACGTGCAGATACGTATGTACTATGTAAAAGGTGCCTAATCCAATGAATTATCCCCCTGCGTAGCACTTCGCATACGGCCCTTGACCGAAAAAGACCGGGCTCAACCACGATTTGCGAATGCCTCGGAAGGCGATGTATTAAAAGCGCACGACAAGACTGTACACGTGGTGCCACACAACAAGCTGTTCACGTTTGATCATGTTTTTGGCACCAACAGCACTCAGAGCCAAGTCTTCGCAGCACTCGGACACAAGTTGATACTCAAGTTCATTGAGGGGTACAACGTGACCATCCTCGCCTATGTAATTCACCATGTGTGGTTGCTATGTTTTTTACGCGCTAACCGTACCTCGGCTGTATTTAGGGGCAAACATCGTCAGGCAAAACATATACTATGGGAACCGCCCAGCATCAAAGTGGTCGATACAACACACAGGATGAGGGTATAGTGCCTCGCGCCATGGCCCTCTTATTTGACACACTGCAGCACCAAGATCACGGCAGCAATCATACGCGCCCGGTAACGCCTTCGCCTTCCATCTCCTCCTCGACTGATACTTCCACAACCAAAAATCGATTACGACCTCCTTCTCGAATCTCCAAAGTCCCTCATACCAGTAACAATAGCAATAATAACAGCACGAACCGGCAACGCTACACGGTCAAAGTCTCGTTTGTAGAAATCTACAACGAAGAACTTAATGACCTCCTGAATGATGCGCCACCTGGAGAGAGGCCGCCGATCACTATCCGCGAGGACGCCAAGGGCCATATCTATTGGACTGGAGTGAAGGAGCTGTCTGTCCACAGTACAGATGACGTCCTCTAGTAAGTTATAACTTGATCGTGCCTGAACTTTATTTTACTGATATGGCATGTTAGCTTCCTAGAGCAGGGCACACGCAACAGAGCGACCGGCTCGACTGACATGAACGAGAAATCTTCGCGATCGCACGCCATTTTTTCTGTCTCCCTCCGACAGGAAAAGTGGGTCCCTTCTCCTACTCCTACCCAATCTTCCTCCGGACGCAAGAGCGCCATGAACAGTCGCAACGATGCTGCTCGTCACGACGATGGTGAATATATCATCTCCACCTCCAAATTCCATTTCGTCGATTTGGCTGGCAGCGAGCGCGTAAGTTTTATACCCCTTACTACCGTTTCCATGCCAACCGTCATTTTTTTAAACATTCCTAGTTAAAACGTACGGCTGCCGAAGGTGACCGTCGGAAGGAAGGTATCAACATTAATGCCGGTCTACTTGCGCTCGGCAATGTCATCTCTGCCTTGGGGGATACCTCCAAAAAGAGCACCCACGTACCCTATCGCGACTCGAAACTGACACGCCTGCTGCAAGACTCCCTGGGCGGTTCAGCCACGACGTTAATGATCGCCTGTGTCAGCCCGGTCGAGTATAACTTGTCCGAAACACTGAACACGCTAGGCTATGCGAATCGAGCGCGCAACATCAAGAATCGTATCGAAAAGAACGAGGTCGAAGAGTGGATGACGACCGACAATCTCGATCTCTTGCGCAATATGATTTCAAAACTCAGAACAGAGCTGCGCGTCTACAAGTCGGGCTCGATCAGCTCGGCGACGACAGTGGTGCCGCAGCAGGATACCCATGGCGATCTCATGACGCCGACGAGCAACAACGACTCTGTGGTCGACGAGGACCATCTGCGACAGCTGATAGCTGACCTGCAGCGTCAGGTTGAAGAGCTGGACGGCGAAGCATCGGTCACCCGCGAGCGCAACCGCGTTGTCGAGGCCGAGCTCAAACGGTTGCGCAAAATGGAGTCGATGCGTAGTAACGATAGCAACATGGACTTTCAGCATCTTGTCGAACCCGTCATTGAGGAGTACGAAAAAAGTATCTCTTCTTTAGAATCGCAGCTCGCCATGGCCAGGGCCGCCCTGAGTCACTCTGATATGGGCATGGAAGAGCAGCAAGGCAAGATGGCTCACTACGAGGGCCTGCTCGAAGCCCAATCGCAGACCGTCGAGGACCTGCGCTCTCGCCTCGCCAAAGTCACTGAGCGCGAGCACAATAATGAAAGCTACATTGAAGAGCTGGAGGGGAAGCTGATGCGGTCGTCCAACGAGGCTCTGCGTGATCAAGAGCTGCTCAACGAGCTCAAGAATCGTATCATGAAGCTCAAGGAAACAGACGAAAATACAGAGCAGTATATCTTCGATCTTGAGCAGCGCCTTGCCACGAGCGAGGCAGAAAAGTCACGGCTGTCGTCCCAGATCGAGAAAATGGAGGAGGACATGGCGAGCAAGGTCAGCACCAACGCCAAGTTGCAGCACCAACTTTCGCGTGTGGAGGATACCGACACGCAGAAGATGATTCTCAAGGAGCTTGATGACCTCACCACCCGTTTCCAGGCCGTCGAGCAGGAGCGCGACGTATTCAAGGCCAAGTTCGAGTCGCTCGAGGAACAACGCGGTGCGAACGGTACCAGCTCTGAAAAGTCTGCTGCAGTAGGTAAAGCCGCTGCGAATGCTGCCGCCACGACTCTTGCCAGCGAAACACTGATCAAGGAAGATGAGGAAGCGAGTCGTCGCAAGGGCTTCCGCCGCAGCTATGCTGAGGAAAAAGAGACGCCGACCTCACTTGCTGCTGCGGCTGCTCAAAAAGCCGAGCAACGTGCACAAGAAGAAGCAGCGCGCGCGATGCACTTGGAGCGTGAAGTACGCCAGCTGACCGAAGATCACCGCGAGACGGTCAAAGAACTCGATGAAGTCATGCTGCGCTACCAGGAAACGTTGGAGCAACTCGAGCTTCTGCAACATGCGCCTATGTCGGACGACACAAGCTCACATGATGTCACGGATGCTCTCAGCAAAGAAATGTCGCGCGCCAAGGAGGAGGAGCAGGCAATGCGTCTCGAGCAGATTGCCAAGCTGGAACAGTATGTGGGTGACCTCGAGGCTCAAATTGACAAGAACCAGCTTCAGCTCAAGGAGATGACCAAGCTGGAAGCATACGTGGGTGAACTTGAAGCGCAGGTGGACGAGACCCGCCGAACGGAGCAAAAACTCGAGCAGGAGCTCAAGACGGCCAACGACCGGTGCCGTATCTTGCAAGAGATGCTGGATGACCAAACTGAAGCCGATTCTTTGGAGGAAGCCCTCCGCGAGCTCGAGGTGGCTCGATCAAGCAGTGACGAGGCCAAAAAGACCTTGGAGCGTGAGCTGGAGGCTCAACGGGCTGAACTGGCCCAGGCCCGCGAGGTCCACCAGAAGCTGACCGAGACCCATACAGCTGCGCAGCTAGACCTGGAGAAGCTCACAGCATCACACGAAGAAGCTCTAAAGCAAGCAGTGGAAGCGCATACAAAGGCCGCGGAGCAGCTCAAGACCGAGCACGCCCAGCAACAGGAAACGCTGCAAAGCCAGCTGAAGGCCCTGCAGGCGCGCTGCGATACATTGCTCGCCGAAACGGCGGTTGAGAAGAGTGATCAAGTGCGTAAGGAACTGACCAAGTCAGTCCAAGAGCTGCAGAGCCGCAACGATGACCTCGCCCGTGCTCACGGTGAACTGGTGCAAACTCATGGTGAGCTGTCACAGACGCATGAGACCCAGACTGCGGAACTTGCTGCCAAGACTCAGGAGCTTGAGAAACTGTTGCAGGTGACCCGTCAGCACGAGGTCGACAGCGCCTATCTCCTCGAGCTTCAACAGGCCCTCAAGGCCAAGGACGCCGAAATAGAGCAAATCCAATTGCATCTCGCCAAAATTGAAAAGACATCCAAGAGTGAGTTGCAACAGCAGCGTGAGCTGCTGGAGAAGCAGCTTCAGAGCAGCAGGGAACGTGTGTTTGAACTAGAAAAGGCAGACGAGACATTGCGCACGCGTGTGGGCGAGCTTGAAGCAGCACTGGATGTTGAACGCAAGGAGAAGGTGCACCAAGCTGAGCTGCGGGCAGCTTTAGAGGAAACGCATGGTACGCGCATCAACGAGCTCGAGACAGCACTCCTGGACAAGGGTGCACGTGGTATCGAGCAGGAGAAGACCGACAAGGCTCAGGTGGAGAAACTCGAGGGCGATCTTCAGGCCGAGAAGGATGCCATGCAAATCTTGACGACGCAACTCAACGAGGCCGTCCAGGACCGTGACAGCAAGGCTTCTCGATTGTCTGAGCTCGAGGCTGCCCTGCTCGACAAGGGCGCTCAGGATGACACACTCCAAAGGTCGCACGATGCGCATGTGCGTGAACTCGAAGCGGCGACTCAGGCTAAGACCGACGAGTTGCAAGCGCTTACGATTCGACTCAACGACACAACCCAAAGCCGTGACGAACACCAAGCGCGTCTCGCAGAGCTCGAGGCCTCGCTGCTTGAAAAAGGCGCTCACGGCGACGAGCTCAAGAAGGTGCACGATGCCCGCCTCGCCGAAATTGCGGGGTTGACCGAGAAACTGGATGCAGTGACCCACGAGCGCGATGCCCAGGCCGCACGCGTAGCCGGACTCGAAAAGTCTCTCTCCGAAACCGGCAAGCTTGAGAGAGCCCATGAAGCCCGTGTGCGCGACCTCGAAACATCAGACAAGTACAACCGTGACCAAGTGCACAGTCTGAGCGAAAAGCTTCAAGAGGCAATCAAGACGCGCGAGGAAAAGGAGCGCCGCCTCGTGGAGCTGAAAGAGATGCTGCGGGCGAAAGAGGAGGAGATGCAGGTGCTTCACGAGGACCTGGAAGATGTTTCGACTGCATTGACCGAGTCCGAGGCGGCCAGGCAGAAGGCTGAGGAGGAGCAAGTCAAACTGCTTGACCAAGTGACGCAGGAGAACAGCCAACTTGTGACCCAATACCAGGAGCTAGAGGAGGCGCTCGCCGAAACCAAGAAGGAGCTTGAACAGAAAGAGGCCGCGCTTCAAACCACCCTCCGCGACATGGAGCAAGCCACTGCCAATTTGGATGCCAAGGACGCCTCCAGTCAGGAAAAGATTACGCATCTCGAAACACTGCTCGCGCGTGCGGCCAACCAGGCCCTGGAAGCGGACAAGGTCCTGCAGGCCCGTTTGGCTGAAATGGAAGCTTCCCATACGACGTCCTCGGACGCTGCAGATACTCGTTTGCAAGCGAAAGAACAAGAACTGGTGCAAGTCACGGCATCATTGCGACGCCTCGAGGGCGAGAAGCAGGTGCTGCAGCAGAAACTGGATGAGCAAAAGGTGGCCTATGGCAAGGCAGAGACCGAGCTCGCCTCGCTCCGTGCTGCCGCGGCACTGGATCAAGAGCGGCTAGCGAAAATTTCTAGCGAACTCAGCAGTACCGCACATGCACTCCAGGAAACCAAGCGCGAAGCAGAATCATGCAAGGCCGCAGCGACCAAGGCCGAGCGACACACCGAGAAACTTGAGAGAGATGCCAACGCACTGCAGACGTCCAACGATGAAAAGGACGCCAGCTTGCGGCATCTGCGCAGCCAGATCGAGACGCACGCACGCACGATTGGCGACCTTCGCGACCAACTCGAGCAGGCCGAGTTTGTCAAGCAGGTCCAAACCGCCGACAACGCCGAGGCGCAACAGGACGTGTACGAGAAACGCATTTCCCAGCTGGAGGCCAAGGCGAAACGCTCTGAAGAAGAAAATCTCGAGTACGTGACGCTCTCGGAGGATATGGAGAGCCAAATGCACTCGTTGATGAAACAGGTCGAGTCGCTCACGCAGCAGGTCGACGAAGGCGAACAGGAGCTCGAAGAGTATGCAGCCAAGGTGGACGAGCTCGAGGCTGCACTTGCCGAGGCCGAGCAAAAGCAGCAGACATGGCAGCAGCGTGAGCAAGCCCTGGAAAACGACAAGGCTAAGCTTCAAGCGGCCGTCTCCGAACTCCAAGCACGTTGCGATACTCTCTCACAAGACCTCGTCGAAGCCCGTCAGTCTCAGCAGCAGCAACGACAGCAACAACAGCCTGCTCCAGAGCCTACGGACGCAAGGGCCCTCGACGCTGCCAAAGCAGATGCAGCGAAGCACAAGGCCAACGCTGATCGTATCCAGACCGAGCTCGTCCGAGCCCAAGCGACGCTCGCCCAGGTGCAAGAGCAGCTGACATCGCTCCAAGAAGAACACACGCAAGCGCAGCAAGACTCGGCCGCTCGACAACAGGAAGCGGCCGCTCGACACAAGAAGCTCGAACAGGATTTGGCAACTGAAAAGAAGAAACATGCTCAAGCCCAGCACAGTATATCCCAGCTGGAGAATCAGCTCGAGGAGCTTATGCGTAAGAAAAGCAAGTTCCTGTGCCTCTAGACATATCTTTTATTATATTTTAGCATACCTCGACCCATTTCATACCACACGCACTCTACTTTACACGCTTTACTCTCTTCCTCTGATCACCTTTTATCATTTGCACATAAAAACATTTCCTCATGAATATAAAATGATACCATCATGGATAAAAATAACTGTCGTTTGTTTGAAATTATTAGGATAGATGATTGAGGAATCTATAGATTACAGGAAAGCATGGATATGTCGAGGATATGTTCGGGGCCTTGCCGGTCTTCCGTTAATCGCTACAGCCATAGAACATGTCGCTATCGCCGCCACAGCACTCGACGAATTGCCCTTGTTGTGCTGTCATCTTTGGGAAATAGCATTCCTCGTCATGGATGTCACCGCGCACTTCGCTGCAACAACGGTTCGTGCGCCATGGTTTGTCTTGCTTGCACTCGCAGTGGTATAACGAGTTGGCCTTGACCATACCCAGAAGAGCAGTCGCCAGTAGTCCAACTGTCAGTGTCAACTTCATTTTGCTATGTAAAGCGTATAGAAATGTCGAGTTTTGTACGAAAATGTATGTGTAGTCCCCTTTTTCTCTTTGTGCTTGGCTACTTTTATATAATCTTTCTCCCCCTTCATCATGCTCCTTTTTACTTCCTTTGTATCCATGATTTGTGCCAAACTGTATCTGAACGCCGCGTTTTTTCACTTCCAGGAGAATGCCATGTATATATGCATGTGTGTATGTTAAAGTGCTCCTGTCCCACTGCAGTCGGAATGTTTTATGTTCGAGGGTATTCAAATTCTGTCGATCTTTCTCTCAACCCCGTAACATGCTCACCTACACTCTTTGATTCGGATCGACGCTCCTGACGCTAAAAGGAAAACCCCCTTTTCTGCTTATCCAGTCACTCACTCTGATATTCGTATGACTGAAAGGAATGAAGACTTTCATTTTGCAACGCAGTACGCAGAAAATCAGTAACCACAGGTACCATATCATTTATGCACCTGCGAAAAAGGTAGACTGATTAAGTTACGTATATGTACACACTTGACATAATTCTTTCAGTGTTGGAAGCAAAGAATAGTGACAATTCTAATGCAAATGATGACCGTGCCGGTGGCAAGTGTTAGGTCAGACAAAAAGGAATACTTTGCCCCTAGAAAATCAAGCTACGTGGATCCATTTTCGACGCCATCTCCAGCCATACCGCACTTTCACTCATCTCAAAATCGTCAATTGGGCTGTCCTTGTAGAAACTGTGTGTATTGAACTTGTTCAAAGTATAACGTGGTCCTATGTACGGTAGCACCGTATATATAATAGTATATATATAAAACTGCATCCATCATTATATCTGTCTATACGAATTCATTTCTCCATATCAAAGGACCTTCATGTATGTGTTTTACGCGTCGGTGCAAACACCAGATTGACCGTCCTTGATGCTAGAGCAGCACGACTTGAAATCCAGTTCTTGGTTATTGCCCTTGAGTACGGTGCACCGGCTTTGTCTCGTATGATAGAGGCCGCTGACTTTGCCACAGCAATAGGTCGTATCGGGTTGGAGGCCGTAGACACCGCAAGTGCAGGCACGATTGTCGACCGGAACTTCTGCGTGAGCACCGATGAAAAGGAGGACGAAGGAAGTCAACAACGACCAAGACGTTTTCATGATTTTTTTAAAAAAGATATTCGAAAATGTCTGTCCTGCTTATGGTTTACAACTCTTTTATAGAAGACCATCCCTTCTGTATGGCGTCCCCTTTCGTTTGGCTGCTGAATATGTGCCCCTGCACTACACCGCAAAGTGTTCAAGAGGGTGATGTATCCTACGTTACTGCACCTTTCTCAGCTCCGTATGAAATACGTATATGCGTGTAGTTTTTGCCCACGACAGGAAAGGGTTAAATACTCCGCAACGCCGACCTGCATGCTTTCCCTGCTCAGTCCAGAGCATTATACGCTGGCAATTTTATACAGGTCCAGGTAATCCTTCTGTAAAAGAGAGGGAAACCGTGGTAGAGTGTAAATATGTACTGTCTTTATTTGGATGACGTACCGCACGTGGACCCACCAGCCAGGCTGCACAAAATCTCGGATCTGGTCAAAGAAAGCTTATTGGTTATTCTGAGCGGTCATCCAATGACTTTGTGCGTGTTACTGTTCCACCATCGTACAAAGTGCGTTCCCATGGTAATAGTGCCACTACCTACGTTCCGAGGATCCAATATATTTCTGCGCTTAGAATAAAGAAGTATATTTAGGCATATAAATAAAACCGCCCATAATCACATGACATTTCCTCGGTGCAGATTTGGAGTAATTCCGTTGCTGTGGACACAAACAACTTTCTTTTACCCAAATATCCGGAAAACCCTCAATTTTATACTCATGCCTACCTGGTATTGGCACGTACACTATCGATGTCTCCACGGACGATTCGGTTTAGAGATTGTTTTCGAAGGAAGAAGTCGCCCTGAATAGATGTAACATTCGAAAGCGGATCCGAAAAAGGGTGCCTTCTTCCTTCCATGATGGTTATGGGACATTAAGTAGTAGACTTGTTACGTGGATGAGATTTCGGGTAATGTATATGACCGGAACGTGGCGGATGCAAAGGCTGATGCTTTTAAGTAAATGCTGATGATCGAATACCATTTATGCAACCAGCTGCATTTCTGAGTGATCGATTTCAGACAGAGCTAGAACGGAGGCTCCCACAGTTTTGGGAACTAGAAAAACTCTCATGTTAAAATACATGCTCACCCATAAACTGGTACCGTTATCATGAAACGAAAAGGACTTACGCTATGGCTTAAAAGAAGAGAATGAAACTCGTCATTTATTAGAACAAATGACGGCGAATGATCAAACATTGTGTGACACGCGGATACGTAGATAGCAGGGTAACAAGCAGGATGTTTATCTAATAGTAGATAAATCACGCCAATGGCATACAGTAATAGGTATGTATCTGTGCATAAAGTGAAACCCTTATACAATCCATATATGCGAGAGAAAGAAAAGACTTTCTATATTGAATCGAGCTGTTTGATTGTTTTGTTTAGATAACGGTCGCATGCAGCATGGCAACTGTGTTGACATGTGCGACAAAATGATATCAGAATGGTCGAGTAGTAGAGAAGCATAAACAATACTGCAGCTGCAGAAAGCATTCGACAACCAGTGAGTCGGTGGCTATTATAGTAACACTTTAACACGTGGCTCGACATGCATCATGCAACGAGCTGCCGAGACTTATGCGATGCATCGGACAAGGTATGTGAAAAAAAGGTTCGAGGATGCCAAGAGAGCTGTCAGGTGGTGGTCAAAAGAAGACAAGAGCGAGCTGTCAGAGTGTCTTTGTCGTTCGCATGTGCCATATTCGGATAAACCCTGACCGTGTTTGTGTGTATGTCTCTCTAGCTGGATTTGAGCTAGATTTGGGCATGATTCACATGCGCGCAGACATTCTGGACCTGTCACCCCGAGAAAGAATCAAGTTGCAAAAGAGAAAATTAAGTATCTGGAAAAAGAAGCCATTTTTGTCCCGTCCTTTTCTGTTCCCGCTGCATCCTGCGCACATCCATACCACTCTATGCCAGGGGCTCGGGTAAAAAATTCTATGAGAAATAAGGAAGCGAGTGCACAGGTGAAAAAAGAACTATAGCACATGACCTGCCTATCATTCCATCAGTTGATCGTTCCCCGTCCTCCTTTGACCCCGTCTCTGCGCATTTTCTCTAGTCCCGAAATGGCGTAAATTCAAATACTCGTAATATATATATGTATAAGGATATTCTCGGTACCAAAGAGCGCCAAGGACTTGTCAGAACTCGTAAGATGAGGGATCATAAGAAGCTTTTGCAGTGGACCCTGAAAAGAAGCATTTGAGAAGATACAGATAGAGTTAAAAGACCACTTTAAAACATGTTATAAACGTTTGATCCCTTGATTGAATGGTGAGAAAAGGGGTCACGCTCTCGCTTATTTTCTTCGGTCGCGATTAAATCGATGTCAGGGCTCCTCGATTGATTGCTTCGGATACTGTACCACTACGCTTTCTGACGTGAGCTGGCAATTTTAAAAACGGGGGTGATGCAGCATTCTCTGTAGAGGCATTAATGTTCGGCGTGTAGAGCCTTGGAATCATCTCTGAGCATATGGTAGTCTGTTATGGGAGCCATGTCTTTTTAGGTAGTAGTGACGGAAATGCCAAAGCGTGAGATGTGTCTCGACCATACTTGTCAACGAGCCACAAGGGAATACAAAAGTACGAAGATGTGCTGCATGGGTCAAGAAGAAATAGAAGACAAGCGCGTATACCCCATTTTCGCAAAGCACAGGCGTACGGTTCTATAAGTTGGCCTCCTACATTTAACGCACATACAATTACTGACGACACACGCATATACAGCATATGTATATGTTTATATATTTCACATGTAGCTCCAAGTCGTATAGCATATGTGGACATTTTAGGTCACGCCCGTACTACAACAAAGCACCTAAAATCCATGTCATGCAGGAGATTGGGCAGAAAGGGGCATAGGCGGTACGAGCGACAGTCTAACTGGGTTAAAAAAAAGGGAAAGAAAGAAAGGTCAGATGATGGTCAGTGCACCAGCAGTCTAAACCCGCTGTACGGTTTGTCTGCGCGATGTATGTGCCTGTGTCTGTATCGAAAATGAAGGAGGGCTGAGAAAGAGAGGCTGAGAAGATCAAACAAGGATCAAGTCTACCGCTGAATGGAACGTGCTTTTGTTCTCTGAAAATCTATGTTCCCAGGGATGAATGGATGCCTTCTGACATCAATCCGCTATCAGAAAACGAAAAAGTTACATCCTTATGCAGCAGGAAATGCGCGCTCTAGAAGAGGGCGCGGAGAAAACGCTAGCGGTAATGGCTTGGTAGAAAAAAATAATGCTCTCGGTCTAACTCACACTGAATGGATATTCAACCAGGCAGGAGAGCTGGTCTGGCATCCGACACCTTGCATGCGTTACGGCGGATTGTTATAGCCACACCATGTATACATACATATGTGCGTGTACACACGCATTCGTACATACACAGTCGCACATTTAAGAGTACATGCATACATTGCATCGGTGCATGACCTCTGATTTGATTATATCCCCAAAAAAAAAAAAAATTCGTTCGCTGCAGACCGATCCGACGCTATGTGGCAGAAGGGGTTGGCTTAAGTTATCTGGGTCTGTGGCACAGCCGCAATCCAAAGGGGCGCCCATCAAGGGCAATCAAGCGAGGAGGAAGGGGAGTTTCTCAGAGTACAAAGCCAGAGAGCGTATGTGTAAGTATGTGTCCGTAGGAGGATATGGATATAACGGATGAAATGGGATATTTGATCACGCGAACAATAAAAAAAGGGGGGGGGGGAGAGATGAAGGTGCAGCTGTTGCCTAGACAAGCGGCATCTCAGGTAGAACAAGGCAAAACTTATGGTTAAGCCCGTTTTGTGGCATAGGTTGCTCCAGTTGAGGTTACCAAAAAACCCCATGATCTGAGAGCAGGAACTTTCAAGGTTGGACAAACGATGATAGTCCATGGCACCGGTCCACACCAAAAAGAACAAGCCGTAACTTGGGGGGAGGAGGAGTTGACAACTCTCCAACGTTTCAACCCAGAAAAGCAAGCGCCCGTCCATCCTCTTGGGAAACGGCTTTCTCTGGGTCGTGACTCGGCGCAACCGACCCCCAAAGCAACTGCTATTTAAGCCAGCCAACCTTACATTCCGCATTTCTCTTCTTCCTTTTCTTTGTTCCCTTACTTCCCTTGTACACTTTTTTTTCACTCCTCTATCTATCGCCTATGACGACTACCCGTTCAGATGTAAATAGCTTTTAATTTTTCTTCATCCTTGGCTGGGTTGCTCACCCCAATATGTGTTCATAGCGTGTCTTTTGTCCTCTGGTACTTTATCATGACTATCCCTCGAGCCGCCTTGCGTCGTCGTTGCAGATCTATCAGTCGCAGCAGCAGTTCATGATCGATCGGCACCGGGCCAGAATGGTGGAGAGGCTGGAGCACAATGCCCAGGTCTGGACGTCGGCCCGTGCACTACATGGTGACACTCTAAAGCAAGGTATGTCGCGCAACATGAGAAAATACAATAGTTGACTTTTAGAGTTTAGACAGCGATGATGCATCCACCGCCTCGACCGCCTCGACCGTCTCCGATCATCACCCTCCGCTCCACGCGCACCGCCTACATGAGCAGGATCACCGCCCTTCTCATCATCCGCAATACGAACAGCAGCAACCGAAAGAGCAGCAAAGGAAGCACGAAATCGATGTCTCTCCGAGCACGAGCACTAGTTCCGCTTCGAGTGCATCATCTAGCACCAGCTGGTCCAGTTCGTGTGACAGCATCGCGACTGTCGACGCACCACCTGCCACTATCTCTGCAGTCGCTGGTGCTACGACTACCACAACGACTGCTAAAGGTGCAGTTGGGTCCAAGGAAAAGCACCACCATTCCCCACTCGCCGTGCATGACCTCCTGTCATCGCCTACTGATCCTTCTGAGCGTCATTCCTTCTACCCGCCTTCCACCATGGACCGTCATTACGCATACTACGCCCATGACACACCTGCGCTCGACAAGTCGCCACACCAACAACGCATTCTATCCAAGGCGTCGAAGGATGAGCAGTTACCAAAGCAGCAGCAGCAAGCTGCGGAGAAGAAGCGTCGTCGGGGCAACCTCCCCAAAGAAGTGACAGAATATTTGAAGAGCTGGCTTGTTGAGCATAAGAAGCACCCATATCCTTCGGAAAAGGAGAAAATTCAGCTTGCCAACCGTACCGCACTCTCTGTTAATCAAATCAGTAACTGGTTCATCAACGCACGCCGTCGTATCTTGCAGCCTATGTTGGAATCTGAGAACCTCAACGCACAGCTCGTCGCTTACTCCAGAGAAATGGCCTCCATCGAGCAAAAGAAGCGTCGCCAGCTTGATATCTATGCTTATCAAGGCTTTGCCGATTCTTATGAGGATGAAAGCCGCAAGTGGGCCTTCCGACGGACAAAGCTGCCTGCCTTTGAGCTCGTTGACCATCATCAACATCACCAATACTCTCGCGACAGTAGTGCCTCTGCTTCGCTCCTCATGCGATAACCACCTCCATCCCCTGCCCTTCTCTCTTCCCGTCTTCTTTGTCTTTTCGTTTATACATATCTTCCTTCTTCTTATACGCTGCTATTCTATTGTATACATATCACCTCCCATGCCTTTCTCGATACCCTTTTCATGATATCCTTACTATCTTTTTCCTTGTAAAGTATTTGCATTTTTTTGTTACTCTCCGCCAGTCTTGTCCCTACGATTCCTGCCTACTATACGTCTCTCGCATTCAGACCCTCCGTCCCCATGCTGATCACACACAAACACACAAGCACACACAAGCACACACAAGCGCGAATACGTTCGCTCATGCGAGCGTGCGAGCAAAACAAAAGTCTCCATTTTGGCTCCCCACCCTCAACCCCCTCCAACACACGAATTTCTTCTCTTCTTGCACAAAGCCATGACTTACTGTAAGCAATTGTCGCTTTTCCTTTGTCAAAAGCACACACCACAACCATCCTTCCCGCCTCCTTTCCTTACGTCCTTATTTTAAATGCTCGTAATATGTAGTATCCTATTGTATCTCACAAACACGAATGGTTCAACAAAGAAAAAAAGATTACTATTTTCCTTGTCATACATAGCAGCGATGCGGGTATACTAGGCGAACGCGTACGTTCATAGAGCAGCAGCAGGGGCTGTCATTACTGTCGGGAGCTTAAACACGACGGCATGCGTGACGAGGTGAGCTGGCATATGAGCACAGAGCTTATTACGATTCGTCATTCGGATTCCACAATCAGAAGGAGCCTGTATATGCTATGTGTGTATGTGTGTATATGTGAATAAGGTTATTCGAAAAACAGCAATACAGAATGTCGATCGGTTCTACACATTTTAGAATAAAGAAAAAGTGAAAAGAAAAAAAAAACAATGCCCCCGATTGCACCCTGTGACAATTACAAGTGCTCGAGCCAAGTCTTTGTACGTCATGGCGAAACTAGTCTAAAACAAAAAATGACGGGGAGAGGATAATGCTGTATACCGTCACATCTCATTTAAAAGATGTACGTATGCCCCCTTTCCATTCGATCATTCGTATCGCCAAAAAATAATGAGGGGCGCGCCGCGCGCGCGCGCTTTTTCTTCTCGGTCGCACGCAGCGATGCTGGGCCCTTACTTTCTGCTCTCCCTAATTCTACGATTAGCCGAGCGCTCGTTTTCACGATCTGCGACACCATTATTAGGCATATTAAGTTGGCTCTTCGCTTGTTGTTGGTACGATGATGGTTCAACAACGGACGTTCTCACCATCGTAAAGCCCCTATGCGTACGAAAACCTTGTCAGCCGATTCTGCATGGAAATAGACATATAGAAAACAACAAAGACCAACTTTCTCGATCCTAGTTGCAGGGACTTGCCGCATCATTCGGGTCACTGTTGCAAGTCTTTTTTTCTCACTCGTACGATCATTATCAGAATGATATGTGAAAGGCAACTTTATCTTGATGGCCGTTACCTCACGGGTTTCCCACTTTTATGATTTATATGAAGATAGACGACTTTAGACAAGAGAAAGAGAGAGAAACGGATAATGCATGACATAAGATGGCATCACGAGTACGATCGCTGAGCTGTTCCACAAACACCCCCCAAAGAATCCGTCGGTAAGATCCCGACGGCAAAATAAATCAACTGGGTGGTGGATTCTGAAAGATCATTGAATGGCTGCATTACAAACGACGCTGGGACGCACAAGTAAACTTGTTGATGCTTTAAGATTGGCTTTAGGTTGTACAGTATAAATAAAAATCGGATTACGCAGCAGGTGCCACATACCCATCAAACATTTGACAAGGAGAGTGCGCGTATAGCTGCCGTGATACGTTAACTGAACGACACTGTGCAACCTCAGCTGACTCCCCCAAAGCAGAAGGAAAAAGAAGGGGGGTGGTTCAAAGGATGGAAGACAAGGCAACAGCAAAAAGGAAAAAAAAAGCGTCAAGATGAGTGAAATAGCAAATCCCTTTGTCGGTGTGGGATAGATCATTGTCCGTGCGTTGAATTTCATTTACTACAAAAGCCTTGCTTTCTAACCTAACCAGAAATTTGGAACGGAATATTTTATTTGTCTATGGTCCACACGTTGTAGATGCCCTTCCTTTGCTTACTTTTTTGTGTGTGCGAAAGACAGTAAACTGGCTCTCTCCGACCCTCCGATGTGCCACAAAGGCAATGACCCCCCCCCCGGCTCTGCGCCTTTGTGTGCTAACCCATCGTATCCGAAAGCCCTATTTCCTGCTTTACCTTTGTAGCGACGACCGCCTGCTAGGCTAGTATGTTTTGATACACAGATGCACGCAGTCGCTTTATGTCTTCCCCTTATCACCTGCTTGGGTTGTTTTTTCTTTTGGCAGCCGGGGTCGTTATGCCCGGCCAACATCGATGAACGGCCCGTTTGTTAAGCCGCTTGGATATCCCGATGGTGGACGGAAGCGAGTAACACATACAGATCCCCGTGCAGCAGCGCTTGTCATCGACGCATGCTGATGATGGGACCCACATGGCCTGTTGCACACTTGACCTAATGAATGACACGATTATATATCTGCTGCCAAGCTGTGCCATTGCATAGAACTATTCAAGATATTCTCTATCTGTACCTGTAGTGTCTTTTTCTTATACTCATAGTCCAGCTTGCTCCCTTTCAAGAATTTATAACCTCTCGGTCGGCTCATATGATGATATGTGTATGTTTATCTTGCATCCCGAGCAAAAGGAACAATGAAATTTCATAGCTTTTTAGTTTTTGAGAAAAAACTTTGATTATATTATTGGAATGGAACAAATAAACTAGAAAGGAAAAAATTATCAAGGCTTACGAGCCGCTTATGAGGGTGTCTCAGTATGTAATATAAGTGATTGTCCAAGAAAAAAAACGAGAGCGTATGTGGAGGAGGGGGCGGGGTGAAAGAAAGAGAAGGGAGCAGGGGTAAAGCGAGGGCCAGCCAGAAAATAAAAAGAGAAAAAAAGAAGTAGGATAGAAACTTTCTTACGTAGGTTTTTTGTTGCTACCCATCTTCAGGGCTTTTCGCATCATGCTCTTCATGTGCTTCTGTTTGGAAACCTTGTAATAGGCGACACTGTCGTCGTCACCACCGAGGTTGGAGAATCCGCTTTCTTCCTTGATCGTTTCGTCATTGCTGAACTCGCTGTCCATGGCCTGGGAACGCGGCTTACGCAGGTTAATTTTCATGTGAGAAAGCGAATGATTGATCTTTTTGAGGTGCTTGATGGTCGTGGCGGGCTTTCCGTCCTTGTCGATAAAGTAGTGCTCGTAAGAAGCGGTGCAAAGCGGAACAAACTCGTTGAAGGCATGAGTGATTTGGTTTTCGACGGCGTTTGTGTTGTTTCTTTGGAAGAGGTAAGATGTTGCAAAGGGATCGTCAGGCACAGGGACCTGCGGCTTGCATGCCTTGGAGAGGATGCGGAAAAGGAGAGGCGAAGCGGCAGGGTCATAATTCTTTTCATCCAAGTCGGTACAGAAGATGGAGATCCAAGGTTCCTCAGGTTCTTTGGCCTCGGGCGGATAGGAATCGTCAAGCATAGGCTGAATGCCATTGGTATTGGCCGCCCAATCGCTGCCGTTGTACCTGATCTTGTGAATGATGCGGTCGTAAGACTTGGCCTTGGCGCGGGCGGCTTCTGCCTTCGACATTGGATTCATTTCGTGGTAGAGCATCGAAAGACCGCTGCCACCATACATGCCATTAGTCGTGGATGACGAAGGCGAGATGCGTGGTGCGAAACCCGAGTCGATACGCTTTCCTTGCTGTTGCACTTTGTGGGTCTGGTAATAAAGGCGCTTCGAATGCTCTATGATCAACCGCGTCATAAAGTGGCTGGCCTTTTCGGCAATGATGGGGTCACAGTCAGCCGGGCCCAGGGTCACCTTGCCCATGGCTTCACCGAGGTAATAGGCTGCCATTAGGTTCTTGTCTTTATGCTGCATTAGCTCGACCAGGAAATCGAGAATCTCCACCAGGAGTTGCTCCCCCTTTCTAGAAATGAAGCGGGACAAATTCGAGAGTGTACAAGCTGCATATCAATAGGTTAACATCCTTATTAGCATACAGTGTACATCACTGTTCTTACTCTCGTAATTGATCACTCGCCAGACAGTTTGAGGCACTATACGTTCTGGAGAGCACCATAATGTATCCTGCATCAGTGTGGCGACAGAGTGGATGCTGACATGCGTTACGTCGTCGGCTGTGCAGCTTTGTTCCCTGAAAACCTTGAGGAAAAGGACACTACTCGGTGCTAATTGTTGCCGCATGTTAAGTATTCTATACTTTCTCTAGAGGCGCATGCGAGATATTACCTGATTTTCGCAGTATTTTGCGTTCTTCCATGCCTGAATATGCAAAACTTATAAGCAAAAGTGCATTCACGTTTCATACTTGAGACCAAGTTACCTCGCCGCCGGATTTCGTCCATGCAAATCCGGGTTACTTGTGCAGCGAAATCAAAAGAGTACATCATCCTGTACAACAAGTAAGCAACTCTAGAATATCAAAATGCTTTGCAAGTGAGTCTTACTTTACAGCTGTGTGAAAGATGAGAGAAAAAGAGACGGAAAAAGAAAACAAGATTTCTCTTTGGAGAAGTAATAGAATAAGTGGTTGTAAAGCATGCGGAGCCCCTTCACATCAAGGAGCAACAACAAGGTAGCCCAAGCCAGACGCTCTTTTTATGGGTCAACTTTTTTTCCCTTTATCTCGCTCTGATTGTTTCTACTTGTGTCGGTGAATATAAATTACAAGCAAAGTACACTACCAAAAATATAGCCGAGTATCGGTTCCGCCTACGTAATATTCTCAAAGACGGTCTCATTACTATGGGGTGCGGGTTTAGCACGCAGGACCATTCTGCTTTGCCGACCCAGCTTGCATATTTGATAGTCAGAAAGCTTAACGGAGACAAAGAAGAGGGGTTTAGCACCTGAATAAGGAGCATTGAGTGCAAAGGAGATGTAAGGGCGCCTCTCTGTGCCCTTTCGTTCTCTCTCTTATACTCTATGCTCTTTGTCTATTCGTGGATGACCTGTCATTACTATGTAATGATGTAGAGTCACGACGCTGCCTAACTTTTTCCTCGCAGCCCTCCCCCCCCCCCAAAAAAAAAG